>CAVNZL010000137.1:0-22500 GCA_963693355.1 Pontia daplidice | reverse complement strand
TTAGAAGATGAACAAAATAAGATAAGTTTTACATGTGTGGCTTAATGACATACGAATTTGTAGCCACAGTGGAATGGCTGAAAGTTAAACATTAAAGTTATAAATTAACAAGGTAAATGATTTATTTAAATTAGTAATGTATATAAAGGTATAAAAATGTGCAAAGTTGCAGTTGAATTCGAATATTCTTGAAGGTTTACAGGCTATTTTATAAGTTATAACAATCGAAAAGTGTTCAAGTTGGTACTTGGAGACACATATGTTATAGTAAAAATACAAGTGAGGTAAAGTAAAAGTAAAAGTAAAAAATGAGATATAACAACATTTAAAAGAATGGTAATTGCCCGATAAGATGGATTCCAGTTAAGTTGTGGTAGGTGATCCGTTGTATTCTTTAAGTGAGTCTATTATTTTCGTGATAAGGTTTAATAGTGATTCTATGGTGTGTTTTTTGTTTTCGAGAAGGGAGAAGGGGTTTTTACTCCTTCTGTGTTTTTGTAAGTGTTCGTGTCTTAGGTGTATGAAGCGTGGACATTCTTCGATGAGGTGTTGTAGTGTCTGTGTTGTGTTTGAGTCGCATGGGCAGGTGTCATTATCAGTAATGTGGAAGCGCTTAAGGTGGTCCTTAGCGAATGAGTGTCCAGTTAAATATTGTGTGATTTGAAAAGTGGTTGGAAACTGTTTAGTGAATTGTTTGATGGTGTGAGTGTCGTGTAAGAGGGATTTCGTGTGTTTGGCGGTGGGTTCATCCTTAAAACGTTGTTCCCATATCTTTGTGATTTCGCGTTTGGTCTGCGTCTTTATGTAAGTTATGGGGCATCGTGCATAAAAGTATTTTTGGTGTGAGGTGGATGCGGCTTTAGCCGCGAGGTCCGCCTCCTCATTTCCGGTGATACCAGAGTGACCTTTCACCCAGTTGAATTTAATGTTTGTGTCGGTGTTGTTATGGATGATTTCGTGTATACCAGTGACTAGATTGTGAGTGTTATTCGGTTGACCTATTGCTTGCAATGCAGACAATGAGTCGGTGTGAATAGTGTAGCTATGGGGTGTAGTGTTGGTCTTGCTGTGCGAGTGATTGGTGGCCCAATTGCAGGCTCCTCTAATGGCGACTAATTCCGCTTGGAATACAGTGCAGGTTGGGTGTAATCTCCTTTTCCATCTGTGTATAATGTCTGTGTTATTGAGGGAGTAAACGACGAATGCTGCGCCCGTCTCGCCAGATTCCTGTTTACTCCCATCTGTGTATATGTTTATGTTATTTGTTGAGGTGTGTTTGTGTAGGTTATTCTTATATGTGGTGTATTTTATTAAGGGTCTTTGTGCAGGGTGTAATAGTTTGGTAAAATGTGTAGGTTGTTCAACTGGGATGTCACTTGGTATGTGTTTGTTGGTGCCCTTGATTCGTGCGCTTTCGATCTCGAAGGCCTCGGTAACTTTGAGGTCAAGCGGAACGAAGCCCGCGAGGGCAATTGCTGCGTTAGTCGATGTGTTTTTAAAAGCTTTGGTGGCCCGAATAGCGAAACCACGTTGTGTTTTTAGGAGGAGTTTTTTATTATACCTCTTGTTGGCCGCCTGTCCCCAGATGGAAGCACCGTATGTTATGATTGGTTCGATAACCATTTTGTATATCATCCTAATGTTCTCAGGATGAGGACCCCAAGTGGGTCGTGTGAATGTGATAATTTTATTAAAAATGAGTGAGGCTTTAGCGGTGACATGTGTGACGTGGTGTTTGAAAGTGAGTTTATTATCTATTATGATTCCGAGATATTTTATAGTGTGAGTGAATAGAAGTGGAGTGTTGTCGAAAAAGATTTTACAGTTCTGAGCTTGATTAGTGAAGGCAATGGTTTGAGTTTTATCGGGGCCAAATTGAAGTTTGACCCCCTCGCCCCATTCCTTAATAATGTTAAGAGTGTGGTTTGTTTTGTGTTCTAAGGATTTAATGTCTTTGTCTGTAGTGATAAGTATTATGTCATCTGCAAAAGCCTGTAAGTGGCATCCTGATGGTAAGGTGGTGTGGAGGAGTGAATTGAGAATAATGTTCCATAGTATGGGCCCACAGGCCGATCCCTGAACACATCCTTTTTGAGTATAATGTGTAGTGCGTGTGTTGCCAAATTGTAGTGTGACTGTTCTGTTGGTTAAGTAGTTTTGTATGAGTTTAAATATGTTGAGTGGGCATTGTACAGCTCGTAATCCGCTCAACACCGCGGGCCACCATGCATTATCGAAGGCAGCTTTGATGTCGAGGGATACGGCTATGGTGTGTTGTTGGTTGTGTTTTGCCGTTTGTATGATGTTAATGGCCTCTTGTAAGGCGTGTACTGTGTTTGTCTGTTCAGTGAAGCCGAACTGTTGTCGGTTCAGTAGTTTGAGTGTGTGTGCCTTGTGTGTGAGTCGTTTTGTGAAAAGCTTCTCGAGCACTTTCCCAAATACTGGGATAAGGCCGATAGGCCGAAATGAGTTGAGGCTAGTGTAATCGTTTTTACTGGGTTTTGGTATAATTTTAACTATAGCCTCTTTCCAGGGCGTGGGGAAGTGGGCCGTTTGTAGACATCGGTTGTATAGGTTGGTAATTAGCTCCGGGTATTGTTGAGCGAATACCAAACAGATGTCACTGGTTAGGTGGTCGTTACCGGGTGCTTTAGTATGTTTGATGGAGTTAATGGCGCTTATTATTTCAGATGTAGTGAATGGAGGGTCGTCGTCTGTTTTAGGAAGTAATTTACTATTGGCGCGGATGTTTGTGTGCTTGTCGTTTGTGTCTGGTGTCTCTGTCGGATAAAAGTGATTAAGTAGAGCTGATGCTGTTTCTTGTTCGTTGTTAGTGAATTTGTCGCCGATTTTAAGTGTGCGAGGTTGAATGGTGTGATTGGTTTTAAGTAGTCTGTTGGTGATGGACCAGACGTCCTCTTTTCCTTGTGATTCGCAAAATTGCCTGAAGTGTTGTGTAGATGTTTTTCTGATCGCCTGAGTGTATCGGTGTTTTGTATCGTTGTATGTTTTTATTAAATCTGGAGGAGGTGTCTGTCTGTGTCTGGAGTGTGAGTGTATTTTACGGTGAAGGTCAATGCATTGTGATTTGAGCGTTTGTAGTTCCTCACTCCACCATGGAGCTTTTGGTCTGCCGATACCTGTTTTAAGCGCAAAAGACTCTTCGCAGGCTGTGTGTATTACTCGTGTGAGATTCGTGATAAAATCATCAATTTGTGTTGGTGTGATTGTTGAGATATCGCTATTTAAAATATTGTGTTTGGTAATGTTTGTGTGTAGTGTCTCTTTAAAGGTGTGCCAATTGCCTTTGCTAGTGTTGAATTTGAATGTACTATTGGGGATTGCTCGAGCTATGGGGTTAATTGAGCAATCGAGGTGATAGGTAATGGGGTTGTGTTGGGTGGAAGGAAAGAGGTGTTGTTTAACCTCCCAATTGTGTATATGGTAGTATATAGGTGCAGTGGATAGTGTGAGGTCGATTATGGACGATCTCTCTGCTCCGTGTGTAACTGTTTCGAATGTGGGCGTGTTTCCATTGTTGTTAATGTGTAAATCGTTAGAGTTGATAATGTCGGTGAGGTTTGCGCCTCGAGGGTTGTTGCGTGAGCTACCCCACAGCTGGTGCCACGCATTGAAGTCTCCGCCAATTATGATATTAGTGTTTATGTGTGCTTTAATAAAGGTGTCGAGTGTGTCTAATGTGTTATGTGCGTCAGTTTTCGGTTCAATGTAAACCGACGCGATGTAGAGTGTTTTTGTTGCGGTTGGAATGGCGATAACCACCATGTTGCCTGTTGTGTATTGTGAAATTATATGAGCGTTAATGTGTGACTGTGTAATGATACAGGCCTTCGTTGTGCTAGTCGCACTGGACTGAAACACGCGGAGGCCTGTAATGTTTTTGACTGTGTTGTTAGTTGTGTAAGGTTCTGATATGATTGCGATGTCGAGTTTCTTTGTAAAAAAGTGTTGTTGAAATTCTTGAAAAGCGTTGCGAGACCGGTCAAGGTTCGCTTGTATGATGTTGAGTTTGGTGTACATGTTATTCATAATTGACTTTAGCTTCAACGCGGGCACGCATGGCCCTCAATTTGGAACAGCTTTCGTGGTCGGCGCGGTGTTCAGTGTTTGTGTTTGTTTTGTATTGTGTGTTGTGTTCGTGGCAATTGGCACATTTGAGTGTTAGTGCTTTGCACTCTTTGGTGGGGTGTGAAGCGGAGCATTTGGCGCAAGTTGGTGATTTCGCCGGGCAGCGGCTCTTTGTGTGCCCAAAGTTCAGGCAGTTTTGGCATTGCCTGAATGGCGAAAAGTTATCACAATGCACTCGCTGCATGCCAATGTTGACTCGGCCGAGGTTGGAGAAGGCTTTCCACGCGGAGGGTGTGGTGTGTAGTACTGCATTGTATAGTGATGAATTCCTGTTAATGGTAGTAAATTTGATAGAAAATGTTTCGTTGGAGAGTGTAGGGTTTTGGTCTTTTATGGTGTTGGTGAGGTCGTGTTCGTCTATACCTTTAGAGATCCCTTTAAGTATAACCATTGGGTCCAATCTCTTCTCCTCCAGTGTATTAATTTGATCGTGTTTCTGTAAATTTTTAAGTGTGTGCTGTTTGTGTTCCTCCTTTTCGAAGGTAAGTTTTAATTTTTTATTTGAGAGTGGGGTGATATTTAAAGGTGCGTAGCCGCCTTGACGAAAGTTGACGGTTTTGTTAATCTGTGTGAGTAGTTGTTCGGTAGTGTTGAAGCCCTCACCAGTGACTACAATGGTGGGGCCCGAAGGGGGTTTCGGGATGGCAGCTGCTTTGGCGTAGGATTTGGTGTTCGATGATTCCACCGCTCGAGATTGGGTGACCACTGGCGCGGATTTTTGGTGCGCCTTAAGCAGGTTGCTGTGCTCCCTTATCGCCCTATAGGACTCCTCCAATAGTCCGGTGTGGGCTTCGAGCTTTTGTATCAGCTCTTTAGTGTGATGGTTAGTGTCGCTGTCCGTAGTGATATTGGGTTGAGAAAGGGAGGCCCTTGGGGGAGGAGGGGTGGATGGGATGAATAAAGCGACGACTCCGAAGAGGCCGTCAATAGCCTCAGTAATGGCTTTCTTTAAATCACCCTTGATGTTTTTAGATGCCGCGAGGGCGTCGAGTCCCTTCCGCCGATGTTCTCTGGCCATCTCCATTCTGGTGGGTTCCACTGGCGGGGTTTTGCGTGTAAACGCCGGGCTCAGCGTGTCAACGAGAGTCCTTCGTGATGAAGGATCAGAAGAAGTATGCGGAGGGGTGCCCGAGATGGTTGATTTAGGTGGAGTTCTGGGTAACATTTTCCGTGGGTGGTGGGGGGGTGTCGGAGGAGGATGTTATTTACGGCGTTAGAATCGCCTTTAAAAACTGTATTAAACGAGCCTAAACTCGGGTGGGTGGGGTGAGGGGGGAAAAAATTTAGAGGAGGGGGGGGAGGAAAATTCACCCTGGGGGGTGAGGGGTTGGTTTGTGTGCGTCTGTATATGTGTATTAGTGTTGGTGTTAATGAGCCGGTTCAAATGAGCCCAAGCTCGGTGAGTTTGCTGTTGGTAATGTAATGTGTTGGAGATCAGGCTGGTAATCCACCTTACCTGACTATTCCGTTGGGGATTGCTCCTGTTTCGTTGCTCCGAGTGCGGCGTTGATTGGTGTTGCTTAGCAGCCCGCGACGGGGTCTACCAATTGGTGCGGGTGTTGCAGCGGATCCCGGTGATCACCAGGAAACTTGGTGATTGGTGAAGCTGATATGATGTGATGTAATTTTCTTCGTAGCGGGGCCGATGCAGGAGCGTTGCGGCAGCGTTAATTAGTTAAAATGGTGTATGTCGGCTGATTGGATCCTGTGGAAACCCTGGTTTCCGTGACAAAACTGAGGATTGCTCAGGAACCGCTTAGTGAAAATTTAAAATGTTGGTGCCGATGGATGCGCCCGACGAAGCCGGAACTGATGCGTATTGCGACGAGGTGGTGGTGCGTTGATTTCGGGGGGTTTCAACGCAAAAACTGGTTTTTCGATGTTTCGATAGGGTATCCCTGTTCCGATTTAATAGTGCGATACGTCAATCGATCCCTCTTTGCCTGGCGCGTAATTCCGTATACGAAGTTTTATTGTAGGCCGTAAGGCCGTGAATTGGAGACTGAAAATCTAGTTTTCAGCCTCTGAAAAATTGGTTTTAAATCCGATCTGCACAATCTTAGTGTCAAACGGTGCGTCTCTCTGAGCTCTATCGTATGATATTATAAAATGTATGATTTTATTTAAGTTGAGCTGTAAAATGAGTTTTTTCCGAAAATTTCAGAAAAAATTGGATATCTCCTGAACTACTGAACGGAAATTAATTATTTTTGCACCAGAAGGTGCTCCAGGTAACGCCGGTTAGAATGGTAATACTTCCTTGTTGGTGGTGTGTAGTTTTCAGGGAGTTTAAACGCAAAAACCGGTTTTCAGGTTTTTTCAGGTCCTGAATTAACTCCGATTTTCACGTGCGATATACCAATCGCTAGCTGGTGTAA
This sequence comes from Pontia daplidice, assembly GCA_963693355.1. Classification (NCBI taxonomy): domain Eukaryota; kingdom Metazoa; phylum Arthropoda; class Insecta; order Lepidoptera; family Pieridae; genus Pontia; species Pontia daplidice. The sequence goes on along the minus strand of CAVNZL010000137.1, from coordinate 15,973 downwards.
TTGCGCACAGTTCTATGTATAACACGTTATAGAGCACTGAAGCGTTATGAGTTGGTGGCTGAAAAACTAGTTTTCAGCCCCTGAAAAATCGGTTTATGAACCGATTGTTTTGAGATTGGTATCGTTAGATGCGCCGTGAAATTGTCTATCGTTTGAGTATATAAATCTATAGTGTCACTGATTTGAATTAAAAGTTATTAAGATTTTAGTGTTAAATACATTACAGTTTTCTGAAATTCAGGTCCTTATCCTTGATTTTGGTGTCGAACTGACCGTAAAAATCAGCTCTATCTTTTGGTACCACTTTCACAATTTTCGCGTAATAAATAGTATTTTTAACTTCACAAAAACTAAAATTTTTACAGTTTTTCACGTTTTAAAAATCGAAAATAAAATTATTTTAAACTGAGACTAACACTATCAGGTAGATCGCAATTTTGCGAATCTTTTGATATGTAGCACAACACTGTTACTTCACTGAAAACCACTTAAAATATTTTTCGAAACTTATTTTTGCGCGGAGCGACGTGGATTTGACCGTTTCGGGTGGCGTCTGGACGCGGACTGGTTAGGTTAGGTTAGGTTAGGTTAGGTTAGGTTAGGTTAGGTTAGGTTAGGTTAGGTTAGGTTTTTTTTTTGCTAATTTCTAGTGGGCCTACCTCCCCGGCGACTCACGCCCCGGGGCCGAGGAAGCTAAGCTAGGTTAATAATTTTTTCAGTGGGTTTTATTTATTTAAATAAAATTAAACAATATGTGTAGGTGAGGTGGCTCAGTGTCGGCTTCGCTATCGGATACGATCAACCTTCACTGAGCCACCTGCATAGAGTCCACGTCGTAACGATAATATTTATAAGTCTTAATTTAGTGCAGTGTTAACATATTATAAAAGAGTACAGTAGGAGAAAAAAAAAAAAAATTTCCAATTAAAAGATACAATTTACAATTAAAAGATTTAAAGATAGAATAAAGTAAAGGAATATAAAACTAATGTTGGTAGGCGCGGGTAAGGTGGTTGAGGATCGGCATGCTATTTGATACAAATTCCTCCTCTCAACCACCTGTGATTACCCGCGCTCTTGCAATAATTTGTGTACAAAAAACTTCTTAAATTAAATAAAAGTATAAAGTTAAAGTATTTACATGTAAAGAATAATTGGTGTAGAGAAATACAAGACATGAATGTGTTGATATAAACAATGATTAACTTAAGAGTTCAATAATTTAAACACGTAATAAATGGTTTTAGACGCGGTGAGGTGGTTGAGGATCAGTCATGCTATTGGATACAATTCCTTCCCCTCAACCACCTGCGCCATAACCGTGATTTTTACCAGAAAAGGGTGTTATTCTATGTAAACGTAATGTATACAGAAAAGTATTGTAGAACAATGTGAGTGGAATATAATTTAAAACAAGCATAACAATTAAAGTAATTAAATTTAACATAAAGAAATGGTACAATATATAGTAAAAAACAGTAGCACATGCTAATGGTGGTGGGCGCGGGTAAGGTGGTTGAGGATCGGCATGCTATTAGATACAAATTCCTCCTCTCAACCACCTGTATTAACCCGCGCATTGTGAGTGCTGTAATGTACAAAAAATATCCTATAGAGGTATTTGATGATTTAAACATTTTAACAAAAGGTTTAGGCGCGGCAGGGTGGTTGAGGATCAGTCATGCTATTGGATACAATTCCTTCCCCTCAACCACCTGCGCCATTACCGTGATTTGAGAATAAAAGGAATAAATTTTCGTACCATAGAGGTGTAAATTAACTAGAAAGTGTAATGACTAAATAGTTAAAAACTTCAGCCAAAGTAAGGACAAAAAATGAGCATTATAACTGATTGCGCTAAAAATAGTTCAGGTTAACAGTGTGATAAATGTAAACGTTTTTAATAAGCGAAGGTAAAAGTAAAAGCGGTAATAACATTAAAAGTAGTGTTTTTCAAACAATGTGACAAAATTTGAGCATATTACTGAGTAAAAGTAAATGTAAAAGTGACAATAGAATTAAAAGCAGCGTTTTAAAACACAGTGGGTAAAACATTTTAGACAGTAAAAGTGAAAATACTATTAATAAAGGCTACAAAGAAATTGGGGAAGTAGAAGGGTCCAAAGTAAGACGGATAGCAGCTAAGTGTAATTGTGTGTGTAACAGCTGTAAGATGAAAAGGTGTTGTAAAGGATGTAGTGTGTCTGCGAAAAGTAAAAGTAAAAGTGTACAACCGGTCCTTGTGAAGGTGTGTGTTATATGATGTATATTTGTGATGGCATAAGTGTTTTGTGTGATGTTAGTATAGCGAAGGCTGCCCAAGAACTGTTGCCGTGCGCTGTAATCGTAGTCGACATCGGTGTAAGTTTTAGGTATAGTAGATTTGAGTGTAGGTTGTGTGTTGTGTTCTGTGTTTTGTTTGCTATGGTTTTTGCTGAAGTATATGCGTGTTTAAGCGTAGTCGACTTTTGATTCAACGCGAGCGCGCATAGCTCTGAGTTTGGGGCAGCGTTCTGAATCGGCGCGGTGTTGGGTGTCGGTGGTTGTTTTGTGGGTTATGTTGTGTTGGTGGCAGTTTGTGCATGTGAATGTGTGCTCCTTGCACTCAGCGGTAAGATGTTGGGCTGAGCACTTGGCGCATGTGGGTGATTTAGCGGGGCACCGGTTTTTAGTGTGTCCGAAATTCAGGCAGTTCTGACACTGCCTGAATGGTGAGAAGTTCGCACAGTGCACCCGCTGCATGCCGATGTTAACTCTGCCGAGGTCAGCAAAAGCTTTCCAGGCAGAGGGTGTAGTTGTGAGGACCGTGTTATACAGTGAGGTGTTACGGTTGTTGGCCAAGAATTTAATTGAGAATGTATGGTTGGTAAGTGTTGGGTTCTGATCTCTAATAGTGTGAATGAGGTCAAACTCCGGTATGTTCTTGGATATGCCCTTCAAGATGATCATTGGACTAATCCTCTTCTCATCTTGGGCCTTAATTGTGTTAGTGTTGTTGAGTTGTGTGACTGTGTGCTTTTTATGGTCTTCGGATTCGAAGACCATTTTGAGTTTATTGTTTGAGAGTGGAGTGACCTTAAGTGGTGCGTATCCACCCTGGCGGAAGTTTACTGTTTTGCAAATTTGTGTGATGAGTTTTTCTGTTGTTTCAAACCCCTCGCCGGAAACAATAATTGACGGGCCGGCGGGTGCTTTAGGGGCCGCGGTGGCCGTGGCGTATGTTTTGGTTTTGATCTTGTCAGTAGTGTTATTCGTGTATTCGGTGTTGGTGGGTTTGGGTGTGGATTTCAATTGTTTATTGAGCGCGCTGATGGCCTTATTGGACTCCTCGAGGAGCTTTGTGTGCTGATCTATTTTCTCAATTAATAGTGTAGTGTTGGTGTCAGGGTTGGATTTCCTTGTTGATTCATCCGTTGCAACTGCGGGAGGCTTAGAGGGGGAGGGGGAGGGGGAGGGAGAACCAAAGTGTGCTATGACTCCGAAGAGTCCGTCGATCGCCTCTGTGATTGCTACCTTCAGTTCCGTCTTTAGGTTTCTGGAGGCAGCGATGGCGTCCAAACCCTTTCGCCTGTACTCTCTCGCCATGAGTGTATGTGTTGGCTCAGTTAGTTGAACGCTGCGGCTGAAAGCAGGGCTCAGGACTTCGGCTAGAGTCCGTCTAGCAGCAGTGTTGGAGGTAGCCCCAGGCGAAGGGGTCGGGGTGCTTGGTTTTGACGATTTTGGTGGGGAACGAGTAATCATTTTTTCGTAAAAAGTGGAGGGGGGGTCAAAAATGAAATCTGATTACAGCGTTAGAATCGCCTTTAAAAGACGAATCAAACGATATATGACACGGGGGGGTGCGGAGGGGGGGTAAAAATTTTAGGGGAGGGGGGGTGAAAATTCAATTTAGGGGATGAAAGGTAAGTTTGCGAACGGCTGTATGCGTGTAGTTGTGTTCGCCTTAAAAAGGCGGTCTAAACGAGCCCAAGCTCGGTGTGTTTATGTGTAGTTACGTGTGGTGTTGGAGATGAGGCTGGTAATCCGCCTTACCTGGTACTTCCGCACAGGATATCTCCTGTTCCGCTGGACTGTAGGCACCGGAGTTTGGGTTCTTCTTGTAGCCCGCGAGCAGGACTACAAGATGGTGGTGGCGAAGAAGCAGTTCCTGATGATCACCAGGAATCTTGACTCCTGGTGGAGCTGATGATGGATGCTGGCGGAGTCGTGGTAGCTTTTCCGATAGAGGGGAGTTCGGTGTATTATACCCTGTATAGAATGGATTTTTATTGCACAGGGATCCTGTGGAAACCCTGTGCAGAAATCTTCCGATGGTCCTATCTTCCAAACTACACGACGGAAATTGATGATGTTGGTGTCCAGGGGTGCGCAGATTGAAGACGCAGCTAATGGCGATGGTGCTGGTGGTATCGTACTATTTCGTAGGCGTTCAGACGCAAAAACCAGTTTTCTGGTGTTTTTAGGGGATATTTGAATTCCGATTTTTAAAAGCGATGTGTCAATCGATAGCCAGCTGTCTTGTGCGTATTTTAGAATAGTAATTGTTGTTGTGAGTAGAAAGGCCGTGAGTCGGCGACTGAAAAATTGGAAAAAACCAGTTTTCAGCCTCTGAAAAATCAGGTTTTCGTTTTATCCCTGCAATACTGGTATAGAACGATGCGTCTTAACGAGCTCTATTTTTCTATATAAAAATATGTACAATTATATGTATATTGTAGGAGTTATTAACAATTTACTGCGAAAATTGGAAAAAAATCTGTAACTCCAGAACTACTTGTCAGAAATTCAAAAACTTTATGCTCAAAGATGCGCCAGGAGAAGCCGGTTCTTATGGTGATAATGGTTTGTAGATGTTGCGTTACCTTCTGGGGGTTTTAACGCAAAAACCGGTTTTTGGGTTTTTTCAGTGCCTGAAAATTATCGGATTTTCAGTTCCGATATGTCATTCGATAGGCCTTGGTTTTGCGCACAATCCTGTATAGTTTTTGATTTTGTAAACTGAAGCGCCGTGATTTGGCGACTGAAAAACTGGTTTTCAGCCGCTGAAAAATCCAATTTGAGTTGGATGGTGTCGATATGGGTGTCAATCGATGCGCCTTAACGAGATCTATCGATTAAGGTGATAAAAAAGGGTGCTTATAGATTTAGTTTAAAAGTTATTGAGTTTTTACCAGTCTTTAGTCCACAAAATCCACAAATATAAATCCTTATCGACCAAAATATAGTCGAAAGGTGCGCAGCACTGTGTTCTATCACTACGATAACACTTTGGATTTTTCACTGCACTTTAAGTATTTTTAATTGCACAAAAACTGAAATTTTTAAAGTTTTTAGTCTAAGAAAAATAGTAAATGAAAATTTTTGAAAATTAAATTAGCACTGCACGAAAGAGCGGATTTTTCCGCGTCTTTTGATATGTAAATCACTATTGTAGCACTACCGGAACTATTTTTAATTATTTTTTAAAACTTTGAAGTGGCGCGGAGCGACGTGGAGTCGACCGATTTTAATGGCGTTTGGACGCGGACTGGTTAGGTTAGGTTAGGTTAGGTTAGGTTAGGTTAGGTTAGGTTAGGTTAGGTTAGGTTAGGTTAGGTTAGGTTAGGTTAGGTTAGGTTAGGTTAGGTTAGGTTAGGTTAGGTTAGGTTAGGTTAGGTTAGGTTAGGTTAGGTTAGGTTAGGTTAGGTTAGGTTAGGTTAGGTTAGGTTAGGTTAGGTTAGGTTAGGTTAGGTTAGGTTAGGTTAGGTTAGGTTAGGTTAGGTTAGGTTAGGTTAGGTTAGGTTAGGTTAGGTTAGGTTAGGTTAGGTTAGGTTAGGTTAGGTTAGGTTAGGTTAGGTTAGGTTAGGTTAGGTTAGGTTAGGTTAGGTTAGGTTAGGTTAGGTTAGGTTAGGTTAGGTTAGGTTAGGTTAGGTTAGGTTAGGTTAGGTTAGGTTAGGTTAGGTTAGGTTAGGTTAGGTTAGGTTAGGTTAGGTTAGGTTAGGTTAGGTTAGGTTAGGTTAGGTTAGGTTAGGTTAGGTTAGGTTAGGTTAGGTTAGGTTAGGTTAGGTTAGGTTAGGTTTTTTTTTTTTTTTTTTTTTTTTTGTTAATTGCTAGTAGGCCTACCTCCCCGGCGACTCACGCCCCGGGGCCGAGGAAGCTAAGCTATGAAATAATTTTTTCATGGGTGAACTTTATTGTAAATAAAAAATGTATAAAGGTGGGTGAGGTGGCTGAGAGTCGGCTTCGCTATCGGATACGATCAACCTTCTCTGAGCCACCTGCATAGAGTCCGCGTCGTTACAGTTTAATGAGTTTTTAATTGTTATTGCGGTTGATAATATTAGTGAGAAAATCTTAAAAATAGTCTACAATATGTTGATAAAATTACAATTTACAAATTAGAATAAAGTTACAAATTAAAATTAAAGTTATTACAATTTCAGTACGATTACAAATTATATAAAACATTACAAAAAAGGAGAACAATATAGTTTGTGCAAATTAGTAGCTTAGGCTAGTGATTGTGGGTGCGGTTGGGGCGGTTGAGGATCAGTCATGCTATTTGATACAATTTCTTCCTCTCAACCGCTCCATACCGCACCGTGATTAAAATGGAGAGGAGTACAAAAAGCTCTACATACAGAACTTAATAATTTAAACTCCTAGCCTAGAGGTTTAGCCGCTGTTGTGGTGGTTGAGGGTCGGTCATGCTATTTGATACAATCCCTTCCGCTCAACCACCAGCGACGTAACCATGATTGAATAAAAATAAAAGTAGCGAACTATACGTGAACATAAGATATGCGATATGTGATTGTACGATTATAAATTATATAAAAAATTTACAAGAAAGGAGAACAATATAGTTTGTACAGATTAATAGCTTAGGCTAGTGATTGTGGGTGCGGTTGGGGCGGTTGAGGATCAGTCATGCTATTAGATACAATTTCTTCCTCTCAACCGCTCCATACCGCACCGTGATTAAAATGGAGAGGAGTACAAAAAGCTCTTACATACATAACTTAATAATTTAAACTCCTAACCTAGAGGTTTAGCCGCTGTTGTGGTGGTTGAGGGTCGGTCATGCTATTTGATACAATCCCTTCCGCTCAACCACCAGCGACGTTACCATGGTTGAATTAAAATAAAGGGTGTGAACTATAAGTGAACATAAAATATGCGATATATGATAGTACAAAAATGGAAAAGTAGTAATATTGGAATTATGATAAAATAATTAAAGGTATTAATAAGTGACAATAAAAGTATATGTTAATTAATGTAAAACAAAGAAAGCAATATGCGTAGTAATACTTGGTGAAAATAATAATAGTGACAATAGTGCTATAATAAATTCAGCATTGAATATAAACTGATAAATTAAGTGCAGTAAGCTGAGTATTACAGTGACTCTGTAATAATGTAAAATAAGCATATGAATTTAGTTAATCGTTGATAGGTCACGGTCGTGAGCACATTTGACTGGTCAAGGTATTTACATATGTGAATAATATAATTTAATTTAAAATTAACATTGAAGATAAAGGTATAAGTGTAAAATTTAAAATTTAAAAATGTAAATAAAACTTGGAGTTTAAGGCGACAGATTAAGTTGAAGTTAGAAGTTTCACAGGTAAGGTGGATAGCCTAGAGTTGTGTTGTTTAATTGAAATTGTGTGGAGTGTATACAGTGAGTTGATGTGTTAATTAAGGGAAGGAGGGGATGAAGAGGCAGCAGGTGTGTTGTTATGTACCATGTGTGTGGTTTAGTGTGTTGTGTTGTTGTGCGTGTTTGTTGAAATAAATGTTTGAAATTGAAATATGTGTATTGGCCATATGTGTATAAGGAGGCTCCCCAAGAGCCTGTGTCGCGCATTGAGATCATAGTCAACTACAGTGTCCGAGCGAGTGTGAACTTGTATGAAATGTGAAATGTGTAGTATGTATTGTGTGGAGAGGTTTCCTGTTGGCAGTGAAACCGGATATAAAGTGTTGTTGATGAGAGTAAATGAGGTTAGACGTAGTTGACTTTGGCCTCAACGCGGGCACGCATAGCTCGAACCTTGGGGCAGCGCTCAGAGTCGGCGCGGTGTTGAGTGTCTGTGTTGGTCTTGTGTACTGTGTTATGTGTTGAGCAATTAGTGCATGTAAGTGTTGGCTCCTTGCACTCAGCCGTAGGATGTTTTGCTGAGCACTTGGCGCATGTGGGTGTGTTGTTAGGGCATCGGCTCTTAGTGTGGCCAAAGTTTAGGCAATTTTGACATTGCCTAAACGGTGAGAAGTTGCTGCAATGCACGCGTTGCATGCCTATGTTCACTCTGCCTAGGTCGGCGAACGCTTTCCAGGCAGAGGGTGTGGTGTTCAAGACTGTGTTGTATAGTGAGGTGTTGCGATTGTTAGCTATGAATTTGATTGTGAAGGTGTGGTTTGAAAGTGTTGGGTTCTGGTCTTTGATAGTGTCGATGAGTTCGAACTCCGGTGTGTTTTTAGAGATTCCCTTGATGATAATCATCGGGTTCAGGCGCTTCTCCTCTTGTGCCTTGATTGTGTTATTGGTTTGTAGTTTTGTGAGTGTGTGAGTTTTTTGTTCTTCGGTTTCGAAGACCATCTTAACTTTGTTGTTAGAAAGGGGTGTGATTCTAAGGGGTGCGTACCCGCCCCGACGGAAATCAACAGTTTTGCTAACTTGAGTTAAAAGCCTTTCAGTGGTGTCGAGACCCTCTCCCGATACGACGATGGAGGGGCCTGTGGGTTTGGGTGTAGCAGCGGCGGCGGCGTATGTGTTGCTTTTGTGTGTGGTGTAGTGTAGTGGAGGGTCTGAGGGTGTAGGTTTTGGTTGAGATTTTAGCTGCTTTGTAAAGGCGCTCAAAGCCTTGTTCGATTCCTCAAGCAGTTTAGTGTGTAGGTCTATTTTGTTGATGAGCGTTGTGGTATTGGCGTTGATCTCGGTGTTTGTGTTATCTGCTTTGGGTGGGGGGGGTTTGATGGGGGCGGTGGAGGGATCGAGGATCGCAACGACCCCGAAAAGGCCGTCGATTGCCTCCGTGATCGCTACTTTAATCTCGGTTTTGAGATTGCGCGATGAAGAGAGCGCATTGATCGCCCTACGCCGAAGATCCCTTGCCAACTCCATGTGAGTCGACTCCGCAGGTAGACTGGAGCGAGCAAAGGCGGGACTCAAAGAGTTCACTATGTTCCGCCTTGCAGTAGGGTTGGAAGTTGTCGGCGGAGGGGTGTTGTTCAAAGAAGTTTTAGGGGGGGTTCGGGGAAGCATATTTTTAGGAGGGGGTGGTGCTGGGCTTAATCGCCTTTAAAAGCTGTTTAAAATGATACCAAACTCGAGGGGGTGGGGAGGGGGGTTGAGATTTTAAGGGGGGGGAAGGAAAAATAAGTTTGGGGGGTGAAGGGAGGGATTGTGATCGTCTGTGTGGCTGTATTAGTGTTGGCCTTAAGAAGGCGGTTCGAATGAGCCCAAGCTCGATATGTTTCTGATTGAATGAGTGTGGTGTTGGAGACGAGGCTGGTAATCCGCCTTACCTGTTACTTCCGCACTGGATATCTTCTAAGCCGCTGCACTGCAGAAGCTGGTGTTTGGTATCACCTAGTAGCCCGCGAAGAGGTCTACCAGATGGTGGTGGTGATGAGGCAGTTCCTGGTGATCACCAGGAATTTTGATTCCTGGTGGAGCTGGTGATGCAGGTTGATGCGAGGAGAAGGTCTGGCCGGTAAACGATGACTTTTGCTGATATGTAAGTGTGAAGATTAGGATTCTAGGTGAGCTGGTTCCCTAGGAAACCCTGGAGTAAAGGCGGAAACTGCTGATATTTCAGGAACCGCTCAACGGAGAATGATGATCCTGGTGTCGCCTGATGCGTCAGACGACGCCGGTGCTGCTATGATGACGTTAGTGAAAATTGTGCGTTGTTCCGAGGGCGTTTAAACGCAAAAACCAGGTTTTCGCAGATTTGAGGGGCACACGGTGCTCCGATTTTCGAAATTGATGTGTCAAGTGATAGCTCTCAGCTTTTCCGATAATCCTGTGCAGGTTTTGTAATTATAAAGTGAAGCGCCGCGATTGGGCGAGTAAAAAACGTGAAAAAGTTGGTTTTCAGCTCCTGAAAAATTGGGTTTCTGTCCGACTGAGATAAAATTAGTATTAAACGGTGCGCCTTGGATCGCTCTACCGTTTGGTGTATAAAAATGTATAAGTTTATATATATTGAAGGAGAAATTTGAAATTTAATATGGAAATATGAAAAAAAAATCTATATCTTCTGAACTGCTGAACGGAAATTTGTGATTTTGATGTCAGAAGATGCGCCGAGAAAAGCCGGTTCTGATGGTATAATTGCCACTATTGTGGTGCGTTGGCTTGATGGGGTTCTAACGCAAAAACCGGTTTTCTGGTGATTTGAGGGTCTGATGATGCACCGATTCTCAAGTGTGATATGTCAAACGATAGCCCCTGAAGCGGCAAATAGCCCTGTAAAATGATTCTTGTCTGTAAGTAGAAGCGCCGTGATTTGGCGACTGAAAAACTGGTTTTCAGTCGCTGAAAAATCCAGTTTCAGCTGAATGTGATCGTGATTGGTATCAATCGATGCGCCTTGAAGAGATCTATCGTTTGATGTATAGAAACTGGGTGGTCGTAGATTTAAATAAAAAGTTATTGAGAATTTACCGCAGTTTTGGTCCTCAAATCCTCAATTCTTAATCCTTATCGACCCAAATAGGGTCGAAATGTGCGCAGCACTGTGTCCTATCACTTGGTAATCACTAAATAATTTTAACTTCACTAATACTATTTTTTAAAATCGAAAAATCTGAAAATTTTAATGTTTTTGGTCCAAAAAAATCGAAAAAGAAAATAATTTAATATGCACTTTACACTAAAAGGTAGAGCGGATTTTTCCGCATCTACTGATGTAAAAATTGTCACTGTCACTACACTAGAACTATTTTTAAAACTTTTAACAAACTTTGTGAGGGCGCGGAGCGACGTGGAGTCGACCGATTTTAATGGCGTTTGGACGCGGTTAGGTTAGGTTAGGTTAGGTTAGGTTAGGTTAGGTTAGGTTAGGTTAGGTTAGGTTAGGTTAGGTTAGGTTAGGTTAGGTTAGGTTAGGTTAGGTTAGGTTAGGTTAGGTTAGGTTAGGTTAGGTTAGGTTAGGTTAGGTTAGGTTAGGTTAGGTTAGGTTAGGTTAGGTTAGGTTAGGTTAGGTTAGGTTAGGTTAGGTTAGGTTAGGTTAGGTTAGGTTAGGTTAGGTTAGGTTAGGTTAGGTTAGGTTAGGTTAGGTTAGGTTAGGTTAGGTTAGGTTAGGTTAGGTTAGGTTAGGTTAGGTTAGGTTAGGTTAGGTTAGGTTAGGTTAGGTTAGGTTAGGTTAGGTTAGGTTAGGTTAGGTTAGGTTAGGTTAGGTTAGGTTAGGTTAGGTTAGGTTAGGTTAGGTTAGGTTAGGTTAGGTTAGGTTAGGTTAGGTTAGGTTAGGTTAGGTTAGGTTAGGTTAGGTTAGGTTAGGTTAGGTTAGGTTAGGTTAGGTTAGGTTAGGTTAGGTTAGGTTAGGTTAGGTTAGGTTAGGTTAGGTTAGGTTAGGTTAGGTTAGGTTAGGTTAGGTTAGGTTAGGTTAGGTTAGGTTAGGTTAGGTTAGGTTAGGTTAGGTTAGGTTAGGTTAGGTTAGGTTAGGTTAGGTTAGGTTAGGTTAGGTTAGGTTAGGTTAGGTTAGGTTAGGTTAGGTTAGGTTAGGTTAGGTTAGGTTAGGTTAGGTTAGGTTAGGTTAGGTTAGGTTAGGTTAGGTTAGGTTAGGTTAGGTTAGGTTAGGTTAGGTTAGGTTAGGTTAGGTTAGGTTAGGTTAGGTTAGGTTAGGTTAGGTTAGGTTAGGTTAGGTTAGGTTAGGTTAGGTTAGGTTAGGTTAGGTTAGGTTAGGTTAGGTTAGGTTAGGTTAGGTTAGGTTAGGTTAGGTTAGGTTAGGTTAGGTTAGGTTAGGTTAGGTTAGGTTAGGTTAGGTTAGGTTAGGTTAGGTTAGGTTAGGTTAGGTTAGGTTAGGTTAGGTTAGGTTAGGTTAGGTTAGGTTAGGTTAGGTTAGGTTAGGTTAGGTTAGGTTAGGTTAGGTTAGGTTAGGTTAGGTTAGGTTAGGTTAGGTTAGGTTAGGTTAGGTTAGGTTAGGTTAGGTTAGGTTAGGTTAGGTTAGGTTAGGTTAGGTTAGGTTAGGTTAGGTTAGGTTAGGTTAGGTTAGGTTAGGTTAGGTTAGGTTAGGTTAGGTTAGGTTAGGTTAGGTTAGGTTAGGTTAGGTTAGGTTAGGTTAGGTTAGGTTAGGTTAGGTTAGGTTAGGTTAGGTTAGGTTAGGTTAGGTTAGGTTAGGTTAGGTTAGGTTAGGTTAGGTTAGGTTAGGTTAGGTTAGGTTAGGTTAGGTTAGGTTAGGTTAGGTTAGGTTAGGTTAGGTTAGGTTAGGTTAGGTTAGGTTAGGTTAGGTTAGGTTAGGTTAGGTTAGGTTAGGTTAGGTTAGGTTAGGTTAGGTTAGGTTAGGTTAGGTTAGGTTAGGTTAGGTTAGGTTAGGTTAGGTTAGGTTAGGTTAGGTTAGGTTAGGTTAGGTTAGGTTAGGTTAGGTTAGGTTAGGTTAGGTTAGGTTAGGTTAGGTTAGGTTAGGTTAGGTTAGGTTAGGTTAGGTTAGGTTAGGTTAGGTTAGGTTAGGTTAGGTTAGGTTAGGTTAGGTTAGGTTAGGTTAGGTTAGGTTAGGTTAGGTTAGGTTAGGTTAGGTTAGGTTAGGTTAGGTTAGGTTAGGTTAGGTTAGGTTAGGTTAGGTTAGGTTAGGTTAGGTTAGGTTAGGTTAGGTTAGGTTAGGTTAGGTTAGGTTAGGTTAGGTTAGGTTAGGTTAGGTTAGGTTAGGTTAGGTTAGGTTAGGTTAGGTTAGGTTAGGTTAGGTTAGGTTAGGTTAGGTTAGGTTAGGTTAGGTTAGGTTAGGTTAGGTTAGGTTAGGTTAGGTTAGGTTAGGTTAGGTTAGGTTAGGTTAGGTTAGGTTAGGTTAGGTTAGGTTAGGTTAGGTTAGGTTAGGTTAGGTTAGGTTAGGTTAGGTTAGGTTAGGTTAGGTTAGGTTAGGTTAGGTTAGGTTAGGTTAGGTTAGGTTAGGTTAGGTTAGGTTAGGTTAGGTTAGGTTAGGTTAGGTTAGGTTAGGTTAGGTTAGGTTAGGTTAGGTTAGGTTAGGTTAGGTTAGGTTAGGTTAGGTTAGGTTAGGTTAGGTTAGGTTAGGTTAGGTTAGGTTAGGTTAGGTTAGGTTAGGTTAGGTTAGGTTAGGTTAGGTTAGGTTAGGTTAGGTTAGGTTAGGTTAGGTTAGGTTAGGTTAGGTTAGGTTAGGTTAGGTTAGGTTAGGTTAGGTTAGGTTAGGTTAGGTTAGGTTAGGTTAGGTTAGGTTAGGTTAGGTTAGGTTAGGTTAGGTTAGGTTAGGTTAGGTTAGGTTAGGTTAGGTTAGGTTAGGTTAGGTTAGGTTAGGTTAGGTTAGGTTAGGTTAGGTTAGGTTAGGTTAGGTTAGGTTAGGTTAGGTTAGGTTAGGTTAGGTTAGGTTAGGTTAGGTTAGGTTAGGTTAGGTTAGGTTAGGTTAGGTTAGGTTAGGTTAGGTTAGGTTAGGTTAGGTTAGGTTAGGTTAGGTTAGGTTAGGTTAGGTTAGGTTAGGTTAGGTTAGGTTAGGTTAGGTTAGGTTAGGTTAGGTTAGGTTAGGTTAGGTTAGGTTAGGTTAGGTTAGGTTAGGTTAGGTTAGGTTAGGTTAGGTTAGGTTAGGTTAGGTTAGGTTAGGTTAGGTTAGGTTAGGTTAGGTTAGGTTAGGTTAGGTTAGGTTAGGTTAGGTTAGGTTAGGTTAGGTTAGGTTAGGTTAGGTTAGGTTAGGTTAGGTTAGGTTAGGTTAGGTTAGGTTAGGTTAGGTTAGGTTAGGTTAGGTTAGGTTAGGTTAGGTTAGGTTAGGTTAGGTTAGGTTAGGTTAGGTTAGGTTAGGTTAGGTTAGGTTAGGTTAGGTTAGGTTAGGTTAGGTTAGGTTAGGTTAGGTTAGGTTAGGTTAGGTTAGGTTAGGTTAGGTTAGGTTAGGTTAGGTTAGGTTAGGTTAGGTTAGGTTAGGTTAGGTTAGGTTAGGTTAGGTTAGGTTAGGTTAGGTTAGGTTAGGTTAGGTTAGGTTAGGTTAGGTTAGGTTAGGTTAGGTTAGGTTAGGTTAGGTTAGGTTAGGTTAGGTTAGGTTAGGTTAGGTTAGGTTAGGTTAGGTTAGGTTAGGTTAGGTTAGGTTAGGTTAGGTTAGGTTAGGTTAGGTTAGGTTAGGTTAGGTTAGGTTAGGTTAGGTTAGGTTAGGTTAGGTTAGGTTAGGTTAGGTTAGGTTAGGTTAGGTTAGGTTAGGTTAGGTTAGGTTAGGTTAGGTTAGGTTAGGTTAGGTTAGGTTAGGTTAGGTTAGGTTAGGTTAGGTTAGGTTAGGTTAGGTTAGGTTAGGTTAGGTTAGGTTAGGTTAGGTTAGGTTAGGTTAGGTTAGGTTAGGTTAGGTTAGGTTAGGTTAGGTTAGGTTAGGTTAGGTTAGGTTAGGTTAGGTTAGGTTAGGTTAGGTTAGGTTAGGTTAGGTTAGGTTAGGTTAGGTTAGGTTAGGTTAGGTTAGGTTAGGTTAGGTTAGGTTAGGTTAGGTTAGGTTAGGTTAGGTTAGGTTAGGTTAGGTTAGGTTAGGTTAGGTTAGGTTAGGTTAGGTTAGGTTAGGTTAGGTTAGGTTAGGTTAGGTTAGGTTAGGTTAGGTTAGGTTAGGTTAGGTTAGGTTAGGTTAGGTTAGGTTAGGTTAGGTTAGGTTAGGTTAGGTTAGGTTAGGTTAGGTTAGGTTAGGTTAGGTTAGGTTAGGTTAGGTTAGGTTAGGTTAGGTTAGGTTAGGTTAGGTTAGGTTAGGTTAGGTTAGGTTAGGTTAGGTTAGGTTAGGTTAGGTTAGGTTAGGTTAGGTTAGGTTAGGTTAGGTTAGGTTAGGTTAGGTTAGGTTAGGTTAGGTTAGGTTAGGTTAGGTTAGGTTAGGTTAGGTTAGGTTAGGTTAGGTTAGGTTAGGTTAGGTTAGGTTAGGTTAGGTTAGGTTAGGTTAGGTTAGGTTAGGTTAGGTTAGGTTAGGTTAGGTTAGGTTAGGTTAGGTTAGGTTAGGTTAGGTTAGGTTAGGTTAGGTTAGGTTAGGTTAGGTTAGGTTAGGTTAGGTTAGGTTAGGTTAGGTTAGGTTAGGTTAGGTTAGGTTAGGTTAGGTTAGGTTAGGTTAGGTTAGGTTAGGTTAGGTTAGGTTAGGTTAGGTTAGGTTAGGTTAGGTTAGGTTAGGTTAGGTTAGGTTAGGTTAGGTTAGGTTAGGTTAGGTTAGGTTAGGTTAGGTTAGGTTAGGTTAGGTTAGGTTAGGTTAGGTTAGGTTAGGTTAGGTTAGGTTAGGTTAGGTTAGGTTAGGTTAGGTTAGGTTAGGTTAGGTTAGGTTAGGTTAGGTTAGGTTAGGTTAGGTTAGGTTAGGTTAGGTTAGGTTAGGTTAGGTTAGGTTAGGTTAGGTTAGGTTAGGTTAGGTTAGGTTAGGTTAGGTTAGGTTAGGTTAGGTTAGGTTAGGTTAGGTTAGGTTAGGTTAGGTTAGGTTAGGTTAGGTTAGGTTAGGTTAGGTTAGGTTAGGTTAGGTTAGGTTAGGTTAGGTTAGGTTAGGTTAGGTTAGGTTAGGTTAGGTTAGGTTAGGTTAGGTTAGGTTAGGTTAGGTTAGGTTAGGTTAGGTTAGGTTAGGTTAGGTTAGGTTAGGTTAGGTTAGGTTAGGTTAGGTTAGGTTAGGTTAGGTTAGGTTAGGTTAGGTTAGGTTAGGTTAGGTTAGGTTAGGTTAGGTTAGGTTAGGTTAGGTTAGGTTAGGTTAGGTTAGGTTAGGTTAGGTTAGGTTAGGTTAGGTTAGGTTAGGTTAGGTTAGGTTAGGTTAGGTTAGGTTAGGTTAGGTTAGGTTAGGTTAGGTTAGGTTAGGTTAGGTTAGGTTAGGTTAGGTTAGGTTAGGTTAGGTTA
>CAVNZL010000136.1:6370000-6737297 GCA_963693355.1 Pontia daplidice | reverse complement strand
GAACGGAACGATATAGTATCGGACGAGCTATGAAAATTAATATGGAGGTAACATTAATAAGTTACCGTTATGAACGACTCAAGAAATAACTAATACTAGTAGAAACTTGTAACAATTTATTCACGTCAAATGCACTAAAGGATCATCGTCGGGAATTTTAATCCTCTTTGAGGATCGTACTCTTGTCCGCCTTCGGGTCTCCATGTCTTTGTCACCATGCCTTCGCCTCACTTCATCAGGGAACCTGTTCCGCTCACAGAACTCCAGGGTCACGCAAAATCCAGACTTCTCATCGTAAACTAAGTTCCCATTGCAGTCGCATCGAGACCATCCGCATGTATAGCCTACAAAAATGCTTTGGTACGATTGGAGATAATAAAGAACAAATCAGATATCCAAAACTGTAACACCACAATTTGTTACAAAAATATAATCTAAGCTCGTCATATAACTGATAACTTTTGCTCAGTGCAATAGTGTGTGTCGAAAATTGACAGAAGTCAAAGACTCATAAAAATGTAGATTTGTGGGTACAGGGGGCCATTGCACACACATCAGCCTCGAGTCCCACACTCCCCGCACCACTTCATAATCCTGTCCCGGTGCGGGTGCGTAAGAGCATTTCCCCAAGTAAAAAAAAAGGTTCTTACCCAACAAGGAGGGTTCAGGTGAATCGCATGTCTTTTGTGTCATAGTTTCACCGTCGCATCGAGTATGATACGCGTGCATTTTACGCGGACAGTATGATACACCTGTAAACGGAGTCAAAACATAAGATATATATCGCCTTAGTAAAAACGTACTTACTTTGGCCTTACTTTGCGGAACTTCATAGTACAAAACCTTAATAGACCAATCTACAAGCGTTAAAACCCACTACTACTCGGCTCACGTTCCTCCCGTGCACAGGAACATTTAAAATTAAGCTACATGAACATTTTTAAAGTTACGTAAAGCATAACTTCTGTTTGTTTAACATATTGAGTACGTGAAAAGAACATATGTCTTGACAATTTTTTTCTTTAACATGTCGAATAGAACGGCCTCAACTAAATTCCATCTAGTTTTTGCAAAACAGATTCAAGTATTCTAAACACTAAAAACCTATATAACATATACGAACAGTCTTATTGCACTATTTAAAAAGGTAATATTTGATCTTTAGTTTAAGTAACGTATACTAGAGATAGTGTATTAATAGAATTCACAATACTTACATTTACCACGATGTAGTAAACATCTTCTATAATCAAGTAATGCGGAAGTCACAGATAATAACAAAAGTAATAGAAGTGCCCTCAAGAACATCTCTAAGTGAATTGGCACTGTAAGAAGGTAATATAGTAAAATATTGTTATTGTTTTCTTTTCCTTTTGTTTCCGGTAATTCGATTAAGTGGCAACATTATACTGTTTTAGTATTCAGTATAAGCTGTGTTTTCATAAGTTACACTTGCGTCGAATTGTGAAATTAAATTCATAAAAAATATTGAGATTTTAATTATGCCGTTTCACTCATGTGAGCGTAGTGTGATGTTAGTCTATGATGGACTATTTTTGCCAATATATTAAAGATCTACTTTTGATCTCATCTTGCTTTTTTCTGTTTTCAGTCCCCTCGAAGAGTTATATTTTTATATTGATACATATTATTTTATATATTAAGTTAGACAATTTTATATTGTTTCATACTGCATATTGAGTTTTGATTATTTAGAGGAACATAATAAGGGTATGTAGTAGTTTTTCTGTAGGCTGTTACATGGTGAACTTAGGGAAAAGGGAAATCTGTGCTGAATGTATCGCCATACAAAGACCGATTCATTATTTAGATTTATAGAGGGGTATATATATTGGAAGATTATTTGGTGGCAAATATATTATATATACATAAGAATGTATAACTTTTTATTTGGTGGAAATAAGCATATGCTTAAATAAATTATTATTGTAGTATTAGTATATCAGCACCAGCTTTAAATATCAAACACACAATTTCTTGCGCCTGTCAGAGTTTTATAGCAATAAATGCAATCGTAACGATCGCAATAAAATCTTAAACTACTTTACTGTAGTTGGATAAGTTCAAACAGTTGTGTTGATGTAATTAATGTATACAATCGTAGGTAGCGCGCGATTTTCAAGGCGTATGTAACCTGATGCCCTTGTGAAATTTGATATCTGATACGAAAATACAGACTAGGTTTAAGGTGATCTGAACTTTTTACATAGGAAACCTTATAATCTAGACAGAACAGGTTTCGTATGTCTCATTTGAACGTTAATTTAGGCTTGTATCGAAATCTAAACTAGTGTTAAAATAACCTTATATTTGTTGAATCTACTTTTATTAATTCGCATTGAAATTTTAACTAAATTTCGGTTGGTTTTTTCTTATATCAAAGCTTATCAATTAGATTCGCATTTTGAGTACTGTTAATGTTTACTACATTAACAGTACTCAAAATGATCTGATATTTTGTAAAAAAAATAAAAATAGTGATAAAATATTCTCAGTTAAAAGGCAATCTAAGTGTTGTACCAACAGCATGTCTGATTCAAATATATATCTGGGAAGGTATAAGTCTGGGAAACTGTAACGATAATTCACTAGCATGGAAAAGATAAGGTACCAAGTTACAAATAATTTTCCTGGCAAATGTGCTATTGCGTAAGAAACTTTCCCGACAACATGATATCATTCACAATTCAGAATCTGCAATTTTCCCCATCACTAATCATATATCGTGGTTGAGATAGTGTTGTGCCAGGAACGGAACGACCGGTACGGCCTTGCTACATCGAAGGTGATAAAATCATAATGGAAATGAGGAATCAGTTGAAATTATAAATCTTGGTAATCAAAGTTAAACATGACATTTTTTTATCAAACATAGAAATTGATCAAATCAAACGAATGAATTGACAAATATTTAGTTAATAATTTTACTACATTGCAAATCTATGTGCTCAATTATATTTATTACTAGCTGTACCAGTGACTTCGTCCGCATGGATTCGGTATAACAACTTAAAAATACTTATTTTAGAAAACATGTACTATCTACGTCACGAACTAAATAAACACAAATGTACTTTATTTATAATTATTACTTAAAGACAAAAAAGGAAAGCAGCAAAAATGAATCACAATATTTTGAATTAAGATTAGGGGAATTATAAAAGTTAGGCCCTGTAGAGAGAGTGTGGTGGCGTTGGAGCGCGTTACTGGACATTTTATACGTTTTTTATTACGTTATTTTATTTTAGCTTTTTATCGGCGTAGTAATAAATACACATGTGCAAAGTTCCATCTTTCTAACACTAAGCGTTTCGACGCTAGAGTGACAACGGGCGAATGAACAGACATGACGAAGGGTTTCTTTACGTAGACTCTGCAGTCTACGCAAAGGAACCCTACGTAAGGGATCCGCATCCCTAATAAAAGTAGCCTAAGTGACTCCTTATTACATCAGCTACCAATCAAAAAAAGTCCCGTCAAAATCGGTCCAGCCATTCCAGAGACTAGCCGGAACAAACAGACAGACAGACAGACAAAATTTAAAAAAAATGACATTTTGGTGTATGTATCGTATATATATTTATATGCATGTAGTGAAAAACGGTTATTTCAATATTAAAAACAGACACTCCAATTTTATATATTAGTATAGATAAGAAGTTGTTTGCTAAACAATTCACAAATCCCCAAAGCGATATGCGATTTGCTATTTTGTGATTCGTAAATATTAATACCTTTGAACTAGAAAGTAGAATGAATTATTCATGAGTCAAGGTCAAAGTAAGGTTACGAGAAAGTGTTAAAATGCTGAATTTATATACATATTTTTAACACACGTTATAAGTGACAGAAAAACTTTTAGCCAAGATTTTGCGTGTTCTGTGGAAATTGGAAACATTAATTCCATTTGCTTTCAAGCTTCTAAATCGATTGGCACCATGTCACAGGCTATCCTCAAGGTTATGTTAAAAAAACTCAAGGTTCACATAAATGATTTAACCTTAAGGTCGCCTAGTTCTAAAAATAGCAGCAATTATTAAATGGTTACTGATTTTCATTATAAACCAAGTTTGGTTTCAAACCAGTTGAAAACTTATTTTAATTCAAATAGTTTAATTGTTTTTTAAGCTGTCGGTATTTAAATCTAGTGTTTCAAGGGGTGAAGCCAGGGTTTCTATTGTATGGTAATTCCTTGTTGTTAATAAATGTATTATTATTATTATAACTATAGTCGTATCCCTAAAGCTGACGTAAAGATTATCTATAAAGGATTATTCATTTTAAAATATATTTTATGGACGATGAAATTTTTATAAACAGTTTTGGCTTAACTCCAAGTAACTTATTAGCTTTATTAAGCCATAACTTTAACTTTAAAGTTCTGCGAGTTGAAAGTTTTTAAGATATACTCTGAAAATATACATTCACGACTTGTGTTATAATTTAAGGTGCTCATAATTAATCTAATTTGATCGTTTATAGTTTATTTTAATGAAAATTTAATATGCATAGAGTAGATTTATTTCCCATCTATGTTTAAAGTGTTATAGATTATAAATGGTACAACAAACGACGACCACATCAGTCAAAGCTTGAAATTAAAGCAAAAATTAAACACTTAGCAAGTTAACATTGAAACACTTCAAATTTAAGGCAGGCTTAACAATCTAAAGCACTAATTTCTTTTGTCTAGACTACGAAGACTTTTAATAGTGGTAAAAGTATTTTGAGGCTTCTGATACCGTTAACTTTTTAACGAGCTTTCCAATTACAACTGTAACTGAATATTTATTTTAAACACGGGTTTCATTTTTTCGCGCTTGTTCATATAATCCCTGATTAACTGTTGGCATTTATGTTACGTCTGTGTTTTTTTACATTTCTTCACGCAAATAATTTTGAAATAAATAAATGCGTATTTGAATCACATCAAAAAACAGTCACTACTACAGTACATTTAACACGAGCAATTCACGTTGTTGGCGTGATATGGAATATGCACGCAAAGTTTACTGAAACAAAAATTATATTACAAATTTAATTTTTAAACTCACCCGGGTATAAATGAGCCGTTGGTTTGTGTCAAGTAACTCTGCCTTTCACGTCCGCTGACATCCACTAACATTATTGAAAGTTTGTTTATTTTCGTAATAAATACATTACGATAATAAAACTGGCGTAAGTTCTCTGTAAAAGGCTCTGATACACTGAAGAACGGTGGCAAGGTTGTAACTATTAAGGACATATACTAACATGGTAAATAAGAATGCGCGCGCATTTGGGTTACAATGTAGGTATCTATAGGAATTTAAAGGGCGATAAGCATAAACTTTTATTTTAAAATGTGTTTAAATGCATAAGGAGCTCTTTTGTTGGATACAAAACCTTCAGAACCAGTCATAATAAAACTATGCCCTCAATATTTACCCCCTAAGTATAAATAAGCTCATACTTAAATAACTGAGATAATGACCCCATAATAGGCTTGAATATTTTGTTCAAATGTAGATCTTGTTTTATGCCTAGTGACTTTAGGGAATGACCTCATTATTCCTAGATAATTTTATGGGATTGTCACGTTTTATAAATATAGATAATTTATTAAATTTTTCCGCTTATTCGGTCCTGTACATATTAACGCGGTCAGGTTGAGGCTAACTAGTTTTACTTACATCTTTAGGTCAATGCTGTCATATTATATTTTTATAATTTATTTTTTATATACTTTTTCTTTCAGATTATAATAGTATTTTTGAGATTCAGCGAAAGTTTTCACTGAAATAAGTAAAACATTAAAATAATGTAATTTCAAATACATGTACTGTTCTTGGATAGACAATTGTCATCGCATCGTCTACCTCAAACGTCAAACTCAAACTCAACAGTCAAATGACAAATCATGGTTAGTGGTCATTGGTCCGTGATCGTGAAAATCAGAAATTTAAGTAAATTCTATCTGAAAGTTGTGACTAAGACAAATCACTGAACTTGTATAATTTTCGCGTAATTGTGCTTTGAAAAATTATGTAAAATGGCTATTAATTTAGAAAAATTTAAGGACGATCTTCTTGCAGCATGGAAAGATGTTTTAGACGAGAAATCGGACACCGATTGGTAAGTTGAATGATCTTTACTTGTTTCTAAATTAAGTAAACAACACATATTAGTTGTATGATGCGGTCATAACCGTTGCCTTTATCTACATACGCACGCAGTTAATATGAATAGGGGCTGAAGATGCTTAAAACCTTCTATAAAATATTATTGACTCGTACTTTCTTGAAATTCAAATATTTACTACACAAAATATAATTAATACTCAAAACGTAGCAAATAAGTCTACATTCCAGGAAAGGTGTGTAATCGGTTTTACCCATTATTGGAAAGTTGAATTATAAATCAATGTAACAAACAGCCTTGCCATATCTAAATTTCATTGCCACTATATTTAAAATGTTTCTGCAATGTAGGGAAATTAAATATGCCATTAAATTTGTAATCATAACAATAACAAGAAAAATTTAATTTATATATTTTCCAGGGCCCTTTTTAGTTATGATGGGTTGACAAATGATCTTAAATTTATCAGCAAAGGAGATGGAGGTCTCACAGAACTTGTAGATGAATTCAATAGTGGCAAGATACAGTATGCATTCTTGAAAGTGGACATTCCAAATAGTACTATATCAAAATATGTGCTTATCAATTGGCAGGTAAGATAAGATATTGGTTTTTAGATACAATTTCTTGATACATGTTGAAGATTTGTTTTGTTTTAATCACTCTTGTGTGTGAGGACATTAGGATTAATGTTCTTTTATGATATAGATGAATTATGTGTGAATAATTTTCCTTAAGTAAAGCAAGTTCAATTTTTTCATATACCTATCATAATAATTGTATATAATGCTAAAACTTTCCTATTGTTATCCTTGTTTAGTGATTTTTTTGAATACATGTTAGCAGTGTAAAATCAGGTTTAAGTTTAGTAGTGATAACTTAGAATGATTTTACCATTATTAATTTTGCTCATGATTTAATCTTCAATATACTGTGTCATGGTTCTAAATATAGCTCTGATAATAATTGCATCCTTGTTATGCTTTCACAGCAAGCGTATATGCATATTTTTAGTGCTCAATATACATCAAAAGATGTGTCCTGCGAAAATCTAACACAATATTTAATCGTAATTGAATTAATGTTTGTCTTGGACATTGTTAAAATTATTTTTCAATTTTTAATGGTTTATATGCTATTAAATTAATCATACCGCTCAGCATTAATCAAATCATCCTTTTGTTAGTATTTATATACTTATTGAAAAGGCTTCAATATTTTACCTCCATTTATCTGATTTAAAGTGCCAACCTTTAATACAAAATATGTGTTATAGGGTGAAGGCGCTCCAACAGTTCGTAAAGGTACCTGTGCGAATCACATCAAGTATGTGTCGCAGTTCTTCACGGGATTCCATACGACAATGCACGCAAGGACTGAAGATGACCTAGATGAGAAAATAATTCTCGACAAGTTGGCTAAAGCTGGTTCAGCATTTAACTTTAAATCAAATAGAAATGAGGAGTTACCACCTAGTGGACCAATTGGTACTACTTATCAAAAAGTAAATCCCGGTGAGTAAAATCAAACTTTTCCTATTTACATAAATATTGTCTATAAATTATTTCTTATAAAGTTGAATGGCTATAAGGTCTTATTGAAAATATTGTATAGGACCTACTAGAGAAGCTCCATAGTCCAAACTCCATTCCTAAGCTGATCCTGACAAAAAATGTAATAGCCATATGAATTATAAGAAAAATTATCTTAATGGACTAGGAACGACAATATAACCCAATGAATACAATAATAATAATATCTGACAATGGCAATGATAACAAACCATCCATCAGAGAATTGTAATGACATGTACCTATATTATATTTTAAGGCGTGTAGTGATTAAAACAAACTTGTAAACCATTCGATACTTCGACCATTCAACAAGGCACTATATACAAAAACAGACTTGCAATTTGTCCAAGCGAAGTACTTGAATAGGTTTTACTCAGTGCGACGTTTTACCTGTGTTCAAATTAATGAAATAGCGATATAAATTAAGTTTGACTCAAACACACCGAAATGAATCATTTTCCATTTGTAAAAATATGAATTCAGGTTGCATTCATATACAATATTGTTTACCATTTCCAAGAACAATGCAATAATTCTAATGCATTGTGTGTTAATTGTCAACATAATACCAGCGATATTTGTGCTATAGAAGTGTCGCGGACAGGTACAGAATGAGTTTATTGAATTCGCAAAGATACGAAGTGATTTTATCTCGTAGAGTCGCGGAGGAAATTAAAAAAAGAAAAAGAACTTTACGTAGAGGTAACATAGAAAAAATAATGTCAATCTAACTTTTGTATCTGTGTTTTTACATTAAATTAATATTCTCTATTCTATTGTTGAAATCCAATTTTGAATTTTTTTTTGTCTAGGTTTTTTATTTAATTTCAATATTCTGTGTATTTTATTCGTATTGTAATGGAATCGCTTTGATTTATTAAGTATATTTCAATATAATTTTAGACAACATTCATTATAACAAAGAACAATTAATGACGATGCATGTTAAGAAATATGAAATCCTTTTTTACACTGATGTTGTTTATTACAGTACAAGAAATTAATTCTAAAGAACGGGACCAATTTTGGATGAAAGAAGAACAGGAAGAGAAGAAGAGGATAGAAGCCGAAAGAAAACGGAGAGAAGAGGTGAGTTTATACTAGCATTTTTTGTGATGCATGACTATCGGTCATGAGAATATAAAAACTTTTTGTAGTTTTTCATATATTTTACTTAAAGCACAAATAGCACGTAAGCTTTTAACCACTACGTTTGAATTGATTTTGATGATGTGATATACAATTCTTGAAAGGTGAAATTTCCCACTATTAATAAATTTTATTTATTGTTGCATTTCAAGGAAAGAGTGATATTCGTAGTCCTCGAAAACAACTAATGAGTTAACTTATTTTTAATAATTACATTTTAAAAATATAAATGTTTTCAGGAAAAGAAAAAAGCAGAGGAGGAAGTGAGAAAAAGGGATGAGCGTGAAGCTGCTAAAAGGGCGCAAGCTGAACAACAGTAAGTGTTTTTTTTAATAATATATCGCCTTTACCGCTAGTTCTATTAACTCTTTTACATATTATTAATCTTGCATAAAATATAGAAATCACATAAGTAAAATGTAAATAGCAAATAAGTACTTATTGTAATTTTGGTCAATAAATTTTTTAAATTATGTATTTTAATTAAGTAAGATCTCCACGGCCTGGGGAAAACCTCGCCCGGGGTAGGCCACTAGGTAAAAAAAAAAACAGAATTATAAAGTACTTTTTATTTTATCTTATATTTTTAGGTATTCTTACAGCTTATCACATTAAACATTCCTAAAAAATAATAACATATTACACACATATATACACAATTAAGCACACACACAGTTAACATTAAAAATCACATTGATTTTAAAACAATCCAAATTAGTATTAACAATTAAATTTTAATTTGTAATAATGATTTCAGAAATATTCCACACGACAAAGCGCCTAGATCTAGTGTCAGTGAGCGGTCGGTTGAGGCTCGTGAACTAATCGGCGCGTCGACGTCTGCAGCTAGGAAGATGTTTCAGCAAAATCTGGCGCAGGGACAGATTTATAACAAGTGAGTATGTAAAATGGACAATGTGTGAGCTAAAAACTATTAATTCAATTATATTGTCATTTATTAACATAACTAATACTCATTTAAAGAAAAACACTTTGTTTACGGATTGTTATGTATTTTTACAAAATTTAAGTGTATTACATTATTTTCAAATTTTCCAACGTTTCGAGTATTTTTCTTTAAAATATTAATTCAGTTTATGTGGGGCGTCCATAAAAAATTATATCTGGGTCAAAAAAAAAAAAAAATTGAAATATAAGGCAAAGGACTGATAAAAGACTTAACAGGGCCTACTCCATAAAAGGATGCCGATTTGTATAATTTCTTTCTTTTCTTAAAATTTTAATTGAGTTTCATTATCAGTTAAAAAATGATAAAAAATTAATATAATATAAAAATTGATGCGGTCAATAATTGTCATCGTCCATAGACAATAGGTTAAAATATATGCGCATTATATTCTTTATAACAAACGAAATATTAAAAAAAATTGATTGATTTTTCAGAACGCTGATTGAATCGTAGATTATAATGGATATTTCTATATTAGGAATATGTCTTTGTCACTTTTTCGGGCGGGTCTAAGTACGTTTGTTTCTGAACTGTGTTTTAGAGAATAGCTCGCTTACTATAGTCTAATTATGAAATGTCACTGTAAGATACCATTGACATTGAAAACTACGGAATTTACATGAACAATCTTATCTTTCTTCTTCCAGGTCATCAAACGTTCCAGAGAAACCGGTCAGGAGTTCAGTAATAGCGCAAAGGATAAATGCGTTCTCGCAAAATACATCTCAGCCGTCATCACCGATTCATGCACCAAAATCGCCAACACAAGTCGAAAACAAAGATATAACGCCTATAGAGAAATCGCCCACAGGCAAACCACCAACTCCAGCCACAGAAAAACTATCCATAGACAAGGAGGAAACGACAGAGTCATTGCAAGACGGCCAAAAAAGCCCACTAAAGAACATAGACAAAATAAAGATGAGCCTAGAAACACCATCACAGATACAATACGAACCGATAATAGATCCCACAGACCTTAGTCCGAGCACAGACAATGAACCGAGCTCGTTTAGCGCTGTCAATTACACAGAGTACCTCGATTATAGAGATTTGAAGCAATGCGAGCCCATGATCAAACAGAATATTCTAGAAAATGATATTTTTGATCCGGCCTACTCGAGTTCGAACGAAAATGATGATGATGATTCGGATAATAAGTTTAGCACGATCAAGAGGTCGCCATACAGTAAGAATAGCGACGCGGAGCTAAGTAGACAAAATACGGTCATTGAAAATGTTAATTATAGGGAGAATGGCGCTACGCATGAAGGTAATAATTTAAATTTTCACGAATACATAACGATATTTAATCAATAAAATAAAAATATATGTTCTACTAGCTGATCCGGCAAACGTGAACCGTTGTTTTGCCATGTGTTTTCTATTAATAAATAAAAAATAAGGGTTGATCGTGGAAGGGTGAAAATTTAGGATTGTATGTATTTTTGTAAAAAATAGAAAGTATAAATTTTGTCCAAAAAAATAATAAAAAATTTTAGAGGTGGACTACCCTTGACATTTAGGGGGATGAAAAATAGATGTTCGCCGATTCTCAGACCTACTCAATACGCTTACAAAATTTCATGAGAATCGGTCAAGCCGTTTCGGAGTTCAAGTTCGAACACCGTGACACGAGAATTGTATATTTTAGATATGTTTAACGCATAACAAACATGGTGAAATTAGACTGATTTATTTATGTAAATAGAATTGAGAGTCTTTAAATGGACCGATGTGAATTTTTTTGAATAAAGTATTAATCAGCTTAGAAATAATCAATTTGAATTAACAGTGGCTTAGGTGATCAGTGATAATTATATTATAAATTATTTATTTATAGATATATCACCCGAAGGTATGGAAGAGAGCTCGATTTATGAAGATTTGGATGATGACCCTGGTCTAACTGCCAGAGCGCTGTATGATTACCAAGCAGGTATGTAATAACTAACAAAATCTTTATAATACTGGCAATGTCTACCAGTACTATAAAGTTTTTGTGTGAGATTTTATTTGGTTCAGAATTTCTAGTTCAAATAATAACATGAATTTTGTATTGGATATTCAAACTCCAAAATATTGAATCATATAGGTAATATAAATAAACATGAAAATTCAATAAACTCCCAAGACAAAGTCTTAGAGGGGAGTTTATCAACTGGCAAGAAAATTTTGCAAATCTTTTTTTTATTTGCCAATTTTTTTAACAAGATTTGAGAGAATTTTTGCATAGGTTATAAACCACTGCAGGTCATAGATATGTTTAATTTATTTACAGCCGACGAATCCGAGATATCATTCGATCCAGGTGACATAATCACACATATAGAGCAGATAGATGCGGGTTGGTGGCAAGGTGTTGGGCCTCATGGGGTTTTTGGTCTTTTCCCCGCGAATTATGTTGAATTGCTGCCTTGCGTACCTCGCTAAGCGTGTTTGATAGTTTACCACAGACTGTTGACAATGGTGGTACAGACTACAGATGGGTCACTGAGTGAGCGTTAACTGTGGTGACATTTCTCAATGACAGATAAAAGTTGAAAATGTCATAATGTAATCCCGATGAAATTGCAGTGGCGCTTTTATGAAATTAAAATTTTGCTCTTTATATTCTCTTGTTATAAGATATTAGAGTAATGCATTCTTTTAGAAATTTTAATACAGTTAGAGATTTCTTACAGAATGTAATATATTCTTATACACATTCTTATTCTATATATAGGCTTGTTTTATTTAATTTTACTTCACGATAGTATATATTCATTCTTTTAAAAAACGTCAAAAGTGACCGCATAATTACGCAGTGTTACCCGTCTGTAGACTTACTAATATTTATTATCCAAGTGAGCAAATTTCTAAAGCGATTTAGAAATTAATTATAGTCACACAGTAATTATTAATTTAACCGTAAGGAATTAAAAAAAGAGCTGAACTGCTATTCTAGTTCTGTGGTTAACATATTACATTTGGGGAACAAAAACCTCATCAGTACTGTAAAACTAAAATCATTTCAATTACCATTTTTGGTAAGAAAAAGTCGTTACCATGGTAACCAGCCTCTAAACGTTTAAAATAAAACCACATAAATCTAATTATAGTCAAGGTCTAATTTTTATAAGAACTTTTAATATCAATTCACTATTCAATGTTTTTAATAGATCTCTCGAATGAAATATAATAGTTTGGATCTTGAAATTTTAATGGACATAGAATACATTTACAAATTTTGAAAGCTTTTAACTGCTGTATGGTTAGCAACTAATCTATGTTACAGATTAAATATTTCAATATTAGTTTGCAATTTATTGACGCTGAGTGCTATTACATGCAATAATTTATCCACAATAATTTCATTGGTTGTAGAAATCTGTTTATTTTAAATTTGCTTTTTCAATATATGAGGAAAAGTGAAATGGATTTAATCATTATGCACAGATTTCTACGATCCTTGTTGTAAAAGTTATGTATTTTGTATATTGTGAATCCAGTTAAGTGTAGCTAGCTCAATGTTTCGTTATAACGCAAGCGTTATTTATGTTAAGATACTGATTTACAGTGCTCTGTGGCCCTTATTCAAACTAATAAACAATCTTGTCAACTGTAAATTGTCAAATAATTCAAACTTCATAGACAAATGGCCTGTTTTCTACTTGTTTACACCTATCAAAACTATTTTTTTTTAGTGGTTCTAAAATGATTTTTAACAATTTATTTTTACGAATGAACGAATACTAACTTAGTCTGTAAACATTTTGAAGTTTGATTACAGTAGTAACTTAATTTGACAGTGACATTGATAGATTGTAAGTTTAGTAATTAAAATGTTAGACTGGTTCAATTCTTAATGTTTTACCGCCGTTTATATGATTTTATATGTTATTTTAGCAAAATAATGTTGAATGGTGGCGATCTCAATTATTTATGTATTATCAAAATGTATTAATTTTCACATGAATTTGAGATTTTTTAATTGCCTAAATTATGAAAATCATTTTAAATTGGCCATTAATTATGTTGAGACTGTTTTACATTAATGATATTAATATTAGTGGTAAGATTATGTTTATACTATCCAGTGTTTAATCAAAACTACCCTCGAAATTGTGTCTTAGTAGTGCCAATGTTATCCAATTTTATACCCTTTTGTACTCAAATATAATCCTAATTATAGTGTAGGCACTGCAAATATTTATGAAGGTCTTTCAGACAGTTTGGTTAAATATTTTCGTATAATTATTTTTTCTGCACGAGACAATATTTGCATATCAATCTTAAGCAAACAGTTTCCGACAATCCTAAATTTTTTATCTAGTCTCTTACACCGGAAAAGGCATAAATCGCGAGAGAATGTCAACCTAACAATAAATATGTCGACATCGCTGACGTCACATCCTAAGTCGCACGAGAGTTCGTTGACCTCGATATGACATTGAGCACAATATAGTATTTAACTTGGTACTTTAAATTTATTCCTTCAATATAATTTACGATTTGCAACAAAGTCACAATTCATATTATCGTACAGTTTAAAGTGTATTCGTATCTCGATATATGCCTATACCTTCCAGTACTGTAATATAATATGGTAATCGGTTTTTGAGTCACAAATATTTAGTTAAGTTGATGCACCTTGTTAGTTTTTCTATTCGCATTTATACACTTAGTTGATTGTATTAAGAAAGTTACTGCAAATGTTTTATGTCCTTTGAAGCTTGTTTTAAACTGTTATTTGGCATTTTTATATACTTGCATTTCTTAAATTCGAATCATTTAAACTAGGCTATCGATAGATTTCTTAGATATCTAGTGAGTTCCTATAATCACAACCCTACAGCATTTTTTATAAACCTTTTGAATTAGATATAGGAAATGACAGCAAGCGACCCCCAGTTTCAAGCGTGTATGGTGCTCCATCAATATAACATAATGCATATTGTACATTTGTATCCTATTTTCGAAATAAACGGTCTTAGTTTAATTGCATTTTATTTTTATGCCAATAAAATCACACTTAACAATATATGCACGGATTACAATATAACAATGCTTATATTTATTTGATTTGTTATTAAAAAGGGACAACTTTTAGCCAAAGTTTTCATACTGGGTGGCGCAAAAGTAAATTTGGTACAGCTATAACATTTTTAAATTAGAAAACTAGATTTAGTTTTTTTTTAATGTATATTTGTGCCATTAAATGTAGTACACAAAAACCGAAATCCAATATTCTAATTTAGAATTTTTTTTATAGCTGAACCAAATAGGGTCTTTACTTTTGCGCCACCTAGTATATTTATAATTGGGCACTAAGTGATACGTCTTCTGTGCTCAACCGTGAATCGAATCGGTGTCTTGAATATTTATGTACAAAATATCAACTAGGTCAAGGGATCCATATGTGAGTCATAGGGAGCTTTCTAATCCTGGAAAGTATTCCAATTTTAGAAGTTTAATTTCCAGTGTTTAATTGCAGGGTTTGGTCCCAAATAAATATTTTTAATTTGCGAGTTTTAAACAAAAATTAGTTGAGATTAATTTTGTTTATTCAATATCAACTTTGCTTTAGATAAATAAAAATATGTATTTTACGGTTATTAAACAGAAGACACGGTAATTACATATTAAATAAATAACTAAAATTTTACATTAAATACTACTTAGAGGCATGTTTTGTAGAAGCCGTATCATGAAGAAATGAAATTGGACTGTTTTGAGGAGTGACTTTAAAGGATTTTACCAATTTTAAAGTCAAAGCATCACATTTTACTGAATGGAATTAATAATCGTACTTTGGTATTTGTTTTGTTTTTAAAAAAGTATTAATTACAGCAACGAAAAACAGCAGCTGAATTAAAATTTATTTCGAAAGGGAGTTTGTTCAACAATTCATTACTCGTGTCATTTGTAACAAGTTCAACACAACATAAAATATTCTATACTTCAAGGTTTTTCTTCATTAATATAAGGCTATATATGCTTGCTAAAAATCTTAAAGAAAAGCTTTACATTTATATTTAAATTAAAATAATCATTTAAATGCACAGCACAGAACTTACAATGAATTATTATTAGTTTTAAGTCATAATACTAGAATAAACACTGGGTCTTGGTAATGGTATAAGGTTTACACTGCTAGGGACCACCTGAAAACAAATAGAAAAATTTACTGTATGTTTAAGTATTAAATAATCTATCTGTAAGTTCAGCTTCTGTTCTGAGATATAAGAAGGAACGAAATGTCTACAGTTCCGGTGTCACTAATTCAAAATCCATTCAGCTTCGATAATCATATTTTTATTTTGATAACTTGATGTATTTTTATTTTGATGACTTGATAAGGAGAGGGCCCGATGCTTAAAGTTGGAAACTGTCGTCAGTGAACTCAGACAACAAATAGCTCAGCTCCAAGAAAAAATCGAAAATCAACCCTTAAATAAAGGTGTTGAGACTGTCACTGAATCTATTCAGTATGAGACGGACGAAGAAGAACTTGCCAAAGAAACGGAATGGGTGCGACAAAAAAGCAGGAAGAAAAGGAAACTAAACTCATCCCCTCCCCCCCAAAAAGAAGTTAGAAATGATAACTTAAATAAAGAAAAGCCGAAAAGGGAACCCCTGCCACCACCTATAATTATCGAAAACGTAAAAGAGTACCAATCGTTTTACGACTCACTTCTTGATAGAAAAATAGAGAAAGACTCTTTCTTAGTTAAAATGCTTAAAAATGGAACCGTCAAAATTAACACAAAAAGTGAAACCAGTTACCGAAGTATCACGAAATATTTAAAAGAAGTAAATGCCTCATGGTTCTCATTCGAAAACAAGCAGAGCAGGCCAATCCGGGTAATGGCAAAAAATCTACATGCCACCTGTCAGCCAGAAAGAATAGTGGAAGACTTAATCTTTCAAGGATTCAAGATTTTAAACGCTGATGTCAAATTAAGCTGGAAAAATAGAGAACCATTAAATATGTTCATTCTTTCATTCCATCAACAAGAAAACATTAAAAAAATATATGAAATCAAGTCTATACTCGGTTGCAAGATTGAAATACAACCATTAAAATCAGCAAAGCTTATTGCTCAATGCAAGCGGTGTCAAGCATATGGACATACACAGAAATACTGCTCAAAGGAGCCAAGGTGTGTGAAATGCACTGGTAAACATCTTACCATGGATTGTGATAAGCCACGTGAAGTCAAACCTAAATGTGTTCATTATGGAGAATCACACCCGGCTAACTACAGAGGTTGCATTGTGGCTAAAGAACTTCAAAAAATTAGAAATAATGCTGTAAAATCTAAAAATAAAGTAGAAATTTCCAACCCTAACAAAAACACAGCAGATGTCATTGAAACAAGGAAACCTGCTAAAGGTATGAAGCCAGTATCAAATACCGTATCATATGCTCAAGCTACTCAAGCTTCAAAAAGTGTAATTGCAACACAGCAGTCACTCAGTAGTGAGGCAGCAAACTTGGATGCAAATAAAATGTTAAATACTATTCTAACATTACTAACATCTTTTGATGAAAGACTTAAAAATTTGGAAAGTTGCACCAAAAAAGCAGCTTGTACGTCTAGTCTTAAACAATGATTTCCTTAAAAATAATGGCCTGGAATGCCAATGGTCTCTCGAAGCATCAAAAAGAACTTAATGCGGTTCTGCACCTAGAAAATATTGATATCTGCTTAGTATCAGAAACCCACTGCACAAGAAAGTCATATATTAAACTAAAAGGTTATCAAACATACCACGCCCTTTACCCTAATAATAAATCAAGCGGGGGAAGTGCAGTCCTAATAAAGGACAGTTTGAAACACCATGAGGTGTACAAATATGAGGAAGAACACATCCAAGCCGTAGCTGTGTGCCTTATTACAAAAAGATATCCTATAACAGTATCTTCAATATACTGCCCACCGAGACATAACTTGAAATATGAACAATACAAAAATCTACTAGAAGGCCTTGGACATAGATTTGTGTTGGGGGGTGACTTCAATGCAAAACATACATACTGGGGATCACGTTTAATAACAACTAAAGGGAAGGAACTACTTAATGCTCTGAAGGATATGAGTTGTGATGTTATCTCAACAGGAAAACCTACATACTGGCCTACAGATAAAAATAGACTACCAGATCTCATAGATTTTTTTATATTCAGAGGAGTATCTCGCAACCTAGTAAGCATAGAAGAAGGCTACGATATGGACTCGGATCACTCTCCAATAATACTGAATCTTTATCAGGAACCGATTCAGAGAGAACTCGCTCCAACTCTGGTGAACTCATATACAGATTGGGATAGCTTCAGGTGTAGCTTAGATAATTCAGTAGAGTTAAGAGTACCCCTGAAGACTAAACAACAACTTGAAACAGAAGTAAACAAGTTAGTGAGCAATATTCAACAAGCTGCTTGGGATAATACGCCGTTATATAAGAAAAAGACCCGAAACATATATCTCTCAAAAAACATAAGAAAAATGATAACTGAAAAAAGAGCACAACGAAGAAGGTGGCACACTACAAGATGTCCTGAAGATAAAAAGCAACTCAATAATCTTACTAAACAACTAAGAGCGATTCAAAGTCAAAGAGATGCTGCAATGAAAGATCGCTTGAGCCAATTATCTTGTGATCGTTCCAACAACTATTCCCTCTGGAAAGCTGCAAGAAGCGTAAAAAAACCAATATCACATATCCCTCCACTACGAGAGCAAGATGGAAAATGGGCATCAAGTAATAAACGAAAAGCAGCAATATTTGCAGAACACTTAGAAAAGACATTCAGAATTAATGAGGAAGGAGCAACTGTTTTTGAAGAAATTTTAGCAGAAGATAAACAAATCAAACCAGTTACACCGAAAGAAGTGTTCAATGAAATTAAAAATCTATGTAGTAAAAAGGCTCCTGGTTATGATCTAATTACGGGCCAAGTACTAAAGAATCTTCCTCGAAAAGCCATTGTTAAAATAACCACGCTAATCAATGCTTCATTCAGACTCGAGCATGTACCTGACATGTGGAAAGTTGCGGAAGTAATTATGGTTCCTAAAATGGTAAACCGCCCCACGAAGTCACATCGTACAGACCCATCTCGTTATTAAGCATAATAGCTAAACTCTTTGAAAAACTCTTCCTGAAACGACTGAAGCCTATTTTAGACGAAAAGCATCTTATACCAGATTACCAATTTGGTTTTAGGGAAAATCATTCTACAATTGATCAAGTTCACCGAATCACATCGTATATTGAAAAGGCTCTAGAAGAAAAGAATGTTTGCTCCACAGTGTTTCTTGATGTGGCTCAAGCCTTTGATAAAGTCTGGCACAAAGGCCTTATCCAAAAATTAAGAAAGTTACTGCCAAGGCAATTCTCAAATTTAATGGAGTCATACATAACACAGAGAATGTTTAGAGTACGACAAGATGATGAATATTCGAATCTTAAAGAAATAAAAGCTGGGGTACCCCAAGGGAGTGTACTAGGTCCGGTCCTGTACCTATTATACACCTGTGATATTCCAAGACTAGAAGATAACATTATTGCCACCTTTGCTGATGATACTGCTATCATGGCTACAGCAGCTACTCAAAAAGAGGCGGCAATAAAACTTCAAAAATCCCTCGATGCAGTAACTATGTGGACAAAAAAGTGGAGGATAAAATTAAATGAATCGAAATCAATTCACATAGACTTTACTAATAAAACCTCATACGAACACCAGCCAGTATTTTTGGAAAAAGTAAAAGTACCATTCCATAATTCGGCAAAGTATCTAGGTATGACGCTAGATACCAAACTCCGATGGAAGATTCACGTCAAAAAAAAACGCGAAGAGTTGGATCTTCGCTACAGTCAAATGTACTGGTTGCTCGGAAGGCATTCCACACTATCAGTGCAAAACAAGTTACTTTTGTACAAACAAGTGCTCATGCCCGTATGGACTTATGGTAGCCAGCTCTGGGGCTGTACCAACAAGAACAACATACAAATTATCCAACGCTTCCAAAACAAAGTACTCAGAGGAATTGTCAATGCTCCTTGGTATATTAGAAACGACGACCTTCATCGGGACCTTAGTATAGAGGACGTCACTAGTGTTATTAAGAAGATCGCTGGAGCTCACGACCGAAGACTTCACCATCATGTGAATGTTGAGGCTATCCAGCTTCTAGACACCACCGGTCTAGTGAGAAGATTAAAAAGGAAAAAACCGTTCGAGTTAGTGTTTTAGTGCTAGTGTCATTAGTGATGTGCTATGATTATATTTAAACATTTTAAGTACACATTAAAAAAGTGTCAGACCTTTATTAGAGACTGTAAGAAGTGTTAGTGGACACTATTCTTATATTATATATACTTTAGCAATTTAAGTTAGATGTAAATTACTCATTAGTCTTTCTCTAGGCTAGATCGTAATTTTTAAATGATTTGTCTCTGTGAAGGCAATTCATTCTTATTTAAAAAAAAAAAAAAAATTTGATAACTAAGTATGATTAACATGGATTCGTTTAGAAATATTTGGTAATGAAAATTTATCAAAATTAGTAACAGCTGTTTTAGTATATTAAATTTATGGCATGATTCAAGTCAATTTAATGTTAATACATTTTTAATCTTCAGTATAATAATTATCCCAGAATTAATGAGTGTTTTACCTTGTGACGTATATCCTGTGGCAAAAAGTCGATGATAAATTCATAGAAGTCAAAATGTGTATCGATAATTTTGAGGCGCGCCATCTCGTGTTTCAAAGCGGAAACTGCCGGCTCTGGGGCGACTTCTAAGCGCCGAATATCCTGAGTGAATCTGTATATCATTTCCACTAATTTTTCAGCGCGAACACGGGCCTTGTAATCATATCTAGAGGAAGAAATATTTATGAAAAATTGTATTGACCTAAAGTATTTGAGTAATTTTGAAAACTTTAGGGACTGACTTTTTCTAAATAATCTCTTTACTAAATAATCAAAGAATAAAGAATAAAATACGAACTTTGGCTCCAGTTTCTGCTCCAAGAATGTGTACAAATGTTTATTTGCCCATGCCGCGTTTCTCGGTTGGTACCTCTTCGGGGGCTTATATTTAATGTCTTCAAAGAACTCCGGTGGAAGCACATTCAAGAACATTTTATCGGCAGGTTTGACCTTTTTCGTCTTATTTTCTTTAGGTTGAGGCCGCTTGATGGCTGGTTTTTGAGGTACTTTGAAAAACGTGTTTGAGAATTGAGGTTTTAAATTTTTGCGCCAGTCGCTAACTTCTGCATCCTGTAATAAGTATAGAATAAGTAAATTCCAGGCATAGACAAACTACTCCATATGTAACCTTAAAC
The DNA here is from genome assembly GCA_963693355.1 of Pontia daplidice. Lineage (NCBI taxonomy): Eukaryota > Metazoa > Arthropoda > Insecta > Lepidoptera > Pieridae > Pontia > Pontia daplidice. Next base: position 6,716,119 of record CAVNZL010000136.1, on the reverse strand, counting down.
CATCACTAAGAAGAGTGTTTGAGTTTATTTTTGGGCAGAAAAAGTTACTATTTCAAGAACTTTGTAATAGCCAGGCTTTCTGTCGTTCAAGCCACTTTGAAATAGTAGTTTGTTGCTGCAATGAAAAATTGTTGGTAACAATTGTTAGTTTACATTATCTGTGGCATAAAATTTAACATAAATATGGAGAATGACAGTAAAAAATTAATTTAAAAAATAAGACTACACTAAAAACTTACTAATTTCTTTTGTCTCTGAGCATTTTCAGCTCTGATCTTCTTGAGAATTTCTTGCAAATTTTGTTTGTTGATGGTTTTTTTGGGGACTTCTTTTGCTTGTGTTTTTGTGCTTTCAAAAACGGGATATTCTGTAGAATTGGCTTGAGGCAACTGACTTATTTCTTCGTTATCATTGAGCGGATTATGTGTCTCTTCGGTGTAACTTTCTTGATTTTCATCATGTATCATCTCGTTATTGCATGCTTCTTCTAAATTGTCAGATTGGTTTTCACTGTCATCATTTGATTCTAGTTGTTCCTGACTTGATTGATGTTGTTCCATATCAGATTGGCTATTGTCTTCTTGCTCATCTTCAGACTGATGTTCAACTTCAACATTTTCAGTTTCAATAATTTCTTCTTGGTCGTACTCTGTTTGATTTTCTTCATCATTACTTGTGTCTGCCACTTGATCTTGACAACTCGATTGATGCGCGTCATTTGTTGATTCCATACTTTCTTCCTGTTCTTCTTCATCTTCATTCTCAGTTTCGGTTGGCTGTTCTTGATCAGTAGATTGATTAGGTATTTCACTCATTGATTCCAATATTTCTTCCTGCTCATCACCTTCTTCTGATGATGAATCAGTCACTTCCATTTCTCTATGTTCATCATCCTCATTTCCGACTTCATTATTTTCTTCATCGTTTGAATTGTTTACGTTATTTATACAATCCACAATTCCTTCGCCATCTTCTTCCTGTGTTTGATTATCAGCTTCATAATTATTTGAAGTATGTCTATTGTTTTCCTCTTCTTTATTGCCGATTTGATTATCCGCCACGTCTTTAGAATTAGATTTTGTGAGATGCTCTTTCCCATTTTCATTATATTCTAGTACCTTAACCTCAGTTTGTTTTTGAACATCATGACCATTATTAATTTCTACAAAATTATGTTGTTCATCACCATTTTCTTCATTAATGGATGGCACTTCTTCAGCATCTTTTAACTTATTTATATCATGAGTTCCAGGAGTTTCATTATAATCAGGATGCCTGCCTGGCACTGTTTTATTGTGGGTATTATTTGTTTGGTAAATGTTTGATATATTAGTCTGCTTTGAAGTACCTTGACTTTTGAAATTGCCTACAGTGTGGCGTTTGGCAGTTTTCTCCATAACAAGAGTTCGTAGCGACTTTCTAGGAGTGAAATCTTTCCCAAATGTTTGTCTTAGTGTCTTTCTAGTAGTCCTATGAGAGTCCCACCCCGAATTATTTACACTTGAATTAGATTGTAGGTCTGAAATTCTTGAATTACATTTCAACGACTTATTTGAGTTTTCTTTTTCTGAAAGCTCTTTTCCAGTTTCAATATTCTCTACCATTGAAATCCTATTTTCATCATTTTGTACATGTCCCTGATTATTTTGACTGTGGTTAAGAGATTTATTTGTCTTTTTAGATATGCTTTTATTTTTAAGTGTCTGATTGTGATTCACTGATGTATTGCTTATCTGTGACTTGTTTTCTTTATTAATGCTTTGATTAACAAGTGTTTCATTATGATCTGCTAATGTATTCTTCAGTAGTGATTGTGATTTATTAAGATCTTGATTTTCAACATCATTGTGATCACCACCTATTAATGTGTTATCCATTGAATTTTCTTCGTCCATTGAATTGTTCTGGCACTGTTGTATTTCTATCGATTCTTCATTAAGTCTTTTTTGCTTTGGGGTTCTTTCCTCATCTGACATACTACATATCATTGTTGATGATGGCAAAGGATTACTCCAATCCTCATCAACAACACTTTGAATGGATGATCTTATAGGTTGTTTCACGCTAGACTTTCTTTTAAAAGTAAACACTGCTTTAGGAGTTAAATCCTGCATTTCTAAATCTAACTCAGATTCAATAACATTTAAACCCATATCTGAGAGTTTAGGTCTTGTTTTTGGTTCTTTGCTAAACAAGTTATGCTTTTTTTTAGGAGGCACTTCCATACTAGCAGAGGTATTGCCACAATCCTTCTTAAGGTTTTTTAAAAGTTCTTGAGGAAGATTTGGTATTGCTTTATCCTTTGTGTAGTTAAAAATCTTCTTTGGCACAACATTTATGCTATCGTCAGAATCAGAACTTTGCTGAGATGAAAATTTCCTTTTTTTTTGAACAATCGTCATATTCTTGAAATAGTTTTGTTTTGTACTTTCTTTATTTGAAAATATTTTCCTCCGTTGTGGTGTTGCAATGCTTTTACAGGATTCTCCATCACTACTATCAGGTAATTCAATAGAGAACTCTTTTTCTGGGCTGAAAGTTATATTTTTAAATTATTATTCTTAATAATCAGATGGTTAATATGTTATGCAAATACATAAATTGAGGTTTAATTTTAATATATGGAATTTAAAAAGTATATTATTTATTAAGAATGTGATGTTGGTATGTTGGTATTTTAATTTAATAAAAAATCTTACCTTGATGGTTCTACATCAATGTCATCTAAAATGTTATTGGCTACAGGAGGATTCATATTTTCATACAATTCTTGCATATCCCTTGAATTTTCATTTAAATTTTTCCACCAACTCTTCCCTTAAATTAATATAAAATCAATAAGGCTATGAATGCCAAATCAAAAATTATAAAAGTTAAATGACGTATAATAATAATTTATAGTTGTCCTTAGTTACCTCAATGTCTAAGATTACTTTTATATTATTTAGGTTATTTTGAAATAAATTAAAAGATTTTAAACAAGAGATACACAGTATAGTTATAATAGTAAGAAAATAAATAAAGTTGGACAGCTTACTTACGTAATGGTTCCTGAATATCAGTGTCATCATTTAAGACTGATCTTCGTTGGGGTAATGGAGACAACTGAAATGCATCCTTCATAATGTTTGTGAGTCGTGCTGTATTTCTTATACTCGGAGATGCCACACTTCGAGATTTTTTAAAATAAGGCCGGTGCCTTCGTGGAGTGATTGCACCGTGAGATCGTGCTGGCGATGGTATTCTTGTTTTCGACATTTTTCCTTCTGCCAATAAAAAATATTAAGATTAAAATATTTACAGAACACAAATATTAAAACTATTACAATATGCGTATACAATCGGAAAGAAAAGTTAAATATGCCAATATAAGATAATGATTCTTGATTATTTATTGTTCCACTATACAACTAATACCGATTATACATTACTTTGTTGTATTTTCAATTATAAACCTTATATTTTCCGCAACAATTAATCCATAATTTTAATGATGTTTCTTTAGTTATTTTATGAAACTTATTATTTTTAAAATTAAGTTAAAACGATAAGGATTAAACTTTGTTCACTTTGTTGCGTTCTTTTTGAAATTTGAATGTAACCGTCCATTTTATATTTAACAATATGACGTGACAGTGACAGTTGTACACTTGCAACTACTCATTTAAACCGTCTCTCGGACATAGATTAAAAAATATGACAAAATAATATTGTTGTCGACTTTTAAATTAAATCATTTAATTCATTAGTCGCTTTTCTTTTTTATATATTTAATAAAATAGTCATGACTAATTTATTTGTTGTTTAGTCATGTTGATTAAGATGTACTTACAAATTATATATATATTATAAGTATTAATAGTAGATTAGAAAAATTCAAGGGGAAAATAAGATACAAAAAATATATTACAACAAGGCAAGCAATATTTTGTACTAAAGTTCGGTGACGAAAGAGGTTATAACGTATTTTACTTTAATAGTAAACTGTGACTCATTTGAAAGTCTTACCAACCAGAGTAGACAAGTTCGAAAACTTATATGTGTTTGTAACGTACACATGTTGTAAATTATTGTAATTACAATCTAGGGTAGATTATTAATAGAATAGGGTAGAAATTAATAATTTGATTATATTACGTCATCAAAAAAACGTGTACTCCTGCGATTCTTTGCCTGTCAGAGAACTTTTGGGCCGCTTAGATATATACCCTATATTCTATAAACATCACGTAGTAACGATTTTTTAACTTGTGTCAGTCGCTGGTAAAATTTAGTTACTCTCAAACCTTTAGCTAGTTTTCTATTCATGTAAGAACAACAATAAATTATGTGCTATTATTAATTTAGCATAGTTGTACATTAACCATCTTAAATGTATGTATTTACTTCAGACGTTATTCTTAAGAGCCGTTACCCATTGATGGTATATATTGTAGTTTGGTATTAACTATTTATTTTTTAGTTATAGTTTAGTTGTATTGTCCTGTCCTAACAAGATCGTTTTTTAGTATGCTAAGCAATTTTTAGTCTTTTCTGTTTTCTTTCCCATGTTTCTACGCAAATCTTTAGTCAACAAGTACCTAGACGGCTTGGTTCTGAGTGCCTTGTGGTCACAATGAAATTGGTGGTGATTGAGACACCTTCATATAGCAAAGCCTTCTTTGTTTAAATATGGCTTTGAAACTTTGACAATCTAGGATATATATAGTTGGTAGTATTGTGGTAATTTGTGTGGTTTTAATAATTTCCATCGACATTATTGGATATTTCTGTGTTTCCAACAGTACGAAACTAATCGTAAGCAGCGAGCTCTTGCTTCTTATATGTGTATACCTAAGGCAGAATGCCCTTGGAATTAACGAGCCCTACTAATAACCTCTCTAAAACGCCCTTGTCATATACCCTTGGCTGAAACAGACAGCAAATAATCTATTTATAAAAGTTCATATTACCCTCACTATATCTGATAATGGCGAGACGTCATGATTTAAGATGACATGTTTGGTTTGCAATTGATATAAATAAGAAATTTATTATGTCATCTAGTTATTGTGTTTAATATGGAGAAACAGGTTCCAGTTGATTCGCGCCCAAAGGTTAGTGTTCCAATTTTAAAAATGATTTTTGTAACGTTGTAAGTGTGGTCAATTTAAAAAATTCACGGAGTTATTGTAGAATTAGTTACATTTAAAACCAATTCATAAATTTCAGGTTAAAAATCGATTTCCGCGAATAGTTATCATAATAATACTCACGGAATTCTGTGAAAGGTTTTCATTTTCGGGTATGCGAGGTAAGAACCTTTTTTAGTAAATTGATTTAATGTTAGACCTACAACTTCTAAATTCAAATCTGTGGGAATTTTGTCAATTTGTGTAGAGGAATGTAAAATTATGACAATTGATTTGATGTTTTGCTATATGATATAGTAGCCACCTATTCTCAATAGATATTAGGCAAGTTAGATTTATTATATCATATCGTCCACGGCTGTTTTATCAAACACACAGAGATACATATGTTTAATGAACTCAATAATTTAGTATGTACTGTTTGATTAGTGATGAAGCCAGTTCATACATTTTCTAACGAGATTTCCAGTGGACGGCTGCCAGCTGCCTCCCCTGCCCACACTTGGGCACGCTCATGAACTTGGTTTAATTTAGATAACTAACAATAGCAGACAAACTGTATTGCTTCATATTGTAATGTGTTTTTTAAATTTCTAGAAACCGAATTTAGTTATGACTGACATTGCTGCTATACAAATACACGCAAACTAAAAACAAATATTATATTGTTATGTTACCTTATCTAAAGACAATTATGTCTATTTATAAAATTACCGTTATTAACCTTGTTTGTAAACAAATAAATGTACAAAATAATAAGCTGCATAAAAATTCGTAATAATCTCTTATTAAATCAATACATTCAAATAGAATAAGCATTAGCAAGCAACTCGTCCCATTGAAATAACAAAGTACGTTATTACAAGATCATTGTTTTATGCGAATTACACACAAAAACAATTTCAAAAACCTTATGCCCAATTGTTACAATTTTCAATTTATGATCCGGTTTCAGTGATAGTAGGAATATGTAACATAGTCTACAGACTCATAGAGTTTCTCCATAGACTAAAGCACACAAAAAAAATCATTTCGCACCATTAGTTTTTAAGAATCATCCAAACAATCAAACCCCTTTATAATATAAGTACAGGCAAAATATACTCCAACTTGAGCAATTCAAATGGGTTCACTTTTTTTTTAATTGTTCTTCTTTCAGCATTCCTGACAATATACCTGCGTAGTAAGCTCGGTTATTCGGATGAGGGGGCCACGGAAACATATCATTGGTTTAGTACTTTTGTCTATGTATTTCCCATTATTGGTGGAATAGTAGCTGACAACTGGTTAGGGAAATTCAGGTAAATATTGACGTTCGAATCACAGATTAGATTCCGAAGCAATTTACAATTTTTTTTATTTTTTTTTAATTAAAGTACTTTCTCTCCGTCTCTTTCTGTCTGGTGTTTGTGTGATGCTATAAAAGATACAGATGAGAAGTTCCTTGCATTTGTTTTTTATTAATAATCGGGAGGGTTAGAATTATAATCATAGATACTATTTCGAAACGAAAAAGTCTTTATGCAAAATCACGCTGTGAACTAGCAGTGGTGGCACTACGTTACAGATAAAGCAAATTTGTCAAAAATTATGCCTATGCTTGCAGTTTTTGGCGCATCGCGTGGCACGTTTTCAGTACACAATCTTTTTTTTTAGAAATTTTTGTTTAAAATATGATTTACTGCATTAAAATTGGTGTAAATATCACAGTTTCTACATTATATTCAAAACGTGAGCGGTCGAGTGATAGATAAATAATAATGTAAGATTTGTGTTCGATTTTTGAACGGTTAAGAAAATGATTTTATTGTAGTGACATTAAATTACTTTTAACTTTAGGCTAAAATCAGTTGTTATATTGTAATCGTAAAAACCCTAATAGACTGATCTACAAGCAATACTCCGCGAATAAACCCGTAACCACTCGCACGCTTTGCCCCGACACCGGAGCATCCTCAGGAACGCTGTTCGTAGAGGCAACATCCTGACTTAAGAGACTTTCGCAAAGTAACGCCTGATTGTATTAATTGAAATCGCTTTACTCTTTAATCGGTTAATTGTTAAGAAATTAATTAGACGAAAACTTAAGTAATTTGTAAATCTTTTGTAAAAACATTCACATTGAAATAAATCGGAAGTTGTATGCTACATTATCAATTTGACAAATGTTTGACATTCCGACAGATTTGACGATTAGTTCCAATGTTGATTACATTTTCATAATCTGTTCGGGAAACGAAAGTCATTTTTATAAATGTAATTTTTTTTATAAAATTGGGGGGCAAACGAGCTCGCGGGTGGCCTAAGTAGCAACAGTCGCAGTCCATAAACACCCATTAATGGTTGCGTTGCCGGCCCTTAAATAATTGATTTGTTAAAGATTCGATGTACCTTTTATTTATAGGACAATACTTTATTTGATGTTCGTCTATGCAGCGGGTAACATTTTGGTGGCTGTTACTGCAATACCGCAATTGAACCTTCCGGGAAGGTAAGTTCTTTTTTTATATTATTATTGACAAGTAGGTCAAAAATACGTTGAGTACCCGAATAGCTTTGTATTCATTTGTAACAGATTAAAATTAAATGTTTTACGGTAAATTGTTGACCAAAAGCAAGACGCTTAAAAAATTAAATTTTATACATTGTTCTAACCAAAGCTAAAAAAAATGCTTAATAAAATTTAGTATACGATAAAAAACACGGACATGATAATATTTAAAAAAATGGGAGCCGAAACGTTCTTCATCGACGTGTTTTGTTATGAGTTCACCAATGATAATCAAATATAACCTTTATAAACACATAATGGTGGCGATTCTGATGAACACTAAAACACAAACTAAATTTAGACATTTTTAATTTCTAAATTTAGCTTAAGACCTGTCAAACATGTGTAACCTATTCTGTGTATTTCTCAATTGATAACATTAAACCTTATTGATATCATCATTACCGTCTAGTCACCTACACTAGTAGGTACCGTCAGGTCTCAGCAGTCCAGATTAATTATCATTGCGCCAACTCTGTAAGGGAATTATGTTGACAAAATTAAAATTGTGGTATGGTTCGCCTTGATGGCTTTGTCCTTGACACACAGTTGAATTGTTTTAAAATCGAAGTAATTTAGTACTGTTAACTGTGCTTTGTGTGTGTTTAGGAATATTTAAGTTGTAAAAATACGATAAAAATTAAAAGCCTTGCTCTGTCGAGCTAGGAATAAGAAAAGCTTTATTTCAGATTATGCACCCTCTTAGGTCTGTTCATGATAACCGTGGGCACTGGGGGGATCAAACCCTGCGTGTCCTCTTTTGGGGGGGAACAATTCGTCTTGCCCCACCAGGAAAAGCACTTAGCTGTATACTTTAGCATCCTATACTTCACGCTATGTGTTGGTAGTCTGATCGCGAAGACTGTATCTCCAATATTGAGATCAGAAGTGAATTGCTTTGGGGAGAAAGATTGCTATTCACTGGCGTTTGGTGCGCCTGGATTCGTTGTCCTTGCATCTATTGGTAAGTTGATGGTATTTTTCCATGTATAAAAATAATAAACAACACTTCTTCGTGCTCAGTTAGAGCACGAAGAAGTTTGACTTTCCGTTTTGTTTTATGTTTGTCTACGTCTGTGTATCTATAGCAAACTAAGGTAATGCAAATAGTTTACTGTAGATAAACAATGACACGTCTTAGAAATATAATATGGTCGACTTCTAATAATAGTTTCTTATTATTCATAGTTATCATCATAAATATTACTTAATATACAAATAGGTTTACACTATCAATTGTTGCTTCTTAAATTTGTATATAATTTACTAGCTGATCCGGTAAACGTTGTTTTGCCATAAATGTGATTTCTAGCAATCATTTTTGTAGTTCAATAAAGCTTTAAGTGTGCGATATGTTTATAATCGTTATATAGTATAATTGTTTTAAATAATTAAAGAAATAAATAATAAATTAATCTTTATATGACACGGTTGTCGGTTTACCATAGCAGTGCCATCTTTTGATTACTTACTCAATCCAGTCGAAAAGTATCGACATCTCTTAGAATCTTTTCTTAGAGTTAATTATGACTGTCAATTAATGATAGAGAAATAAGATTTTTATATATATTGATTATTATATAAGCTAATTAGATCTGTTTTTGACGGCACAATTTTCTTATTTTGAACTGCGCGCAAATAATGAAATAACTTTAAAAACAAAATATCATGCCCAGCGAATCTCGATAAATTTCTTATTAAACTTCGTCAGTTAAAAAGTTTTTAGGATGTTAACAATCATTATGTAAATGCGGCGTTATCCACGTTTATCGCGTTTTAAATTATGTTTTTAATTGGTTTTTTAGTAATTTGTATTACGCAATACATAAATAGAACATTATTATAGAATTTGTTCATTATGATAAAGTTTATAATAATTAACAAAATTAATTATAAAGTTTGTTTATCATTGTAAAGTTAAAAATAAAATTTTATTGTATTGTACAGATTATATTAGATACCTTAAGATATAGTAAAGATACACACTAATTTAATACATTTTTATTGCTTCTGTAGAATATTGCCTTGATTTAGATTTTGGTGTTTCAAGATGTTTATAATAGGCAAAGTGGTGATAAGCATTTTTTTATCACCGTCTTTAATTCGCTCTGGATCTAAAGAATTAAATAAAATGGGAAAAGGGGAAAAAAAAATCTTTTCTCAGTAATATTTAATCAGTCTTTAAAAAAATCCCGAGAATGCGAGTATTCACATTGGATTAGAACGTTTCCTTTGAATAGCAAGACTAATTCTTTATCTGAGATAGCTGTCAGCTCGAGTTCCTACTCTTAATACTTCCTTAAAAATCTTATGTGGTATATAGGGTTATGAACCCACGGACTACGGTTCACAACACCGAAACGATAAAAGATATAGAAGATAAAGCAAATATGATCTAGTTTGAAAAATTTAGACAGTCAGAATGAATTTTTAGGAATAGTTTCGTCTTACGGCTGCACACCAACAGATTTACTCAAGATGTTTAGTATACAAACTTGAAACTAGAAAAAGATATTTTTTATCTCTTGTTTCAGTTATATTTGTGAGTGCAAAACATAAGTATGTGATGAAACAACCATCTGGAAATGTTCTTGTGGATTTCGTTAAGTGTATTGCTGTGAGTTCTTATATTTACTAATAGAAGAAAATTATAATTTATATCTTTAAACTATATTTAGAGTCAATAAGACATTATCTATGAATATAATAAAACGTATGGTGCGTTTCTTTTAATTGTGATTTGTGTGTTATCTGTGGACAAATTTCGATTCGAAAGCGGTGTATTCTTTAGTCTTTGGTAACATGATTTGTTTCAATTTTTTCCTTATATATTTTAATTTTTGCTTTACACCTATATTGTCTATCCACATATAATAGTTCTGGTCAGTTGACTGAAATGATGATTTTTTGTTATTTATATGTTAACTGTTTGTGGTCATCTAAATAAATAAAATAAAAATATGGTTGATTATCTCGGTCCTATCACGGAAGAGTTGGTTATGGCCGGCAAAACAAAATATGTTCATCCAACATTTTTTACTTATAAAGCGAACACGTTTTCTTATAATTTCTATTTGATATAAATTAAAAGGAATGATTTTAATAGTGTCTTTGTGTAATTATCCTCTTAATACAATTTAAGGCTAAATAGTAATCGTTTCTTTTAGCTGGGTCTAAAGAATACATTTTTAAAAGGAATGAAAGAAAAGAACGCGCACTGGATTGATAGCGCCAACCACAGATATGATCAAAGATTTATACGCGATGTAAAGAAAACGCTGTCAATACTTGTGTTGTTCTCTGTGATACCAGTGTTTTGGGCTCTATTAGATCAAATGGTAAGATAATTATTTTAATCTGTATCAATAATAGTCGTAACACTGCTATGCTTGATCTATAGACAAATCAATGTTCAGAAAACATGTATTTAATGTTTGGTCTGGTGCGATATACTCAATATAAATATAAATTACAGTTTAATTTATAAATTTGATAAAAATATTAATATATAGAGACTAAGAACGTCCCGTTGTCCAATGAAGTATAAAATAGTTCTGAATGAAAGAGCCATTCCTTAAAAATTCTAAGATGTATATGTATATTCAAGGGTTCAAGGTGGACTTTACAAGCAACGAAGATGGACGGAAGATTGGGTTTCATTACGATCAAGCCAGATCAACTACAGGTGATTGCCCCAATTTGTATCCTGATTTTCATTCCCGTGACGCAAAAGGTAAATATTCGTTTATTTAAAATTTCCGGCTATACTCTTTATTGTCTGTAACGACAACCGCTATGACGTAATTACGAAATAACCATTTTTTAAAGTTATATCAAATCAGACTTAATATTTGATAGTTAGATTTGTGTTATAAAGAAAAGTATTGTGATTCATGTACAAGTTCCTCTTTACATATTATAAGTTTAATAAAAAAAATAATTTAGTAGGGACCTCAAATCTTATGACAGTTCTATTCCTGCAAAGACAATTTTTTGATAGGATAAGGATTCTTGTTTAAGGAATATCCTTAAACAAGGTAATAGCAATTTAAATGTAAATTATATTATCAATATATTAAGCCTTATTGTAATAAAATTAAATGACTTGAGTTTTATATTGTAATTACTTACTAGTCGAATGTAACCTAATCGAGTCAGAGTAAATTTTGACAAAATCAACCTCACATGCAAACAAGTGTATTGTTCACTGGGTAATAAAAAATTAAAATCAATTTGTAACAAGGTCCTTACGCATATTTTGACAATTAACATGAATACAAATATTTATAAGAATTTTTATTATTATTTGAATTATAAAAAACGTATGTTGTTCGGGTAGCATTATCTGTGGCAATTCATAAAAACGCGATAACCAATTGCTTTTTATTTCTATAGATACTAAATGTCAATTTGTCAAGGTAGAGCCGTAAAGTATAATAATTTATTTTAGTACATATACCCATATTTAGAGAGACGTAATATGCTAAAGAATCCATTACACAAATTGACAGTTGGAGGAATATTGGCGGGGATCGCGTTTATTGCATCGGCTCTCGTTGAAATTCACATAAAGGTATGATGTAATTAAGGGAACACTTTAAATAACACTAACCTGAACCTACAGTATCTAAAATGTGTAGGTACAAGTTATATCAAATATATAAATGGTTTAGATCAATCAAAGTTCTACATGCATGTTGACAGGATTAATTGAATATTGTCTACGGTTCGACGTGACATATATATTTTACTTATTTATTATACTAATAATAATTTTACCAATAATTTTACAATGAAGAATTTTAACTAATAGTGCTGTTTCGTATAATTTTGTGTACTTAATCGTCGTTTATTTAGTGTCATTCTAGTTATAACTTTATAATTAGTTGCAATGTATTTTAATCTGTGGTGGGTTTAATCTGTGGAGTGTGCAAAACGTGGTCAATGTCAATTCATTTATTAATTGTTAAATTGCAGTTAGATGCAATTTAAAGTTTTTTTCCAAGCATAAACCATGTTTTTGAGTAAAAAGTGGTATCTCGTATAATTCAAACGTTAAATTTTCAGACGTCATATCCAGAACTGCCTCAAACCGGTTTATCACAGCTAAGAATTTTTAATGGCAACCCTTGCTCTATATCTATACACAACGAAGAGCAAAACATCGTTTACACTATTCCATCTCACTCACACTACACAAATAAACGCGTACGAGTGAAAGAGACGCAGAATTTGACCATAACGTTTGGTGGAAGTTGTATCGAACCGGGACATGAAAATTTATTGCTAGAAGACAAAACGGCGGTCTCATTTTTTATTAGCGGAGATGGAATTGAGCGGTTTATAGATAATGTTGACAAGAGCAAATCTGGACTGCCTGTGGTGAGGTAACACAAATCATGTAATGGAATTATACAATTTCTTTATAGAATATCCTAATTCATGTTTATTTTTACGAAAGATACACTTAACAAGTAATTCACTAAGATAAAAAAAGAATTTAAATGATCTTAATTTTACATCATTAACTGAAAACAGCTTATCCGTATTGTTTTTCAACACAACTTAATCACGATTTGACAACACAACGTAATTGGGGTTTTTGTAACTTTGGCTCGTAATCTATTTTTATCGTTAATCTTTTGTTAAGTTTTGTTTTTGATAATTTTGTTTATTTAAAGAAAAACAATTATTAACGGATTTAAGTTATGTATTTTTGGAAAATTTAAACATAATTACAAAGACGGTCTACCGTGACCACGCACGCTGTTGTATGAGTAACAGTTTTGTCAATAAAAGAAAATATTAATATTGTTTATTAGATAAAACACTTCGTATTCGATGTATTCGATCCCTTTTGTAAACAATATTTCAGTCAAAAATTATTTCAAAAGAGCCTCTGCACTTTCGTCTTGTTCCCGGTACTAAATCTTTTTTACCATGGAGTTATAATAAAATTAATAAAATTCCATTTATTAAGCAACATTGCAATTTCTCGAGGCAATTTATTCTTTCTCGGCTTAAATTGGATCAGAAGGTTATTGCGAGACTAATTTTAAGGTTGGTATGAGTCGTGGAAATTATTCACGCGAGTGTATTAGCTCGGGGAGAATTTCGGTTAAAAAGAATTCAGCACTTTTTTTTAATTAAGAAAAATAAAGAAAGGATTTATGAAATTCCTATGAAGATGTGCTTATAGGCGTATATCAATTTGTAAGCGTTTTTGAAGCTGATAGATACTTCTGTTTGTCTGTATATAATATAATGTGTATGTGTTGTGCACACATTATATATAGTGATGAAATAATAAACAGACACACATATTCACTAACTTTCGCTTTTATAATATTAGTAAGCTGGCTTCTAAAATACACTTTATAATTCTAAACTATTTTGATTTAGCGATAAAAAAAAAGCTTTGATAGCATTATTCTAAGCCACTACAAAAGTTAGAATATATTTACGCGAAGCTATTTTCTCCCCTAAGAACACAATTTTACCAGACGGGACCGTAACTTCCGTCTTAGAAGACCAGTCTATAAATCTCTTTATTTTCTGTTTTATCTCACCGTGAAGGTATCGTGACTGATGTCATTATATATCTAACTTGCTCCGCAATATAAATTAAACGCACTATTAAAATCAGCAAAATTGAATCGGAATAAGTAATAGTTATGGTAATAAAAGATAATATTATCATTGGAATCTTCAAACAGCGGCTAAACAGGCCATTGTGCTGATAGGCCAAACATCTATCCATTTATTTTAAAAAACCTTTTTATAATATTGGTGTTGAAAAAACAAAAACCAGATCCTTATACGATCTTTCAATTTAGGTTTACTATAGTTATTTTTCAGGTTCCTAGCTTCTAACCTACACAACTCAACGATTACGTTATTCAATGAAAGGAGAAATGAAGTTGAGGCTGTTATTAGAAATGGTGCTTCAAAGCAGACGGATGTATTCGCTTCGTTCTACTCACTGAGAACGGATACAGATATCATTTTAAAAGATATAAATTTGATGAGTGGCGGCGTGTATACCATCATTTTGGATCGAGCTGATGGTGTCTATGTTAGTATGATATTCATGTTGAATGAATAAATTTTATGTCAGAGGTTTTGACAATCAGCTCTGAAGTTGAACGGGCCTCGTGCTCTCCCAGTAAAAAAAGTATTTCAAAATTCAAACTATAAATTACTAGATATTGTTTTCAATAATCCGGAATATATATAATATATCAAAGTAAGGTTATTAAAAGTGATTAGTGACTATAGAAGGGCGACCATAGGGGTGACCATAGAGGGGCGACCATAGAGGGGTGACCATAGAGGGGCGACCATAGAGGGGTGACCATAGAGGGGCGACCATAGAGGGGTGACCATAGAGGGGTGACCATAGAGGGGCGACCATAGAGGGGTGACCATAGAGGGGCGACCATAGAGGCGCGACCCGAATACGCGCAGCAATGTTGCCGTTATATATATGCGCCGATATATACATATATTTAACGATTTTTTATCCAATATTGTTATTGTTACAGAAATCCAATGTGATCACCATTTCAGAGCCGAACTCTATATCAATGGCTTTATTGCTGCCTCAGTACCTCATTATGTCACTGGCCGAGGTAAAACTTTATTATTATCTTTGCAAAAGTATTAGGCAATAGCTGTCCGCCACTCAACGTTTTTCTAAAGATCCAACACCCTATTTATTATAACATAAAAAATATAATTTAATTGACGAAATTTTGTAAAGTAATGAACATTTTCTAAATAAGTTATGACTTTAATTCTTGTAAGATATGACAATAAAATTCGAGATCTATATTGCTAATAAGATAGGTATGGTTTCAGCTTCCTGTATATCAAATACATATCAACACTTAGTTTAAAATGTGTTACAGAAGCCTTTTGTAGGCATTTTTGACTATACATTTCCATCATCAAACGTAGAAATATGTCATCGCGTTGCCTTAACAAAATCGATTAACAAATAAACTTATGAAAATCTTTATTGACGTTTAAATGTTGGTTTAAATTTAACTGCATACATGCTCGTTGAATATAATAGTAACTGCTTCGTTAGAGCTAGCTAAACTTCCTAATGTCTTGGTCGAACTGAACCGAATGCAACATTGTAACTAACTAACAAATGTCGTTACGACTTAATATTTCTACTTATAAAGATTTAATTGGATTCATATAATACTAGCTGATCCGGCAAACGTTGTTTTGCCATACATGTGATTTCTCTTTTTGCATTCGATTTGCAATCATTTGTTTAGTTCAACAAATAATAAAAAATAGGGGTTGATGGGGTAAAAATTTCGGTTTGTATGTATTTTTGTATGACCACCCTCAAAATATAAGGGGTTAATAAATAGATGTTAACCGACAATAAGACCTACTGAATACACATATAAAATTTCATAAAAATCGGTCGAGCCGTTTCGGAGTAGTTCAATTACCCTGACACGAGAATTCTTTATATAATATATAGTAAGAAGGTATATTATGTGAAGTCAGCGAATTTAACAATCCATATTATGATTCCTAAACATTGTATGTCGCAGTAAAATTCTTCTGAAGCGCTCACATCGAGGTGATACGGATGGAAGTTAGCAGTTGGGTTAGCACCCATACCACAAGCTATAAACAGCTTACCTCCGGCTAACCGATCGCGTGTGTAGTATCTTCCAATTATTATTTTAGGTACTGTTCGCTGTGACAGGGAATGAGTTCTCATTTAAAGAATCACCAGACAGTATGAAGGCCGTAATGACCGCCGTTTTCCTGCTGACCGAAGCTGTTGGCAACATTATTATAATTATTATTACACGACTCTTCACAAACTACCAGCAGGTACAGTATATATAGCAAAACACTTATAATATCACAGAGTATATAATGTCAAGTGATACTACCGCAAGTCGTTCAGAAATCCGTACATTTTTAAAAATAAAATCGGAATAGGTGGAAAGGTATTCTTAGGTGGAAACATTTCCACCTAATCTGTGGCACAAAGTGAGAGTGGATATCATTTATGAACAATGTTTTAATAAATAACTAGCTGATCCGGCAAATGTTGTTTTGCTATAAATGTGATTTCTAGCAATCATTTTTTAGTTAAATAAAAATAATTATCAGCTTTAAGTGTGCGGGGATATGTTTTTAATCGAAAGCGTTTTAAACAATAAAAGTATGCCCTATTTAGGTTAATAAATTAGTCTTTATATCATAGTTTGTCGGTTTACCATAGCAGTGCCATCCATTGATTACTTACTCAATCCAGTCGAAAAGTATCGACATCTGTTAGAATCTGGGGTTAACAGATAATTGTGACTGCCAATTAATTATAGACAAATAATATGCAATAAAATAAAATTGCGACTATAATTAAAGATCTAAGCTATCCTATCTCTTAAGTTGGACTACACTGCTCACGGTGTGACAATTAAATTTAAAATCAGTTATGTAGTTTAGGCGTCCATCGCGGTCAAACATCGTGACAGGAGATTTATATATCTTAAGATGTACAAGTGCAAAAATGTATTGGCTGATAGATTTGTACCACTCGCCAGCAGTCCTTTATAGACTAGACTAGATCTAAGGCAAAGTCAAAAGGGAATCAATTTTCCCTCGTGAAATGGATAGGTTGACAGCCTTTCAACCTATACAGACCGACAGAACTAATTGGGCGGACCTTGCCTGAAATTTGCTCGTAGAGTCTCTGTCTATTTATATTAATGAATGTCTTAGAAGACCGTTCAAACCACGTCTAATAAAATTCATACAATATAATAATTATTTTTAAATTCTGTGTATTTGATTTTAAATTGAACGTTAGCCTCGATTTTATCAAGAATGAGCTGTATTTATTGCCTTTAGTTTTACAAATAATATTTTTGTTGTCATTAGTAAAGTAAAACTTCCTAACTAGAGTCTAAACATAAGATTATTTATATTCATTTCGAGTGCTGATTAACCATGAAATTGTGTGTGTGTAATCCCTAAAATGGTGTACCCTGGCATGGTGAATAATGAGTCAACAAGGTTGTCATATTATTTTCAGGAAACTCAGTCTTTCTTCTACTCTGGACTTATGTTTGGCTCAATAATAGTATTTCATTACCTTTCGCGTGGCTACAAATTTGGGCACGACTGTGATGATGACGTAGCCAAAAAGAAATCTAGAAGCAACAGTGACGTTTTATATCAGCAAGTCAAGCAAATTGAAGATCTCTTAGAGTAGTGCATGTGAATTATATTGTTAATAAATTATTATTGAAAATAAATACATAAATAATATACGGTTTATTTTATTTGATATGTCTAATTTATTTTATCAATGGATAAATCGAACATAGACTACTTCCAGTATCAAACTTAGTAAGTTTAAAACATTTTTGAAAAGGACTTAAAGGTATTAAAAATTGATTAATTTACATACAAACATACATCCTGTTAGTATGAATAAATTAAAATAAACACTATCCTGAATTGTTTCCAAATTGCAACTATTGTTCGAAGCAAAACACACAAAAGCTCGTTAGGGTAGGAATGGAATCTGTGGTTTTCAAATTCATTTAGTTTAGGGATGATAATATTTGTTTAATTTTGAGTATATGAATTACGTCGAGACGTTTCTATTATGATATCGAAATTAAAAGAAAACTCAATTTAACATTGCTAACAGCGTAACGTTAAAATGCAGAGACATATTTTACCAGGCGCGTAGTTTATATTGTCAATGGTATGTTACAAATTCGTATGGTATCTGTGGACCATTGGCATGTTTTGGCGCTAAAACATTTTTCTTTTTATTTATTAACTTCAATCGTTTTGATAAGTTTTTAATCGATAAGCACAATTAATTATATAAACTTTATTTTACATACATAATTTAAAGACCAAGAATATAAAGTAAGTTAGAATTTCCCTTAAAAAATACTATGTAGCTTTGTTGTCGAATTTTTAGGCATTTTATTCTGTGTTTATTTAAATAAATTCTACTTTATGCCTTATAAAAATTCTGAAATGAGTAGTAATAGTTATAAAATATGCCAGGCGGTAGTGTTACAGCACAACTATTTATGCAAAGTGTTCCACTCTGTATGACGAGAAGCCGGATGATGGTAATAACAGGTGCTTAATGATGCCCTTACTGCTATAAACTGGCTTGAATTATAACCGGATTTAACTAAGTGTTGTGGCTTCATAGAATTAAGGCTTTGCTATTGTGATTTACGAGAGTTCAAATCAACAGAAATATATCTTTCTCCTTCGCTATTGTCTTTAGGTTTTATATCAGTTCCAATCTTGCAAAGTTTGGAGACGAAAATTTCGACTAATTGTGTCTTCTTTCTATTATAAAAATATATTATATTATGATATTAAATTAAAGGACTTAATATTGTTTTACATCAAATTTTTTTATTGAAATGTAACAATATTATTTGAATTACTTGATACTCGTATAATATAGAGCCAGCTAAATAAACTCCGATGAGGCGTCGTATATACATACATATTGCCAAGCTGCATTCTGATGCCACATCTATTCCATAAAAAATACACGTGGAATTGTGAAATAAAAAATAAATTCAAATAAAAATTGTAAACCGGTTCCTTTTTTTAAAGTCGGTTAAAAGGACTTGCATGGTGTATACAGTAAATAACGTCGTCGATCAATAAATATATTCTTTTTCTATATTTGCTAGTTTATGAATTTTTCGTTTAATTATTCAGGTTCATTCTTATTAGAATAATTATTAATTTTATTGTTTATCCAATATTATACAGCTGAAGAGTCTGGTTCAAAATGCAAAATATTTTTTGTATTTCATAGTATTTATATCACGGAAGGCGTTTTTTATACTATCCAACACAAAAAATATTATGTATAGCATCTTGCTACGGGCGTAGCATTGGAAAATTTTACAAAAATGGGAAGCATTAATCACGGGCCTTTTATTACCGCGGGTGGAACCTCAGGGAACTGCAAGTTTATTGTAGTTATATTTTAATACTTTGAAAAAAATTAAAATATTTTCATATTCAAAGAATTTTTTTCAATTAAATGAAAATTTCTCGAGCTGTTTAAACAAATCTGAAGTCTGCCCAACTAAAACAGCTTTGCTGCGGATAAGTTTTGTACATACAAACTGTGTAGAGTTGCACCAACTTCGTAAGTAAAAAATCACAAAGCATAATTGAATCCAGAGTAAAGGGTGGTAAACGAACTTAATTTTCTCATGTCAACCGACTACAGCGAAAAAGTGAGTAAACATTAAAATAGACATAGACAATAAAGAAAATGTATTTAAGGAAATGATAGGTACCACTGGATTACGTAAAACCTCGATGTAATACCAACAAGCAATTTTGATTGCCAAAGTAGCCTATAATATCCAATTTGTTGGAGCGTGAAGCGGAGTATCAATGGACAGACTCGGCCTGGTAAATAAAAATAGAAGGTTCGGTGTATTTTCCGCTCTATTGGAAATTAATTAGGCTTTTATACTAGATATACAATTTAATATTTTAAATTTTAATACTTGAAATGTCCGAAAGCAACTAGCTGATAACTTAATACGTTTTATTGAGGTATGTTATATACATATATGATATTTTAGTGGATTTATTAATAAAATAGTATATATAATTTAATAATAATATAAAATACATTGTATTTTATTTTAAAAACATTCTGTAAACTCGCAATAAATTTGTTGCAGGCTGAGCCCCATGCAAGCTCTAAAAGTTCTAAAATTGCTTTGAATTCCTATGCCTGGATTCAACCGACTTTAGATTAGTTATAGAATACCGTTTTCAAACGAGCGGAAATAAACCTTGTATTGTTTTAGAAAAGTTGTTTAAATAATTCTATTCTCCATACACTAAAAGGAAGAAAATAAAAATATTTCTTATAAATGAAAATTCTTCTTGAATTTGAGGTTATCGCCTCCTTTCGAAAGTTGACTTATATAGCTATGTGGTTTGTACTTCACTTAGAGGGAATATTCAAAGGAGCAGGTAGAGGAAGACCTGGACGCAGTCGTACGATTGAAGGGACTCTTGTATTAGTAATAATGTCATAGTGAGGTTGGAGACGGGAGCTTAAAAAACGATTAGCCTGTGTTATAGGTCTCCAGGACCCACCCCGCAGCCAAGATGGTACTAAAAATAAATAATTAGATAAAAATTATGGGTGGATTACAATAATTTATCACTGATACTATATAGGTATGTGTGTGTATGTAGCGAAAATTAAAACTTCTCATGTCTATAATCAGTATCTTATTGTTATGCTCGTTAATGACAATATTCTAATTAAAAAATGACGCTCTCACGGCGGTGTCCGGGATAATTCCGTTGAGCACAAAATATCACGAATACGGTTGGTACATGACTAGTACCATAATAACAATGAAGTGGAAAAAATTACAATACGTAATTAGTGAAATTTTGAAGTTTTTGTCTCTAGAACATTCAACCTTGTGTGCAAAGAACATTCTGTGCTAGCCTGAAGTAGCTCAGCTAATATCACTTTATTTTAGGCTTAATCGCTCGTAGTTAGCTGTAATCCGGCGAGTTAGAGACACTTATGTCTTATATTATATATATTTCAAACCAGTTCGCAGTAGGACCACATTTTATTAAATGAACTTTCGATTTTTTTGAAGTTACCCTATAAGAATGAGTAAGTAAATAAAAACTGTATTATCTAAACACAGTGTGAAATGGGTCCAACACATTACAAATCGATGGATAATTTTAAAAAGTCTAACCGAAGTCGGAACTTAAGAACCGAACTACTTAGGATTTTAAATTTCCGATTTGGACATAAATTTTGGCTATGAATCTAGAATTCAAATGAACAAAAGATCTAGTATAATATATCAAATAAAGGTGGACGAAGTAGCAACGTATTATATGTATTCAATTTTATTGTTTCTCATTCAATACTATAATTTAGTATCGTGGCAGTGTATCATAAATTTCAATATTTTATTAAGATACCCATTTTCTTTTATTATATCAGACAGCTTTCATTTTTACAAATGATATCGGTGTATTGAGTAATATACTTCATACTATTTAGTAATATGAAATTAAGGTCTTTCTCATATGAGTTATTACAAAATTATGCATCAACTATCAAAGATGAAATACTACTAAATACCATTAAGTAGTTATCGCCTACACATCAGTAGATAAGCAACCCAGTTTGTAATAGGGAAAACTGAAAATTCTCTTACGTAAAACTAAAAATTGATAAGAGCATGATTTATTACACTTATTACACTTTTAAGTTTTAAAAGATACAGAGATTATATAAGCACTGAAAGATAGAGATCTTCATTAATGGCTATTAATTACTCCTATAAGTAATTATTTTTCTTAAAAGAAGTATACTCATTAAGTTAAGTGTGATGTGTATCAGATTCTGTGTTTATTTTCACCCTTATCTTGCTTTGATAAGTTGGATGCTGTCTTTGAATCAAAAGGGAATAACGGTTATTGCGACAACATAATGGGTGACGCAAAAGTAAAGACCCTAGTTGGTTGAACTTCTTTTCGAAATTAGAAAACTAGAATTATTTTTATATAGGTTTATTTGTGTGATGAAATTCGTCGCTTAAGGAATTGAAGATGATATCTTTATCCTTACTTTTATACCATCCGTGATGTGAGATAATTAGTAAAAACTGCACAATAAATTAGTATTATTAAAAAAATAATTTTAAAATAAATAATTTAAACCACATGAGGATGCATAAGAATAATCTAATTATTTATCCCCGTGTGTTCAACTATTTTTATTTCATGAAAATATGCGCTCTTATTAGACAGACTGTAGCCTGTATAATGTACGTATGGCGGAACTATCAGGACGTCAGTTATATTTAATTTAGGTAAACAAATTTCTATTGAAATCAGCACAGGGTAGTTTCCGGTTCTATAATGTAAAAAATAACCTTTTGAGTATTTAGCTTTAACAATCTCTGAATAAAAGACGTACACTTTGAGAAAACTTTAGCAACAATAACTTTAACCTACTGTATTTCAGACGTGAACCGTTTAAAAGCGGCTTTCGTATCTGGAAATTTTAAATAAAATGAATTTCATTTCCATAAGTCACTTATAAATTATTCTCATTCTGGAACTGCATGATTTTCTATTTTAGTTGGCTTTGCTACGTAAAAAGTTTTTATTTATATTGTATTTATTATTAGAATTTTATGTTAATGTTTATACAGTCGGCGTACATAAGTCGGTGGGGCGAAATTTACTAGAGTAGCTATTATTGATGACACATATGTTGAACATATTTTATCTGCATATTAAATATATTTTGTTTTAGTTTTATTTAGAGCCTCGCGTATAAGCTTGTATATGCGCTATATGGAAGTTTCAGGCACTAGACAGCCTTAAAGGCATAAAACTTTGCACGAACAAAGTGCGAAACTTACATTTCATCGTGAATATATTATATACATATTTCTTAATAATAGTTAAATCTATCCATAATCTTTTTTACTTTATAGACAATTTATACTGAAATTTGAATGCATAAAAGGATTATTCAAAATTTACATTTATACATATCCTACAGAAGCAGTTTAAACTCCTGCAATTGTTAGTACTTGACCAATATGTGAACTTGTAAACAAAGCAGGAATAACTTCAAAATATAGGAGTGAAAATATGGATAACACTTAGAAATATATTTTCTTTAATTATAAGTTTTTATTAAATTCTGCTAATGTTTTGATAAAAATCTATACTGACCTAATTTTATTGTTAGATCGCGGAAGTTGATAAATACTCTTATTTAATCACTGTTTTCAGTCTCTTTAGTATTCTTTCAGCGCATTTTTTCTTACGAGCGGAATAATAAATAACGTTATCTCTTTCCGGTTTCACAGTCACAGACACGTAAGTGCGCTACGAACTTGCTACGAGTGCTACACTTTGCTACGATGTACTTTATTTGTATATAATACTTTTAGTTCTCTTTACTGGGATATGAGTCTAAAAGTGCTATAGACTTCTGACTATTATAAAGGGCTTTATTTTTTCGAATAAATTATGACATTGTTTATGATAAATTAGGATTAATTTATAAATATGTAAGGTGCATCATCATCAACCTGAGCATATCAATTTTAATAAATTACAATGTTGTGTATTACTTAGTTGAAATATATCTAATATATATATTTTAAGTAATAAAACAAAAATAAAAGTAAAGACATTCAATGGACATTATCGGGACAGATAAACAATATCAATTCTATGTTGACAACACGCAATTACTATTATTCTACTCAGCTCAAATAACAAAAGAAATGGCTTTTCGTAAATACTTTTTGCAAACAAATCTCGTCATTCTGTGTATCACTAGTCGCTAGGGTGTGATAAAGCAACATGCAATTTATATAACAATACTATTTTTATTTCTGAACGCTGTTTTTTCTCATTTATATTCTTGCAAACAAATTTTAACCGAAAAGTGCATGAGAACTATCGAATAATGATTCGATTTCCTAGCTTCCGCTTATTTTATGGTATCGAAGTATCTTTTTAAGGTTTTGTACCCGTAAAACGGAAACCCTATCACTGAGTCTTCGCTGTCCGTCTACCAGGCTGTATCTAATGAATCGTGATCAATAGTTGAAATAATCACAGATTATGTATCTCTGTTGCCACTATAATAACAAATCCTAAAAAAAATCTAAGGAGCTCACGTATCGTAATTTTTGATACGGAACCCTTCCTGCGGGGGTCCACTTGCCCTGTTTATTTAATTGCCTCACAAACTTTCAAGGATCGATTATAGAGAGATCATTTAGCGAGTTTATGTAACAAAACCTCGGATATAATTAAAGAGGGAGTTTTGATAGCACTGGTGGATCTCACAAATGGTAATTTTATCGGCCATTACAGAATGCATTATAATAGTAGTTTATGAAGTTTTGCGAGCATTGAAACACGAGTGTGATTTTAATGAATTATGGGGCTATTTCAATAACTATGTACTACTTTAAAATTGATTGAGCGCTACTTAACGTCATTTTTAAAACAAAACACGTGCTCCTAAATTTTTGCATACTATAAAATAGTAATGGAAACTCCTTGGTGATTCAGACCTTGAAATTGACATTTGACATGTAAAGAATATAAATGGTTTTCTTAAGAGCAATGATGTAATATTGCTTTTTGTTTCCGATAACAACATTACACTCTTTTGTTTTCACACAAAATGATTTATAAGACAAAAAATGAGTTCTTTACTTAAAATAGTGAAATTTTCTTCTGATATTTAATAATTTAACAACCGTTTAAAGAGTAGTAACTTGTGAGACATTTTTAAATTGATAACACGTACAGTTTTCCCATTTCCCAGAGGAAATAAATTGTAAAATAACCAGTAAGGAGCACCTATTACACCTGCCATGCTATTTGTCATGTTGTATGTTTTATTGGTAAGAATAGTACCAATGTAAGACGAGTGTAATACAATAAATTGGTAAAGAATACGGGCGTATAAATAGTAAATCTCAGCATGTATTGTTTATATAAAAAATACGTTTAGTAAATTTTAGAAGGAGCATCATTTATTTTCCGATATATACTTAATATCCTTCAGGCTGGTGCGGCAATGAGGTCATAAATACTGAAGTAAAAAAACATCACGAGAATTTACCAGAACAAAACGTTATAAATAAAAAATTGTTATAATTTTTGGATGATACTATGATTTACATCACATCACATAACATTACCATAATATACCATTAACGTTTATTTATTTATCACGTAACATTTTGTTTCCATCCTAACTAAACAATTAATAAACTTTACATAAACAACGATTTATTAAATAATTATAATTTAAAATTATTGATCTCAATTCACTGACTAAACAATGATTTTTAGTATGTTAACTGTTGTATTACTAATTTGAGGAATAAGAATATTGTATTATTTTCACATGGCACATTAATTATCGATTTGATTGTGTGTGGGTGTGGATTTTTTCTGCTTTTTATGTCCGCAAATAAGAGCAAATTTTGTCCACACTGAACTATTAAACGACAAATTGAATATACCTATAAGTTTGTTAAATATCAGTGGCAGTGTTCAAAGTTGACAATTGACAGAGCTATCGGCATGTGTGTTTTGTAGTCTGTGCAACCAATAGATTAAAAACTTAGTAAATTTAGTAAAGGAAACTGCAATTCCTGTGACTTTACACATGACAACTTTGGCAATATTCTTCGTGATCGAACTTAAAGCATCTTAATAAGCATTTAGAACGAACAAGTTCTCTGTTCCGCTTCACTAAGTCTTTATAAAGTTTACTTTAAGTTGAGTATTAATAATACTATCAATTACATGTGTTTTTAATAAGTAACTCAAATTTAATTATACATTTTGTTTAAATTATGATAACATGATTAACTTTTTTCAAAGCATTGCTTTGCTTTGGTTTTCGTAACTTAAATTTATTATAATTTATTTAACGGATCTAACCTAACCAACTCGAGTTGTGTAAACAATTAAAGGAAATACTTGCTATTAAAAATAACAAACTAAAAAAACCTTTGCTTCAACATCTTAAAATTTACTTCAAATTAAATTTGCTTAAAATTAGTATCATTACAGTTACAAAAAGAAATTTGGAGAGATTTACCAAACCCTTGCATTAAGTAGATTTTCGAATTTCCTGCAATATCATTTAATTTTATGGCATCTGAAAATCTTATTTAATACAGAATCTTATCTAAAATACCAGTCTTTTCCGGATTTTTACCATCAGGAAAATGAGCAGTTACGTTTTATTAACGAAATTAAGGTTTGGTAATTCTGTGTTTTTTCGAGTTAAATTCAAAACAGTATTTTTTTTTGTAAAATATGTTACGAGAATAACTTTCCAACGGAAATCGTTTTTGGAATAAAACCTCTTTAGGATGATGTTTGTCATCATGTTCATCATCGAATTATAAAGGCGCGGGTCTCTCTGAGATGACACACTAAAACAGATCTATTGCGGTGAAAATTTAAACTCAACAATCGTAGCTAATTGTAAATTGTCTAAATACAAGCCAGAACAATTAACAAGTTTTTTAATTTTATAATTGCGACGTATTTCTAACATCCAAGCTCTACTATACAAATAATTATTTTATATTTTATAGAGAAACTTGAATATAAGGATTCATCCCAAAACGTATAAGCCTCGAATTACGATGTAATTTTTAATTTTTACAAAATTGGAAGAACTAGACGGGAGTAGCCGCCGCCCATGTGCAATAACGAAGTGCCTTGCTGACGAGTACTAACTAATAATAAATAAATTACAAAACTAACTAATTCAGGTCTATAAAACATGAATTTAAGACCGCTTTTAGATTTCTTAAGTGAATGAACTATGATAAAACTATAGAAGTAGTGCTAATGAGAAAGTCGATATTTTGTTTGCATACTTTGATATTATAGTACGTAATTATTTACGTATATATAACGTCTGCACATACACAGACATAAAAATATTTCATATTTATATACATATAAATATGTATTTATTTTATACCCGTAGAAATAAAGAACAAGTATTTTTATCGCGTAAATTTCCCTAAAATTCTCAAAAAAAGAAATACACATTTCTAAAATTAAATTAATTTAATATAATTATATATAATAATTAAATTAATTTAAATTTAATTAAACATACCACGATCATTATATTTGTGTATGTTTGTTAAGTAAAATGAACGCATATGCCAAGACGATTCCGCATAGTTAACATGCATGAAACATCTGAACACCCGCAAAATACGGCCAGTAATCAGAGCGCACTTAATTAATTATACAATGCACACAGTACTATTGGTGCAGTAATAATGCTGATTCATTAATGCTATCCGACTTCGCTACTTCAATTAGGTTAACTTTGTCACTTGCGTTTATCCACTGTATTAAATTATTATATTATATGGAAAGAATTCTTTTCTTATCCGTAGACATTATTAATTAAAAATGCCAAACGGCCTATTAATATACCATGACACTCACAGTGCTGTAGGGCTAGCAATGCGTTGACGGCTTTTTAGATACGCCATTTTCTTGAAGGTCTCTAAGTGTTGGTTCGGAAATACCCCCTGGCAACGAGATCTGTACTTCGAGGCTTGTTCGTTAACCTTCGCTCTTCAGCAAGACATGAGATCGTCAGGAGTAAAAAAAAAATCAATAAATCATTTAGTTTACTATATTTTGTAATTCTGCATGACCATAATAAACTTAATTAATATAAAGTGCAGGACTTGATGTGTAAAAGGCCACTTAAATAAAAATGATCAGTTTCAAATATATTCAGAAAGCTAACTAGTAATTAGCTTAGCGTATAAAGTAACTTTCGTAAGCCAATATTTAAGATTGAGATGAAAGTTTTGTTTTTTAATTAATGTATACTAAAACTGACACAATACTCATATATAATATTGAAATACAAACTAATTTAAAAGCAATATCTGATAGGAAAAGCGAATGAGAGTAGCGATTTCCGCGCGAAGTCTCACAGAGTGCGGGGTGAAAGTGTCGATATTTTTTTTTCCATTATCATTTTTTAAAACTATTACGTCTCGCGTGATTAATATTGTAAATGGACTTATAACAGACGTTTTTTATTTAAATTCTTAAAAACATTTAATTAGTAATGTAAATATGATAACCGGTTATTTTCACAACCCAGGAAATACTATGCATGTCATAAGCATAACTCCCCGGCGGAAAATAAAGCCGACCAATCAATCTCGTGTATAATTCCTAATCCCCTTTAGACATTGCTAAACATACTTTATCAAAGGAATGCAATATACTCTGTAAAATGACGGAAGGATGCTACTAACTAACTCTTTGATGTATGCGAAAGCATAGTTATTAGGTAGAATAAACACATATCAAGCATTTAATACGAAGCGTGCCAGTAATTGCTCGGTAATTATACGTTTACCTTAACAGAATGAAATTGGCGCGAAATTGTTGAACTAAGCAAGACTTGACTTCATACTCGAGTCAGTTTTCCAGGAAATTATAATGCGCTTTTTACTTTCGCCAAGGGCACACATATCGTTTTGATATTGTAAATAAGGTTAGTTATTATAAGCTTGTTATGATGCTTGTACCATTTTTAATAAACATATTTTTGTAAATACACCCAGATCCAACAAATATGTTCATCGCACAGATTGACCGTGCTAGGATCAAACCGGGACCCTTGGTATGGCAAAGTCTTTTATTTAGTGTACGGATTGAAATTTTAAATTATTATACTCTTAAGTCTAGACTCGTAAATCTGTTTTTAATTTATGCCATAGTTGGATCTCTTGTTATAATTTTTAGACTTCTAAATTGGATTAGGACTAGAATTCCTTGGGGACTCACTGTAACCGTGATGGAGGTCTCAGTTTTGATTAAAACGTTTATGATTTTTACAAGATTTTTATAAAAGAATTCATGTAAAATATTTCATCAAATGTTGTTATATACAAATGACGATGATTTGTTAAATAATAAGCATATGTTATTTAGAAATGTAATAAGATTTGAATACAAATATTGGCTTTCATAGTGACTGTCTATTTAAATAGTAGTAGTGTAATGTCTATGGTTTTCTATTCCAGTACTTAATATCAAGTTAAAGTCCAAGAAGTGTTGTTTGAGTTAATTCCTGAAAATTTAAACTCCCTATAATTATTAGCTATTTAACTTCTTATATTGACAATAAATAAAAGTACAATCAATTATACTTAATATCAATTATACTTAACGTTAATACCATGTAAGTTTTATCTAAATGTTGTATTTAAGTTATTAATTTTGTAAAATAAAGGCTATTGTGGTATCTTGATATTGGAACGTACCTCTATCTCTCTCTCTTTCTTATTTTTATTATTATTATTATCACGTATAGCGTACTGTGATTTTTTTATGACCACCTAATGATATTCATTAATATATTCTCAATATGACCGAACAATATTACAAATCGATATTTAGTAAAATATCACGATTTTGATACGATAACGTAACAGCCAAGCCCTAAAACCGGTCGGCGGAAATTCAACAGCTTCTAATTACCTGGGGCGCTGCACTGCGCATGCGTGAGCCCTGTCCCGCGCATGTCATGCTTTGATGATGACACCTCGCAAAAACAAATAGATTTTTCGCTTTTTTTCTAATTATTTTAATCTGTGATGTTGACAAAAGTGTGTTATATTTATTATTTATCGAATATTTATAAATTCGTTGTTCCTTCGATTCAAATTTTGTAAGTAACAAATTATAACCTTAAAACGTAGATATGTTTTGTTTGTATTAAATGGCGTTTTATATTATATTTGACATTAAAATTTAATTATATGGTATATAGTAGAGAGTTGATCTTCACCAAAGGTTTTATAATAATTCGTAATTGGGCGATAGACTATATATATTTCACAAATAAAACATGAAGGTCACATGATTTAAAGTAATTATTATAATTAAGATATGTACATTTTTTGTGTGAATATGCCTAGTTACTTTTACTAAATCATAGTTTATCTATACGTTTTATTTAGAGCCATATCTATAGCATGTCCAATAATATATCTAAATTCTGTTCTAATATAATAAAGATTTTAAGTTTCTTTGTTTGAAAGACTCCTACAGGAGGTTGCAGATTACAGAAGGATAGCTCCTTTCTGTATGTGTTCTTATTGCATTGTCCTTTGTAATAGGAAAACTGTTGTAAAAATGGGGGAAATTGTTACTAGTTGCCAAGTGCACGTTAATTGCCTAATTAAAGCGAAATAAGCCCTGGTAAGCAGCTGCGTATAACCTATGCTATTTTCAATAATTGGTACATTCTAGGGGGTCGCCTATGTCGATAATATTAATGTAATACTATAAAAGATAAACGCTCTGTGGTTAATGACGGAAGAAACAATACTTTTTTCGCCTGAAGTCTTTTAACTAGTTGACGTATAACTAAAAAGCACATATATTTCACAAAACATTTATACATTTTATGTATAAAGACTTAATAAAGACTTTAAGTATGTGTGTTGATGTTATGTGTAAACGATTCGAGTACTTTGCCACAATCGAGGTACGAGTTATATAAATAATGTGAAAAATTACTGTTTGTATACGTTAAATAAGTTTTCTTCAATACTCGACACTCACTATGTACCTATATAAACTAAAGATAATGTAAGTACATCGTTCCAAATTATTACGACGTACAAACAATAAATAGTACCAAGCACACATTAAATGCATTATACGAAGCATCTCTTACATGTAAGTTCTACTATCATATATTTGGCGGGAGATGTAAATTATTGCTTAAAACGTGCACACATTTTGTTAGAGTATTAAGCAAGGAAACGCGGAGTAATTTTCTGTATAATGTGTTATGAACGACCCCGTTAGTTGTAAATAACGATTTTATAACCAGGTATAGTATAGATCATTATGATACAACACAGGACGATATACCTTGCCTCATATATATAACCCGGGTCACTGAAACAAGCACAAACAAGAGAGTAAGCAGCATTTACGGAATGCATCTTGAATGCAATTTCTTGTGATGTCATGATACTCTTTGATTGACTAAAAATAAGGATTCAAAATATTTGTGGTTTGACGCCGTCAAAGAAAGACATTGGGAAGAATTGACATGTCTTTCTTACCTATAAAAGAAAAATATGTCGACTTAGATCTTTATATATAGATGTATGTTACTGTTTACTATGTTCAAAGGTTAATTACCTTATATTTTAAAAAGAAATCAAAGGGATGTGATTCAGAATAAAGATAAACTAGCTCTCTCTATCTATAAAACTAAATTTGAAGTTCACCAGGATATTTAAAATACAGGGGCAGTATTAAAGAGAACATAATGCATTCGGATGGGTGGTCATAGTATTCAGTGGGATTTTGAACAGAGATCGTTTAGCTTGTAAAGAACGATGAATATTAATTAAAAAAAAAGGAAAAATACATCTGCATAACCGGAATAATCCCGGTTATAGTTAGCAACTGTCCTACTTAACCAGGCGTAACACAAAAGATGAACCTTTAGTGTTTCGTGTTGTGCCAACTTTGTTTAGCTCCGTATTGTTAGAATTGACACTGTACTTAATTTATTAGAGTGCATTTGATAATTCAGCTTATTATTCGATTGATACTGTAAATGCAAGTGTGCGTTATGGATTGGCGTTTAAAAATTTAAATATTTCCAACGTGATGTAATTGAGGTTTCTTAATGTATATCCCAATCTTTGGTATGAAAATGCAATCAATTGCTTACTATTTATAATTCATTTGTGTTTAAATATATATAGAATATTTATAAAAATATTATAGATATAGAAATAAAAATATTCTGTTTATTTTAATAGCATATTAGTTTAATATGAAGCCAACATTTATGATTTTTTGTCATAAAGTTTTTAAACTGCAATAAGAATGATAGTGGACTTATAAAATGTTACACTTATATCCGCGATTTTACAGGTGACGAATGGGGCTATGGACATTAAGTAATAAAGCTATTTAGTGCAAGGCTGTTATTTTTCAGCGTAGAACCTTTATTCCGGGGTCACGAAACAAACATTAAAACATTGTATTTTGTTACAGGTACAACGTTAAATACAGCTCGTAAATATTTGACAGGTTTACCAACTGAAATTACCACAATTGAGAATGAACGGAACACTGAACTATACTGCAATAAATGTCACGGAAAAAATTCGGAATGAGAGCCAAGAAGTAGCGCCAACCCACCAAATCCACGGCTATGAGAACATTATCGACAACAAATGGGTCCAGACCGTCTTCTGCATCATTTATACTATAATATTTGTACTGGGTCTGCTCGGTAATGTGTTGGTTTGCTTTGTCGTGATTCGAAACCGCGCCATGCAGACCGTTACCAACCTCTTCATCACTAATCTAGCTCTCTCTGACATACTACTTTGTCTATTCGCTGTCCCTTTCACTCCTCTATATTCCTTCCGTGGTTCTTGGAGTTGGGGATCGCTATTATGCCACATGATGCCTTCTGCACAGGGTTGCAGCGTATACATATCAACCCTTACCCTTATGTCTATAGCTATTGATAGATTTTTTGTAATTATATATCCTTTTCGACCTCGAATGAAAATAGAGACTTGTATTACAGTTATTATAATGATATGGACTTTCTCTGTAACTGTTACGCTACCTTATGCAATTTATATGACTTACTATGACTTAGATATAGGTAGATTCTGTGAGGAGACGTGGCCATCCGAGGAGTTGAGACGTATATTTGGTTCAGTGACCTCCGTGCTCCAATTTGTCTTGCCATTCACAGTGATTGCGTTCTGTTACACATGTGTCAGTTTCAAATTGAACGACAGAGCAAAAGCGAAGGCGGCGAGTAAAAATACGAGAAAAGAGGAATTTGATAAAAACAGAAAACGAAGAACCAATCAGATGCTTATCGCAATGGTTACTATTTTCGGCTTATCTTGGCTGCCTTTGAACGTAACAAATCTATATAATGATTATTATATCTACGCGATACATTCCAGGTTTTATTTTCTTATATTCTTTATATGTCACGTTATAGCTATGTCATCTACGTGTTACAATCCGTTTATTTACGCTTGGATGAACGAGAATTTCCGAAAAGAGTTTAAACAATTGATTCCATGTATAGATACGTCAGCGCAACTGCGAGCTGGTATTCCTTTGCAGCAATTAGGGGTATGTCAATCAGAGAAGACATTTAACGGGAATACGACGGATAGCTTTATGGGTTCGAGCTCGCAAAGGGGCACTTCATTTAGACATAAAAGGAAGCCGAGTGCTGCGGCGGACGTTGAAAAGAGCGGGGTCGAATTGAATGAGGACCTTTTGACGGTTGATGTGAAACATTGCCACATTTCAACCAGCTACAATTTGAGACGCGAGTCGGTAAAACTGCGTCTCATTAATGAAGAGTCATTTGACGGAACACCCACACAAAGTCAATTCTAACGCTTGATTGCCCGGGTATGTATAAAATCCAATGCTATATTTTTTGTTTTGTTGAGTCCCATCAAATTTTGTGGTGTAGCCGAAAAAATAAAATTTGTGTTTTGTCATTAAAAACGAAATAATAGTAAAGAGGTAGGTAAATGGCTTGAGGATTCCACATCAAAATGATGATGAAATGCATGTGAAAATGTCGCTAGTAGATGTAATACAAATCCAATAAATACTATGAATTATCTGTATAGTGTATAGGCCAGCTCTGTTTAAAAATTATTGTTTGTACGATATCGAGATTACGTAAAAGATGATATATAAATAAATCTATAAATCTTGTACCACATTTTTTCATTCGGCTTAACTCTATTGTATGGAAGTTAAAAGCATCAATGAATTGTGAATAAATATAAATTCCATTACAGGCACGCTTTTGGAAACGTTCCCAGGTTTGAACGAGAAGATGTTCGGTTATTTTTAGAATATTTTATAGAGATTTCCAGATATACTTATGAATAGGTATTATCGATTCTATGTAAAAGTTTTATCTACTTAGGTTTATTTATAATTTCAATCATAGAGGTTTTCTTGCCTGTTAAATGAGAAAATGTAACAATTCTACTTCAGTTGAGTATGACAATTATAAGCAATATTCTACTAAACAAATATGGAGTTAATGTAAAATAATAACTACTTAGGTAATAGTTATAATAGTTAATTTGATGCACAAATTTTGTAGCACTTGTAGCACTGCCATAGACTATCCATTTCTCAGTTATTGTAAAATAGCAATTCTATAAAACTTTAATATTTAAAATGCTGTATCGTTTGGACACGCTTGTCTGTATATTTTATTTAAGAGTTTTGTATAATTGTACAAACATAACGTGAAAATTCTTTTATATATTATATTTATAACTATAATTATTTAATTATTTTCTTCTACTAAACATGCTATTTAAAATACACGATCGATTAGCCCCAAGGTAAGCTAAACCGTATTATGGCGTGTATTATGGGTGCTTACACATCTGATAAGCATAAAATATATACATTTATGTATACATACTTATATATCACCATTTGAGATCATATATAAATCACTTTATAAGAATTTTTATTATTCCCCTGGCACATACTGACTGCGTCAGAAATTCGTTACAATAACGATAATCGTTTGCCATAGACGAGCGTCGGTAAGAGGGAACTCTCGTTATTTGCACATTGCGTTGTTTGCGAACTGTTAAGTTGTCCAATAAGGCTGAGTTGCTTTTAACTGATACATATGCTTTGTACATATGCAGCCTGTTATCATTTACGAAAATGTTCCTAACCCTTTATAGGCCATGAGAGATGTATCTCCGGTGAGAGGTGTTTTATTAAGATCTTTAAAAAAATTTCGCAGGTTAATGAATATAAGATTTAGATATTACATTCACTTGTGTGATTAAATCGAAGATAAGGCTCGCAATATTTGTGCGAAGGAACGATATTAGACGCAATGGTGTTTTCTCTAAGAAATGGCTGTGACAAACGGCCATGAGAATTTTTTGCTTCCTTCTGTTTATTATTGTTTATTATTAATATTTTCTGCTCTATAAGGCGTGAATGACGACATTATTTGCAGTAGGAATGTAGTATTCTTTACTTAAGCATATATTAATATTGTTTTTACTACGATTGGGTCAATATGTAATGAATATAAAGATTCACATTTATATACGTTTAACAAGATTTGTTTGAATATTTTTAATTTTCAGGGTTCTGGTTTATCTCGATAACTCAAAAGTTTATTATCAAATCACTTTGGTATACACACAAATAACGTGTTACAAATTGTAGATTTCGGTAAAGCTTTTCCTTCAGCGGACCCAGTCAATTAGAGAGAGAATTTGTGATAAAAATTTATGTTCAAAATTTAAACCCCAGTACTGAATGTAACCTAAATCAAATACATATACTCGTGTCACAATGTTCGAACTTGAAATGGCTTGACCGATTCTCATGAAACTTTGTGAGCGTATAGAGTAGGTCTGAGAATCGGCCAACATCTAATTTTCATCCCCCTAAATGTTAAGGGCAGTCCACCCCAAATTTTGTTTTAGACAAAATTTTTAGTTTCTATTTTTTATGATACAACATACAAAAATACATAAAATCCTTAATTTTCACCCTTCTACGGTCTACCCTTATTTATTAATTGAAAATTGAAATCACATGTTTGGCAAAGCAATGGAAATTTCCGGATCAGCTAGTATTCTTTAATATTTAAGCATCAGGATGACATAATGTCTAAAATATTCTCAGTCTAGTATGAAAGATGTACTCATCGAAGTCTAACAGTACATTAAACATTAATCATGATCCGATACAAAAATATGTCATTCATGCCCCATCACGGGGCTTCATACAAATTAGTTCGAGGTCAAATCGAAATTATTCCGCTTCGCAAACTATCTTTATGTATATCGTCTTGTAATAACAATGGAGTGATTTATGAAGAACAGCCTTATAGAAAATGTATTCCAAAACTCTGATGTCATGTTTATAAGCATTGTTCTATGGGCAATATATTTAAGGGAAAAAAGAATATACAAATTGAATTGAAATGTTGCGATATTTCATAATGTTCGGTTTTGATGCGGTCGAGGCTCATCCAAACCAATGCAACTTTGGTATCTTTGGCACGCTTTAAAGCGCTTTTTTGAGTTACTTAAATATACGTGTAATTTTATGTGAGCGTAAGCTTCACGGTTCGGTATACGAATAATAAAATAACTGTATTTTATAAAATAGCTGTTGCCGGCCGACTTCGTTGCACCGATTTCTATTATTAACAAATATGAATATTTTTTACATTTTCACTATTTCTTCGCTGATTGGTCGCAGCGTGAAGTTATATAGCGTAAAGATTTCCTCGATAAATGGAATTCCAACTCACAGATGTTCAATTCGAACCAGTGAGTAGTTCCTGAGATTAGTGCGTTCAAACAAACTCTTCAGCTTCATAATATTAGTCTATGACACTCATATGTATCAACGTTGACCAACCTTCACATAACAAACTATGGTAAACTATTTTAACATTATTGTATTTGTTTCAATTACGATATCGAATTTACTTCATATTTATATAAAAGTAGAAAAACATTTTCACGTTATAATATACAATTGAATCATAATTACCTTTATAATTATTTGATTTATATAATCTACATCGTTTTGATAAGGATTTTGATATGAATAATAATAAATATAAGGTTTTTAAGACACGGAATCGAAGTTTATCTTATGAAACGGTTTATATACTAAAATGATTTTATATTATTTATTTTTATTAATTAATAAAATACACTACTTATATATAAGGATGTATAATTACGGAATACACTTATGTATATATTGATAATTGTGAGCGGCGTATTGAATCTTTTTTAATATTTAGAAGTACTGCCACTCAGTCTGTAATTCTTACAACTTCCTATAGGACTGTCACTTAAAAACAATATTGTTATAAAGACGTCTAATAATTGTGTCGTATTTTTCCTCAAATATGGGCTCTTCCGTTTACCTTCTACCTCGTTAAAACAATGTTCTTACGAATTAAATATTTGAACCATAGGATTTAATTTTTCTTTTCAACTTATGATAAATCTGCCACCTCGATGTCTCGTGTTTGGAACTACCATCGTGATGTTGGCTTTCGTATTTTTGTATCTACTTCTGATTATATTGTTTTTAAGTTTAGCTCTTTTCAGGTATCAAAAGGTCTGTCGCAACTATATAACTATATAATTTAAAGTTGCACGTTGCACTGAATTATTAAATAATTGCACTCTACATAAAACAAGTCTTAGTCTTGTCTTGACAAGTGTTATATCTAGTGCGCCACATATATTTTAAGTCAATTTTGACCTTTGTATTAAAATTATGATGAGCTGTGTATTGGTTCCAATTTCTTTTGTATTACATATAAACCGTAAACTGTAGAGTCCATGTTAAAAACCCAAACATTTCAAGTAAATTAACTATTCTACGACTTCTTATAGTGAGATATAGCAATAATTAAACAATATAAGATTTACCTCATTAGATTCTCAATTTTATACCCGTCAATGTAGTTATATGTCCTTTAGCGGACTTTGAGTCCTTTATTATATGTAATCAAGGAAGTTAGAAAGGTCCGATCCGTTGAAGACCGCCGTAAGAAAGGTCTTTGATTTTCCAATGGATTTTGAACTTGAATCTTTACTATATAGCGAATAAGTGAATCTTGATGCACGACTCTGAGTACGTTTCTTTACCATCCAAAATTTGTGTTAGATGTTGTACACATTGAATTTTATTGTTAGATGCAATTAAATGTTTAGTACAATGATACTTTGTTTTATTTGTATTGACTCCCGAAAATCTATACGAGCAGGTTTATATTCGACGCGTGTTTTATATCAAATTAGACGCACGATAATGTATATGTAGGGACAGTATGTGCTTTCATAGTAAATATCTTAGACACACTTGACAAATTAAATGCATAGCGATGTCGCTATATGCGAGCTTAAAAGTTTAATTTTTAAAACCAAACCTTTTCGCTCGTGCTAACCTATCGCTGTCCGGAGGCTGTCATTGTGTGAAAATACATTTCATTTACATAATTTATGAACTTTTTATATTGATTTAGTCAAGATCCATATCAGTGGTTTTGTAATTTTATTGAATCGAATGATTAAGTCTTACCTACATATATTTATAATATTTCAAGTGTGTTATATTAGTGTTATATACCCAACTGTGTAGTAAAAAATACAATCTTAATAAAGTCCTAAAATATAAAAATAAGCTAGATTAGGACTTGGAACCGTAGAGGTGGGAAAAGATCACGCATGCCTGCACGCCTACTTTGGAATTGCATGGTGGTAGTTTGATATAAAAGTTCTTAAATTAAAATTTGTATTGACATTATTACACTATATTTAAAAAATAGTAGTTGATCGAAGAAGAAAGCTTATTTATTATTATCTATTTTCATGATACTAATATTTGTACCTGTATTATATACAACTAGGTCGACAGTTTTATGATATCAACGTCTAGTTATTCTGTAATAAAACGCCTATTTTTAAACAGTAGAAGGGTACATCTGTATATTGTATAGAAATTTGATATTTTCACAACATAATTCATAAAAACACAGAAACCTTAATGAGACGAAACGTCGCTTGTACATGTAAGAGTACTAAAGTGAACGAAAATCACGGAATACAAACGCAGGTACAATACTTTTATATAAAAGGACCATGAACAATGATATCAAGTCTCGTGTGCCTTGTTTTAAAATAGCCTGGGGTTTGATAAAAGGATTCGCATTATTATTTCGCAGAAAAATGAATTTTTATACTCGCACTGTGATCCATAGCAAGATTTGAGCATGAATTTTTAGTGACAACCCTTTCAAATGACGGCTCTAAAACAAGATGGCGCCAGTGTCGCTTATACGGCCTTACGTTATGTATTGCAGTACAATTCGTATAATATAACTTTTTATAATATTTAGTAGCCCTTGAATATCTAGAATACGTAGATATAAATAATTGAATTAGCTACGACATAGGGAATCTCATGAGTAGCTGAATCATCAATTTACTCCTAATATATCTAAAGTACACTATCATTTGTATATATGCCAAATAAATGTTTTTTTTAAAGGTGCATCTTCATTTCTACAATCTGCATAATTTATATAAACAACATTTTTCCATGATAATATTTTAAGCTATTTTCCACAGCGTCAAATTATTATAGGAGATGGAAAATGACAGAACATTATCGTATGATTAAACTATTGTGAAAAATGAATGCATGTTAGAAATTTATGTTTTGTAAGGTTGACTTATGTATAAAATAAAAATGTATTAAGTTATATTCTCAAGTAGGTAACGAGCTACATTTTATAAACTTTAAACAGAGTGTAATAAATTCGAATACAATAGAGATACTTAGTCCATTATAACTTTACACAACCGATATCCTCGTAAGTGCAACCATTAGTTGTTACAAAACTAAACAATACAAGGTAATGGTTTGTTTTGTATATTTGTATGCAATTTGTTTTTAAACTATTGATTTCGATCTACAAGTTATGCTATATTCATGATAATGATATCAATACCAATATCTTAGGAACTACTAGCAGTGGTTGACAAGCTTTTTATCTCTACTATCAAAGAGAGCGGATTTTATTTTTTATTTATTTATATAGATCACGCCTGTTTCCCATTGGGGTAGGCAGAGACCACAGACCTCCACTTCTACGATCCTCGCATACCTCTCTCGCTTTTTCCACACTCATTAAATTCATCATAAATTTTCGTCGGTTATGGGTGCTTTTGACCTGCCCTTTATCCAGAACGTTCTAAATCTGATCCAAAAACGTTCGGGCAGGTCTCCCAGCCCCACCCTCGCCATCCACACTCGCCTTATGTATACGTCTTGTCAGTCTATTTGTCAGTTTATTTTTATGTCAGCAGATTTTAATTAATGCAATAAAATCACAGTGAAGAATATAATTAAAAAATCGGAACAAATCTTTTACATACGCTTTTTTTGAATCGAATCCAATTCCTCTTGACACGCCTACTGCGTTAAAAGCTGCGTAGGCGGGATATAACCTATATATCAAGTTTATGCGAGATGAAACTTTAAGTAATATCTATGTTATAACGCTTTATACGAAGAGTAAGATATTGTCACATAATATATACCAATTTTCTGGTAATATAAGGATTCAAGTAGTAATCAGTGGGGGGCGGTAATCTTATCAATTTTGGCATATTGTAAGCACAGCCTTATTGATAACAGTTGGCCGCTTGAAAATCGCCACAGGCTGTCATGCTATTTCGTCTTGTATATTCAATAATTACTGTTCATATATTAAAACAAATAAAATCACATCTCTCTGTGTCTTTGCTCATACAAATAGCCAAAGAGTAAATGTAATTCAGAAACATAACTGGTTCATCTAATTTTATGACGTTCATAAATATATTTAGATTTTGACTTTAGAGTTTTATCTAAGCTCACTTTTTATAGTATCTGCTGTTATGACCTTGATAAAAAATATGCAGTATTTCACAGCTGCAGAATGTGAACTACTGTTTATACTATAGAATGAGATCGACCTAGCATGTGGGTCAACGAAAATGATGGCTGCGAAAGCTGATAATTTTATTTATGTTATGGGTAAGAGCTGTGGTATCTTGTGCGACTTTTAGGGCAGCAAAAAGATATGTGACAATCTATGATAGAATGATATGTGCAATCATGTAATTTGTTTGAGCTGATTTTTTAATTATAATTACAATATCTTATACGTAGGTAATAAAAAACCGTAATGTATAATGTTTACAAAATAAACATGGAACTGCGAATATTTTACTGAAATCTTAGTAATTTCAAACAAATTGCACATAGATTAGTTTATAGGATTCTAATCGGCGGTTGAGAGGAATGATTGTGGAAATTTAATATAGCTGTCAATCACGAACAGACTGCAAAAAGGAACTTGACTAAGAATATTCCTTGTATTAAATGCTCCTTATTTTATGTGGTTTGAAATACAGACATTTATTATATAAATTCCTCCATTTATTATATATTTCCTATCTAGATACAAAATGTTATAATGTAAAATAAATGTTATAATATATATATACAAAATAATTACGTAATCACTAATAAACTCCCGCTTTGTTTTTATAGATAAAAAAAGCTTTAAAGGCTTTATAAATGTGCAGTTGAGAAGACATTGACTTTGATGCGAATCTTTCATGAAATCGGAGCTAGGAAGAAACAAATGATTACCTTGTAGCGAAATCCCACGCTTACCTTTGTATGATTCCTCCTTTATTTTTTATTTTCAAAATGTTTCCTTGCGTGTATCTTCGAACAGAAAGCGTCTATTTTTATTTCATGTAGCGGTTGCGACGCGGGCGACGAAGCGAATCCATGGGTGGGTCTAAATCAGAGCGTTTTGCGTTGCACGCTTGAGACGCAGGTGTTGTAGGGAACAAATGAAAATGATAGGAGGGAAGAAACTTAAAGAGATTTAAATATAATATAAATTCAAATTTTGGCTCTCCTAATATGTTTTTTGGAAGTCATTGGTTTGGAAACAAACCCCGATTCCTAAGCCGAAAACCTTAAAATACAAACGTTTCATATTATATATCGTTTATACCTTACATGGATTATCAATCAGGCTATGACAAATAACATTAAAACCCATTCTTGCGTGTAAATATTGGCAAAATTTGAATTGAGGCTCTAACGAAGCTTAAAATTACTGATTGTAGGCTGTGGAATATTTTTTCTTAATCCATACTTGATTTATCTTGTATAACTAAAAACGAGCCTTTTTGCTGTTGTATAATTTGTCAAAGATTAATAAATGCCAGAAATTTACACAAATAAATCGTTTATGTAAGCTAAATGTATATCAAGTTATGATAAATTATTTTTTTACAAAATAACAACGATATAATAAGTGTTTCTGTTTATCCTTTTTTTTATAAAACAGGGGCAAATGGGATGATGTAAAACTCTTATTACTATACTTATTATGTAAAAATAGATAGAAAAATAATTTCTATTTTTATTTTAAATTTTTGAGACGTTGGCTACTCGACGATCGACAAAATCAATCGCCAAGTATTTTTTATTATATATATATATTTTAAGCCGCGTGTTTTAATGAAGCACAACATTGTTCATTTATACTCTCTTAATAAATCTATCCAAGACATGCAATGTCAATTTGAACACGTATTTCCTTAGATTATCGCGTTCAAACAATAAACTAGATAAAGCCTGATTCTATAAATTATACTCTAGCTTTATAATATGATTATAGATTGTATGGAAGTAATGATCTCAGGAGTATGTGTTTATCTTTCACTAGCCGCAAACAGATTATGCTAACGAGTTGTTTGTTTGGTTGGTCTTACGTAATTCTATTACTTATAGGCTAGCTTCACGTCAATACAATTTAATACTGGCTTCTCTACAGTTAATACAGTCACAAAATTGGTTCAGATATTAGAATTTTGAACTCACTTCTCATTAAGACATCGGCAATGCTAATTATTGAAGAACATACGATAAATATATATTAAATAGTTTTATCATCATCGTAATACATAAAAATTTGTTATATATTTACTTCAAACACAATATATATTTTGTCAACTTAGGATTTTATTTTTCTATTATTGTTTTGATTTTTTTTTTGATATCTCATGTTTTTTACATACTAAGTGTTAACCTACTTTGCCTTGTATAACTTCTTTATTAATAATATTCTTAATGCTTTCGGAAATTTGTAACTTTGGTTTGCCTATTTTAGTTTTGTTTTGTTGCATTTTGTAAACGCATATATATACATATATGATATACATGTTTGAAAACAGTACAAGTTGTGACCGCCTTCAAAGGGTGTTACTCTTAATTTATTTATTGTGTATTTTATTAGTCTAAGTTCTATTGTAACAACCACTGGCTGTCCTAATAAAGAAATAAATATTTAATATATCAATTCAGAAAAACAAATTGTAAGTATACATATTATTTTGAAATAGTGTCATATATATGCACGTTATTTATCTACGTTGAATATATTAAATCCTTAACAATTTGCAGTTTTACCAAATAACAAATAACACATGACTAAAATCGAAATAGAAATTTAAACTCCGGATATGTTTTGTTAATTATACCTATTGTCGGGCGTGTAATAGTTTTGTATGATTCGATAGATGGCGCTGAGATGGCAAAGTCTTTACTGATGTCAACATTTTCGGGAGAACTAAAACGGTGCTGTGTTTAAAAGAACATAACAGTTGCTCAACTTTTGTTAACTAACCAATTTAATTAGTGTACTTTGTTCACACCATTATAATGTAATTTCTAAGTGAAAAATCTACAGTACGTACGCTGTTTCTCCTTCATTTATCATTAAACATTTAATTCATCTATAACTTTTATATTTATTATAACGAAGAAAAAGTTAGGAGGCAATTTCAATTAAATTAAATACAGAAAAAGGAATTTCAAATGCAAACATAAGAAATTATATTCAGCAACGTAACGTAAAAGTTGAGTAATAATATTTTCCCTCGTCCCACGAGACACCATTTCACCATAGCACACACAATAACACTAATTTCAAATATGGTACATGAAATTGTGTCATTTCCGCGTTCATCCTTTATCAAATTATGTTTTCATGACCTTTATATTAAGAATTTTTATGTATACACCATTCTTGTGTATACAAATCATTCAATTGCTGACACAAATTGAAATAATAGACTATACTTAAAAACTCTCGCCTTAGAGATCAATATTTTGACTTATATCTCAAATACGACTTGTATTTCAGATATTTCATGTGAAGTCACTAAAATCACTTTTATAAATTATAAAAAACAAATATGACATTAAACAAACAATTTTCTATAAAACGTTGACGCTCCTGTTACAACCAAAGTTTTTTAAATTATTGCCATCATAGGACCAGTCTGAATTCTTTCCAATTAGTTAACTTTTGTGGACCGGAAATGGCCTTTATTACAATTGTATTTAGTATTGATGAGTA
This sequence comes from Pontia daplidice, assembly GCA_963693355.1. Classification (NCBI taxonomy): domain Eukaryota; kingdom Metazoa; phylum Arthropoda; class Insecta; order Lepidoptera; family Pieridae; genus Pontia; species Pontia daplidice. The sequence continues at coordinate 6,671,703 of CAVNZL010000136.1, read as the reverse complement.
TGTAATATTTCTGCAAAAAGGCTTTAACTTAAAACTTTTTCTTATATAACGAATTCTTGATTTCCTGAAAAGGAGCAGTCTGATTTTATCCCAAAGCGGACAAGACTCCTGATTTAATAAAACTTTTTGAGATCATTTTTAGGTACGGAACGTGAAACGAGAGCTTACCTAAGCACGTGCTTAGAATATATTAAGTATAACTTATATTACTAAATTGTAGAGATAATATTTGCGTCTATCCTTTCCTATTTCCTTTCATTATTGAGTTATACATTATTTGTATGTCAATAGAATAAGTAAGTATCTGTTAAAGTATTTTCTTAAAGGGAAGTTTACACTTAAATGACTCAACTATTTATATAATGTAATTTATCTAATATAAATATAAAAACTGAGGCTGCACAGATAAAAGTATTAATATTAATAAAACTATCGATGTATAGATATTAAAAAGCCTTTTTTGTTATTTAAAATACAGCTTTGAGTTGAAGCCTCAATTTGTAAGAATCTCAAATACATTTTAGGTCACGTAGGCATTTTATTGAAGAATAACATATTAAATGGTCTTATTAGTTTTTAAACTAATTATCGAATAATAAACAAAGAGAATCGCTCAAGTACGTCAAAAGTAATACTCGATGACACGAGGTTATCCCAAGAAGTCTGCATACACCACTTCTGATCTTCTGGAAAAAGCTAGAAAATAACCAGATGCACAAAGTGAAAATTTACAGAAACCAAGCAATTAAAAGTTTTGAGTATCGAAATAAATATAAATATTTGACGTCAAGATTATTTATGTTGAGTATCAAAAGATAGGAGGAGATAATTAACGCCTCTTCAAACTAAACATAGATAAACAACGCTTTCAAAATGAAGAAATGCGTTCGCTTCTGTTTTTAAAATTCGAATTTTTTAAACCTCTCGAAGAATCGGAGGTAAGTCGACGCCTATATATAAAACTTAAAAATTATTGTAGATAATTTCTGAATAAATTTTATTGGCTTTGAAATGAGTTGAAAAAAGCCCGGTTAAGCTTACGCCAAAATTTAAACACAAGGAATGTAATAATTACGCGAACTCCAATTCAAAAACTTTTCAAGTTTTACAGTTGAGCCTCTTAATTGCGATTCGAAGTTTGAATTTAGGCTTTCATGTTGTTCAATCATGTAAAAATATCCCGTCAAGTGCACGATTGTTCTGAAGAAGACAATGAGGGCGAGAAATAATTTCCTGTATTCTTATGAATATTCATGAATTCGGCTGAAAGGTATTTGACATGTTTATTATATCGGCAAACTAATTAGATTATTTGTAACGGTACATTGATTGTACGCTAATTACGATGCAGGTACGGTTCCTATTATATACGGAATTAAATGTAAGCATTAGGTTTCGGTTGAAACTTTGTGAACTTCATACTATCATATAATTCATGATAAATTGCAGATATTTAGCATAGTAAATTAATTTTGCAAAGACTTTGTAAATTACCGAAAAATACCTTAAGTTTTCTTTTTCAACATGGCCGACTTCAACGAACGAAAAAGCGAAAAATGGCGCTGATAACATTTAAGCGACTCGCGATATGTTTGGAAATCGTGTTTAATATAAAGACTTAAATAAAGTCGAACTTAGTAAAGTAAAACGTAATATGTAAAGGAATATTTTGAAATGGCGTAAGTGATTTTTTGTGATTGACGTACTAGGCTACGACTCTCCCAATAATGAATAGACTACTTTATACTATGATTAACCCAAATGATGCCAACTGTTTAATAATTATTAGGTATTATGTGGGTAGCTTGAAAGGAATGCCTCTGCCATGTACATATATACAATTACATAAATCAATTCCTTCAATACCTAAGGCACGCACGAACCTGCTAGATTTCTACACATTTCCCTAGAATGGTGAGAACCATTCGCACTCTAAACTATGTTCACGAAAAAGGTGATTTGGTAACATGTCCGTTGGGTGAATTAGCAAAAACCATAATATATTTTATAAGCTTAGATAGTACATTGTAGAATTAATTAGTCGCTCTTTATAAAGGTAGGTTGAAGTCTTACAATTATTGAACGTTAGCTTGTTAATTTTAAGGATAAGTTTCAGAAAATAATGTAATGTAAATTATTATAACATCAAAATGTATGTATGTATGTAGGTTATTAAGATTAAGTAGAATTGAGTTAGATATAGTTGCATTGGGGCCGGTCCCTGTAATGGTATAAATAAAATAAATATGCTTCTTTTGTTTTTAAACCTTTGTTATCTGTCTCAAGCTGGTTTCCTCCCCATATTAACTATAGAGTTAGGGACTTAATTTTAAAAGGTGAATATATATTTGAAAAATCTTTTATCATAGCTCAGTTATTAGAACTAGTGTTCTGTTTCACGAAATCGTTATTGCAGATCACCGCTGCTTTTACAATGTAAGTGGAGATTGCATTACAAGATTTCAACGTTAAACCAACTAGACAAAATGCATGCATACAAACTATCTTCAATGCTTTGGAGTGATGCCAGCTAAAATATTCATGATGTCAATAGCGTTTTATGCATAATGGGTGCTTAAAAAGAAAGATTCCATCTCTACAGTTTGTAAACGTGTACAAGCCCTTAAAGAACTTCATAAGAAACTTACAATATAAATACTGATAATATTTACTATCTAAACATGAGCATTTAATGCTAAGAAATACTTTTTTTATAAAACAGGGGGCAAACGGGCACTCGCAGTGCCAGAGGCCTCACCAGTGCGTTGCCGGCCTTTAAGATGCTTATACGCTCTTTTATTGAAGGTCTCTAAGTCGTGTTTGTTCGGAAATTCCTCTTTTGGCAGCTGGTTTCACATAGCGGTGGTGCAGCATAATCATGTACACAATTGAAGGAGTTGATATCATCTATGACATTTCTCTTGGTTTATAAATGTGTGCTTTAATTGTTTTTAGTGTGTATTTTATTTTAGTCTTCACGAATTTTTTTTAGTACGCATATTATTTTAAAAGTCTTAACGAATTCTCATTTGGGACGTCAAGCAATAACGACAACGACATTCATTAGAGCTTTAGATGACAATCCATTCTTTCAGCTCAATTACTTACGATTGTCAAAGGCTTTTATTAATGGTAATGCTGTACGCAATATTTATATTAATGTAATACGATTAATCCATTGGGACCGGATAATTGCTTAATGATACATATATATCAAGATCATAATCCGATATTTGGCAACTCAATTTGTATTACCAATTTCATTTAGTGCTACACTTTTTGGCTGATAGTGATTTCCGTAATCCATTTTTATAAAAAATATTGTACATTCAATCTTTTTTATTATAGAATTACAATATTTTAACCTTAATCAAGAATTCATCAAAGGATCATCATCATCACCTTAAAATGATTTAAGTGTGTATTTGTGTCGTGTGTGTGTTACTACATTTTCTTTCTAATAATTTCGTTCTCCGTCACAGGAAAAGAATACTTATTCACCGATCTAAAGATATCATAGGCCTAAAATCCACCGATGATCTTATGACCTGCTTTGTCTTAGAGATTTTTGCGTACATTTATGTACATATGTCTTATGATAATTGACCAATCAAATAGCATACTCCAGTATGGACTGCGGTACTGAGAGTTTCGGGTAGAAATAACGCTATATGATATGTTGTTTGGTTGATTACCTTGGGGAAACTACCCTTGTTTCAAACGTATCCTGTTATTATTGTTATATCCTACATAAAAAATAACCTTCTCTTCCTCAAATCGATCAACAGTTCTTGGTCCGAATTTATTGTTCTCTCTCCACTGAGCCGTGATATCGGAACGAATTGTTCTGATCCAATGAAACCATCCAATTTCACTACATACAATCATTAAGGACAGGGAGAGAATTTTGTTTCTCTTCACTTCTGTTTCGCTTAAGTTTACAAATTAAATTATGTCTGGTAAATATCAACGCGAGGATCTCGCAATGTCAACAAATAGTGGTATGGATCGCGATTCTGTTGGTTAATTTTTTCATATCATATTAATTAATAACTTAATGATGCAAACAAGTAGCAGTCACACATCCTTGTTAAAGATTTTACATGTTTTTAGATTGATGTACTACCAAAGAGGTGGAATCACGTTAACGAAGGGAATTAAGGGACAGGGTATATCTTATTAAATGAAGCCTATACAATGAATGAATTACATATTACAATGAACAATTTTCTTCTGTGTTAAATTAATTCAAACTTATCTCAGAATATCATATACCACAGTATATCTATTATGATTAATAAGAAAAAACGATAATATTATTTACAAAAAGTACGACTAATACCCGATTTAAAAATCGAATATTTGGTTAAGTGTTAATTGAGTTTCAAAATCACGATTATTTATAATTTGATCAATAAAATATTGCATTAAGACGTCTCTTTGATTTTATTTCTATAACATAACATTTATAAAATATTTTCGTAGATTCGTATAGTTTTTTGAATGTACATTCAGTATTAACAGTAGTTTTGCTACCCAGATCAAAATGTCTCTTCACAGATACAGCATCAGAATTGATTTGCATCTAGTTTAACATTAATGTCTGTTGACAATATTTCCTTAATTATATGATACTGGCAATTAATTACAGACCACTACTCTAGTTACTGTTAATTATGTAAGACGCGTAATAACTAAAATTATAATTTAGTTGAATAAATATCTCCTGTAGACTGAATTACGGTTTATTAAACACGTATTACATGTTGTGGTCATAGATAATTATGCCGAACTCAAATTAATGTGTCCGCAATACACATTAATTGTACTTTAGTAATTTATTTAGGGTTTAGCATTTAACGATAATAGATGATATATATCTTAATATATATAAATCTCCTGTACGATGTTTGTCCGCGATGATTTTAAATTAAATTGGCACACCACACACACTGCCGTGAGCAGTTGGACCAAACTAAATAGATGCAACTGCTATGGTAAACCGACAAACGTGTCATATAAAGATTAATTTATTAACTTAAATAAAGCATACAGCAATAGCATTGTTTAAAACGCTTTCGATTATAAATATATCCCCCCACACTTAAAGCTGATAATTATTTTTATTGAACTAAACAAACGATTGCTAGAATACACATTTATGGCAAAACAAAGTTTGCCGGATCAGCGAGTAAATTATAATTTCATGGTAATTCGTCTCGCGTAATTGACTCTAGATGAGTGGAGCCTTCGAGCCAACGAGGTTTGATCATTCCACTTCCAATATTAAAAAAAGTTAAAATTTCATAATTCTAAATACCAGATGTATATTTTAGGAAAATAGTTTCGGCGAAAGGATTGACTTTGGAGCGCTGCGGCAGAAGGAGCATACGATAATGACTTTACAAAAGTAAAAAAAAAGTTGTATATATGAATTTTAATGTTATGATATTGAATATGAGAGGCGCGATACAGTACTTTATCATAAATCACTACATAGTATAAAACAAAGTCGCTTTCTCTGTCCCTTTGAATGCGGATTGAACGGATTTTGATGCGGTTTTTACTAGATAGAGTGATTCAAGAGGAAGGTTTATATGTATAATAACATCCATTACATAGTAAGAGAAGTACTGTTGTATTTTTGAGGTTTCTAATGTGATGTCGTAAATAATTACATTTTTTCCGCTTACATTGCAAACGCAGGCTGAACCCTACGAGTTTTATCAAAATAATGTACTAAGTATTGTACACATTGAAAAGATCTACACACAAGTCCGTGGTATATGTCTATCTCTTATGGATAACCCACAATAACTTTTTTTTGTCATTTACTTTTTACGACAAATAATGGCTAATTTTCGAAGCGATATTAACCAATACAGCATTAATCTTTAACCAATTAAATTCTTTGAATACATTGTTCATTTGATATATCAACTAGATCTATAGATCTATATGGCCCTTTATACCGTATGATTTAAGTGAATATTTTCGAAGATATTACAGATTTTACACACACTTTGAATTTAGCAGCGATCGGACGCGTTTATTTTTCTGTAGTGTATTTAGTATCAGCTTTGCACCCATGCGAAGCCGGGGCGGGTCGCTTGTCTATAATAAATAAAAGCCTTGTCAAAAAATCCGAATCCTTAGAAAAATATTTTTAACATGTTATAATCTTTAATTTTTATGATTTGAGAATGATCGCTAACTTTATTTCTTACAAAATCATACAACATCATGTGAGTTGGTGCGTGAACTGTGCATCCATTTCAAGATCGTTCTAGTAAAAATTTGCATTAATATACCTTTGTTATTACCAAATTCAATTCAATTCAATTTATTAGCAATATTCCGCGAAAAAACTCGACGCACATGTTGAGGCAACATCTTGAGGATGGAGGTTTTAGGTTTTTTTCAGGTAATATTGTTAATAAATTGGTCTAACAGAATTGTATACTACGGGCTTCCGCAAAATAACTCCCGATTATAACTACCAAATACAATTAAATAAAAATAAAGCTCGTTTCTAAATATTAATTTAGAAAAATTGTAATTACAACACTTTGAGCATAATTGGCATCAAAGAAAATCATTTCATAGCTTAAATTTCTTTGATCTTTGAAAATATCTGATTTGCTTTATATATTTTCTACCTGAAACTATTAAGGAAAACAAGTCTAACGAAACATCTCGTTATTCTTAATTCCTTTAAACATCTAAAAGACCTCGAATATTTGCAGTCACAAATGTTAATTTGTTTTGTTTTTCGCGGAAATGTCATTAAAATAAAGAACATTAGCTTTGTGTGTACAGGGCTGTAGCTAGGAATAATAAACAATTCTCTAAGGTCTAACTGCAAATTGATGAAGGAAAATAATAAAACTATGAGCCTAACTAGATATACCTAGTTACCGATCTTGAAGCGGGTTCGCGATTGTTTAGGTCCTCAAAACGTAAAATTGCTATCGGAAAGTAACTTCAAAGTCAACAGCACTTTGCCACTTTTGATGAGAGATTAGCCTCAAACACACATGTAAAATAATGATTAAATCCCTTCAATGATTTTACAGTTTACAAATTATGGAAAACCTTCAATTTCACTACTTCAACTGGATTTATTATTCATTAATCTCTGGCTTCGGCCCTGTAACTTTAGGTAATTAAAAACATAATTTTCTGCGAAACGTGAAAATGGAATAGCCAGTGTACAAAAGACTTAAATATACATATAGATGCATATATAGCTATACATACATACACGATTAAAATATACTTATTAAATGTAAAATATATTTGTTGGAAAAATACTTAAGAAATTTCCTCGAATATAAATATGAATGTTTCCCACTGAGAGCGTTTTATGTAAAATTATGTTTTCTCAGTAAAACTGGGCGTTGCTGTGAAAATTTGTGAGTGTATATTTAGTAGGAAAATAAGAAACGGCGATTTGGACCGAGTTAACACTCATTGCTCTCTTAATTTTTTCAAATTGTATTATAAACACATAAAAACTGAAGGCCAATCATAACACAAAGTAACATTTTAATGCCATCCCATACACAATATAAATAAATACCGTAGAAAAGTATTTTCACATTTGATGTTAACGTTAAAAATCTTTCTAGAATTGATCACGTGCTCACGAATCGTGAATTTGTCGACAGAACCTTTTGGTAGGGCAATCCCAGCTTAACCGCTCAGTGCGTTGTGTCATACTTTCGAAAATATTGATATGTACCGAATGGTTTCTTTATATTACTTTGTACGATAAATATAACTCAAAGCTTAGTCCAAAACAGGGCTAGGTAATGGTTTACTCATATTACGAGAAATGTGTTAGTTATGGAATAACTTATTCCGGTCATAAATTTATTGCTTTATTTCCTTATCAATTGCTTTGCATTCGTGGCCAGCGAGACTGCCACACAAGTTGACAGGAGACAATTTGATAATTCTAGATTTGATTCATTAAAATGTTGCCCTAACGCGATCTATTGCCGCGGCGTTGTTATGTGCCATTATTAAATTTGCGATACTCACGTAAAACAAATAGTAAGTTCTACCTAAGAGTTATACAAATACATTTCCTACAGAGTAAGACTGGAATATTGTTATTTTCTTAAACAATTAATTGTGTACACCCCTGAACACGACAGTTGTAATTGTTTAAGGTTCTATTATTCGAAATTACGATGAGTATTAAAATTAAACAAACTTGTTCGTTGTTAAATTGTTTTGAGATTTATTGTATGTATATATAATATAGCGTTTATAAGGATTTCTGGCTTTGAATCACTAACGATTTTTTAATAATAATTGTATGAATTTCTCTGACGTTATTCGAAAGTCGATCATCGTGACCATTGCGTCAAACAAGTCCCCAAATAATTTATTTTAATAATATTATAAATTTGCTTCAAAAATATTAAGCTTTCCTATTAGAATAGATGATTATATATTTTTTATACTATTATGTATTAATATTATCTTTTAATGAACAAATTAAATAATAAAAAATAAAAAAATCGAAAGAAAAAAATGAAACTTTGAGTTTGAATAACATTCAGAATAAAAATTGTGATTTGTTGAAGCAAAAGAGGCGCATTTCAAAATATATCTTCATCATTATTTCACATTTTAATAGGATCAAACGATACTGACGCTATTATTGTTCAACGTCAACGTAGAATATACGAGTACCTAGCTGATCCGGCAAACGTTGTTTTGCCATAAATGTGATTTCAAGCAATCATTTTTTTAGTTAAATATAAAATAATTATCAGCTATAAGTGCGCGGGGATATGTTTATAATCGAAAGCGTTTTAAACAATAAAAGTATGCTTTGTAAGTTTAGTAATTTAATCTTTATATGGCACGTTTGTCGGTTTACCATAGCAGTGAGATCTATTGATTACTTACTCAATCCAGTCGAAAAGTATCGACATCTGTTAGAATCTTTTGGAGTTAACAGATAATTGTGACTGTCAATTAATTATAGAATTTGCAATAAAATAAAATTGTAACTATAATGATCTAAGCTATCCTATCTCTGAAGTTGAACCGGACTGCTCATGTTGTGCAAATTTAATTTAAAATCGGTTAAGTAGTCCATCGCGGACAAACATCGTGACAGGAGCTTTATATATATTAAGATAGTTAAAAAAATCAATTATGTCTATGTCTAATCTAAACTTAGTGCCAGTTTATAAATTAAGACGAAAAAATTTAATTTTATAAGCACTCTTCCCCTCTTTTTAATCGATAAGATATTTATAAACGAATGTAACAACTTGCCACCATTACATCATGTTTTTCATAACGTCTTGAATCTATAACATCTAAGGCAATAAATATAATATAATTTTTAGCATCAAATACCAGGAAGGCAGGGATACATTGAATTAAAAACAATAATAAGCATAATGCAATTTTGTCAAATAAATACATTTGGGGATTTTTAATCTCAAATTGTCTTAGTATTAAAAACATAATTCGATACATTGTGCTGTTAAGATTTAAAATCAATATCATAATTGATAAATAATCTTAAAAAGTCGCTGGCAGGTGTATGAGATCTAGAAATACCAATGTAATGTGGGTAAGTCCGAGCTAAGCTGTAAAGACCCTTAGGCCAACAGCGATATTCCGTTCAAAAAACGAACGAGTTTGTTTCACATGGGTCGTCTAACAGTATTTACTTTTTAGAAGTTTTCTTTCGAAAAACCCGAAATGACCACCACAATGATGGCAGCAATTACGTCACACATTTTAAAAACACTACGATACTTTCTACTAAGTTAGACATAATAATTTTAATATTAACAGAATCCTATTTACCAAACGTAAGTATTAATCCAAATAAGGGCCGGTGCCTTTGAAGATTATTTTTAAGTGCTTGTTTGGGATAATGACATAGACGTCCTTTGAATAGTAGGATTTTGCCTGTCAAACACTTTAATATTGAAAATGCTCAAGATAAGAACCGAGATAGAAGTATAAGTAGAATATATTTTGTTATTTAAATATACCTAAACGTGTTCTGTATTTCAAAGTAAACTGATATAGCTAAGACAGAATAGTTTTAGAAATAGTATATTAGGCACGACACGAAGCCTTAATATACCCGAAGATAGAATCGCAATTTCTTCCGAGTTACGGACTGGTTTGTATTACAATTGCGAGGAAAAATAACTCTGTTATTATTAATGTTGAATAAATCAATTATTTGTTTATAGTTATCTATATATTTTACATTTGATGAGCCAATTCAAAAATAAATATAACTTAGAACACAGTAATCATTTACAACAACAGAATATTTGAATATAAATATGTCTAAGATTTTATATTTATTATATTGATTACTTAAATAACATTTTATTAGTATTAGTATATCGATAAATGCTCTAACATTTAAATAAAGGCTTTCTATTTTTTGTTAGATTGTAAAGAACATAGTAAATTAACTAAATTATTTTTCTTCATCTATTATTCAGTATCTTTTACGTTCGGAACATTCTCAATAAATATCATTTTAATTCATTTGTAATATATTCAGCCTGAAGCAATAAAGGATCGATTGACATCACGGATCAAATAGTTGTTTGGCTTTATAACGCAAACAGTGTTCCAGTTGAAATTAATTTTTTTTTTAGTTCGAGATTTTTGGTGTCGATAATTGTCGTAAATTAAGTGTAAGTTGAATTTCATAAAACATTATAAAGGACGATTGTTACTAACACTAAGCTCATTTTAATTTGAAATGCCGTCGTTATTGGAGCAGTTCTATATTCATTACAACTCAATAGTTTAATTTTGCGGTTCAATGTCTCAAAATTAGATTTAAATTACTGTCTGTATTTTATTACCTTCATTATGAGCCAATGTATGATTTAGTAATAATTTTTTAGTAACAATTTCACGTGTTATTTACGTAGCTCGATTATTCTATTGCTTTTCAGTAGCAGCGTCAATTTGTTCCGATCGCCTATTGGTGAAAATTATATTAATAAAAGGAGGGGTAAAAAAATTTATCCCCTATTTTTATTATACGTCGAATTTTTGTCGTTAAAACTGTTCAATGTTGTACTGTTGGCATCTGTTCTTCTGCTAATCCACCATACAACACGGTAAACTCAATTCAAACTTCACACTGCATAATCCTTAACTGTTTACCCCCTAATCTTAGCCTGACACGAGAGAATCGTAAGAGTTTTAAAAGGTATTTTTTTTGAAAAGACTGGGATGTGATTACTTGACCTTAAAATCAGCTATTCTTTATCTGTTATTAATTAATCTCTCATTGTGTTTATTGTATTTAAGTGTATGTTATGCATGTTTATTTTTATTCGTACATATATAATTATGTTTTTTAGATTTTGGTGACAAATGTTTTTATAATTGTAGTAAATGGTAATAAATTAAACGAAATCCAGGTTTATTATAATTTTATTGTAAACATCGGATTAATTTGTTGAACTGTGTTGGAGCTATTTGATTTTTTCGCTTGTTCAAAAGACATGAGATTATCGTTTTTGTTTTACTTTCTGACTTCTACTTTCCAGCCAGGTCTCTACGGTCATGTTTTTTGAGCTGTCGTCCTCCAGGACAAATATCGTTTTGCGTGCACCAATACACAGGATGTGTAACACCTATAATAAAGTTCATAGGTATAGACATATTTTCGTGCTTCATTCAGGTGCGAATTGTTTTCAAAACTCAAAGATTATTTTAATTTTCTTTTTATCGTATTTTTCATCATTCATTGTATGTTTACGTCTTGCTTGTTTTACTATGTTACTATGCAATAATTATTTGTAAAACATGTTTAAGAACTCATCTATATGTATACCTTTAACTTTATTGTATGTGTGTATAATATGTTGTGTTTGTTGTGTTTCTTATAATAATTAAATATAAATATTAACCCACGCTCATTCCCGGGACAAAGTACAGACAGAGGGACGGCCGGACAACAAAGCGGCTTTACAATTCACAAAAGGCTTCATATTTCCTTTCCATGAGACCTAAATGAAAATTCTAAAATATACACAATCCGGTACTTAATATAATCGCAGTCATAATAATGCCTCAGTTACTTTGAAATCGTATAGTCTGTAATTATTAGAAGCGACAAGTCAACACTACAACGACACCATTATCTTGCTTGAGCTAATTCATTTTCTTGCCTGGACTTATATAAAGTTGATTGACGTTACTGTTCTAAATAGAACGTCTGTAGTTTATATATTAGTAGGACAATGTTTGATAGTATTGCTACAATAGCAAATCACATTAAATCTCACCTCCATAGAAATATATGCCGTTATTATAAACATTGTGATAATTTAAATCAGATACCGTTTACTTTTCTTTACTGTCGCTAATGGTCATTCGAAACGACGGCATATATCCACAATAGTTTTCAATTGTTACAAATTATTTGAACGTTTAATAATACTGCAACTGATAATTTAAAATTGTAAATGTTGACAACAAGAATTACTTGCATATAAAGAATTTAAACGTAGGTTCTACATAGGTACAAATTAATTATATTTACTTGTCGCGTAATATTATGAAGAAGGATTCCTCTTTGTGTGCGATATATTTTAATAAGCAATTAGTGGAGTCAGCCAGAAATCATTGAAGCACGTAAGATTTTACGATAAGACGGTAATGGGTGCATACGGGATAGGTGTGACAACGTATTCTATTCAAATATATGCAACAGTACATAAGTTCACTTACAAATTAAAATGCATTTATTAATAATGTAATATTGTTAAAATCAATATCCAAATATTTAAGTCTCAGCAATAAGCGCTTTCATACAGACATTTAGTCGGTCTGGCCACGAATCTATTGATTTGCGTATTGTTTCCAAGAGCAATTTAGACAGTTACAGCTCAAACGATTTTTTAAGAATAGAATATTCTTTTTTATCAATGTCACCACGTAGTTTAGTCGTATTGAGAAGTTTGAAGTCTGGGCGAGATGAAGCATGGTAGTCACTTCTGTTAAAGCTATGTGTAAACAAATATGACTTAGGGACGTTCAAGAAAAGAGCCTATAAGCATCTTAAAGGCCGGCAACGCACTAGACCTCTGGGATTGCAATTGCCTGTGGACGCCGGTATTACTTTACTTCCGGGTAGTATCCTACCCGTCTGCCCCCTATTTTATAAAAAAGTCCAGTCTTCGCTAGTTCGAGCCTTGGCAGAGGCAGTGCCGCTAGAAAGGACAAACCTTCATTTATCGCGATAATTTTTTTTCCTTCTAATGGAGTCTTGACGATTTCTGGCTCAATCCTGATCTTATCTGTTCTTGGATATACGAAGTTTTATTTTATCTCTTGATTGTACATATACGAACGTACGGCGATATCAAGACACAGACACTAGAATACGATCGATGGATTCGATTATACCCACTGTGAAAGGCGATCACTGCAATCGTATTTTTTATTTGATCATTTTCTAATTTGATATAGAACACGAAAAAATATGTAAAACGGCGCAAAATTGAAAGAAATTTTAACATAAATATTCGAAATTGAAAATAATTAAAAAGTTGAAAAAGTAAATGCTTTTATGTAACATAAATATGGCCAGTTTATAGCGCGTTCACGCGAAGAAGGTTGCATACAATTGTGCTACTGAAATGTAAGCTGAAGTTAACAAGGGAGCTGTGGCTAACAACGAATTAGCCACGTGTAAGCAATAGTTTGTGATTTAGTTAGCATAGATTGAATTTGGTAACTGGCTATGTTAGTTGGCCTAAGAGGATTTATAGGAGTTATATAACGTTTTTGAATCTATTTCTACCTAAGGTTCGAATTAAATGTATACCGTAGCAATTTGTGAGGGTTCAAAGTAATATTATATATAATAAAAAAATATATTTTTCAGTTCTTTTAGCATGAGCTTTGGCTGCTAAAAATATGTACTGATCTGAAATGAGTTCTCATATGTTTTACTGTGACGGAAGCGCAGGTTTTAAATGACAATTGACGAGAGTTTATTTATCTGTGACAAAGATAATTTCAGAACCACCTTGTATGTTATGGCTCGAACCTAACTAACATTTTTATTTATATACGACCTGAAATCTTTATAGTAAAAAGCCGTTTTATGAGAGGCGAAGTTGAGCAATTATGAAACTGAGTATCAAATTTTTATGCAATTCGCAGTACATTTTAGATTATTCATAGAACTAGGTCGCTTTTATGGAATGTAAGGCGACACATTTTTGTTCCGTTTAACAAAATACCTCTCTACTGATTGAAATTTTAGACAAGCGAGTGTCGTTTCTCATTCCTGAAGGGTTAATTGAAATCGTTTTTAGTCACAAGACATTTTTAACCCATTTAGTGGTGTCTTAAAAATCAAATAATTATTTTAATCACACGGCTATTTTATTGCGGCTAATAATGCTCAAATTTATTTGAATTGGTCAATTGTTACAAACTGTTAGTTTATTGGATTTAGCATTTCCAACTTAAGCAATTATATATATATATATAATATAATTATAATATATAACTAATAATATGTTATAATATATGTATAATAATGTTTGGCGAAAACATTTGCTAAATGATAACGAATGGTTGTGGGTATATGAAATACGGCTTCTCTTAATAACCACTGACAATTTGATTTATACTTGTCTTTTTATAGGTTAAACAGGTAATTTCTCAAAATAAATAAAATGGAATCGCTCAATGTCTACAACCACCCGCAGAGCCTCGCCAACCCGACGCCAGTCTAATTTGTTTGGATATTAATTTGGGAAATCTCAAATATACTTTATTTCAAATGAGTAAGATAGGTTTTGTAATGAATTTTAATTAGTATAATAATATGAGTTAGTTATCTGCCAACTTGATTGGCCGTCCCTCGGAAACCAGGATTACTGAAAGCACTTCAAACGATTTAATTATGCAATCAATTTGCGTTAATATACAGTAAAGTAGTGTTTAAATGAGTACGGTATGAAGACAACATATTAAAAAGAAAAGACGTACGGAAGATGTCTGCAAATTTCTTTATAAAATTTAAATAGTAGAACTAAAACATAGGGCAATAAATAAAAAGTAAAATAAAAATTGTGATACATAGCTGTACTGTTTAATAAAATGGCGAAAAAAAATGTAATACATTTTTTTTTTTAATCAATATATAATTTATTGTGTCAAAGAGATCGCTTGTATTAAAAAAGATTCTATTTAAAATCCTCAATTTCTATTAAACATTGAGTAGCCAAGTCAAGGTTTGTCCATTAATTACCTATTTACCAGTAAAAATTTTCATGTTCGCAGGAAAATAAATAAAAAATAGTCTAGCTGTTAGAAAATGGAGAGCCTATATATAGGCCTGCTAGGTATCGCAACAAAAACGGAATTTTTGAGCAAGTCAAGTGATAAAACCGTTCGGGAATTATACCAAGATATTCATGCGAATTTATCAACTACACAAAAACCAACAAAGATTTCAAACATATGTATGTGCCTTTCTGTCAGTGTCATAGTAAGCAACAGTTGCCATTAATCATGTCCTTACTTGCTTTCAAGATGATTGATGATAAATAGAATGCAAATCCTCTGTAGATTTCATTTCGCTCTTTGGATTTCACTTAGATTTTCTATCCTATAAGATGTTTTCCCTAAACGAGGATTAAAATTACAAAATTTCGAATTTAAACTAGTCATTATTTTGTGTAAAGTACTCGGAAAGTGTACTTTAGTGACCTGACTGATCAATGACCTGACAATGAACCGATATCGGATTTTATTATTTCAGTATGTTTAATTGTAAAAACTAGATTTTCATCCATTCTTATTGTAAATATCTCCACTAATTTTCAGTGAAAACGGCTCAGCCGTTGTTGGGGCATAAATAGAATAAATACAAATAAAAGAAAAAATGTTTCATAAACTGCCGGAAAACGAATCTACGGTTCCTCATGAAAAGGGTGAAAAATTGTGTGCACTGGGATCTTTATTGAAAATCCTTATTGGTTCTGACATTCTGATCAATCACATGGTGATCTAATTTCCATACCACTAAATTAGCATGGCAAGGCATTGCAGTCTCTTGCCCACGTATAATTTCATCATCATCATATGTCATTCATCGTATGTTCAAATCAATATGAACACATCCATACAAAGTTGACAATTCTTCATATTTGATGTTTTTTTGGTGAAAAGACTTAGTGTGTTATTTTTTTTTACTTGAACAAGTTATTAATTATTTGAACTTTCTTATCCTATAACATGTTATTGTTACGGTCCTATATATATTTAAGTGGTAAGATCTTTTACTTATGTCAGGCCTCCAACAACACTTAAGATTACCTTTATTTTGGCGTAACTGGATTATACGTATAAAGGGTCAGTTAAGCCTAATTTATTTTTCCAGTTCAAAGCAAATATTTTTTTAGGGATTTGGTATTTAATCCCACTCAAGACTGTAATGTATAAAAAGATAAGTTTTAGTTACTTTTTGCTGATTTGATGAACTATTACTGCATGGTTGGCAAGACATTCACCGTTTTTAATAAAAAAGAAATCAACTTTAATAAAAATTGGTGGAAATCTGTGATGGTATAAAGTGCTTTAGCCTACAATTTGTTTATTAAATTTTAGTTAATAGAAGAAGGCGTTTCCTTTGCGTATGTTGTTCAATTCATTAGCAATATTCCGAAACAGCGTTCATCAATGATGCGAATTTCCAAAAGCGGTAACGCACGTTGTAACCGTCATTGTCATACGCTGCTATTGCTAAAAAAATTATACAAAATTATATAATTAGGTTTTACCTCGATTGACGTAATGATACATTTTTCAAAGGATAAAACAAATATATTCATTGATTTAAGTGTGGAACGCCAGCAGTCTACACAACAAATACACAGAGAACTTATTCATAGAAAGACAAATTTCGTTGCTAAAACCATTTAACGAACACGTCATTATCTTATCTTACAAACAACAGAATGTTAAAGGAGGTATTTCCACATTAAAATTATTTGAATATATTTAATGGATTGCTTCCATGTCTTAGAAGCCTATATGACCAGCAGTAAGGTAAACACTCAAAGTAAAAGATTTTCCGAAAGCACAAACTGAGTTTCAGTTGTAATAAGGCTACAAAAGCTTATTACGGAATTAATACAAGTTTCACAGTATTTCTTGCCTCAAAGGCTTGCAGGTTCTCGGAATATAACTGCGAATCAGTTTGCTCAGTTTTCAGTTTAAATTTGAAATAAAAATAGCTTTCGCTAGTTTGATTTCACTTGAAAATTGTAGGGATGATATTTAAAAAAGATTTATTTTGACCATTTGAAATTTGACTAAAAACACATATTGATGATAAAATTCGACTACATTTGTAATATTATTGAGGTTGTAGTCATAAAATGTTTTAGATAACTTTGAATTTAATATGGAAATGCTATCAATGTTTACTAGGGGATGCCAGGGGATGATTTTGTTTAAACATCTGAAAACTTGAAAGAACAGTCACGCCGCTAGCGTGCCTGACGTCCCTCTCTTTGATCTCCTCTTCTCCGTTATATATTTTCTGCACATAATATGAATATTCACTTGTTTATACTAAAATTACCATTGTCATCTGTTTTTTTTTTATGTTAATAATAATAAAAGCCATTTATTTTAGATACTAATTGTTTACAATTCACCGTAATCTATATCAAATTATGTATACATTTATCTAATTATACGCTTTTTTTAATAAACTAATTATACATTATTTGTTTGGCAGTATTTGTGTGGCCTTTTTTGGCCTCCTCCAAATCAAGCCATTCTCCTCTACACTGTGCTAATCAATTTCCAATGCTTTCCATATCTTCTCATGTTCCAGAAAGTCAAACGACCTCGTAATAATCACTAAAGATGAAGTAAGTTGGTAGATTCTTTGCTTTTTTCTAGAATTTGCTTTAATATAATACATATGGTATAGACTATATCTTCATAGTAAAGCAAATCCACAACAATAGTGTCGAGAAGCCGCTTCGGAAACCCACTTGTTCGGTAGGTTGGTTATTATCCAGATTTGTTAAAGCAAGCTATAAAATGTCGTCGTATATATTTCAATCAGGCACTTAACTATCATTTCTTTCTATACTAGAGAAAACCTTGTTGCTCTCACTAAATCAGTGTCGTATGAAAGCTCCGTATAGCTTTTAGATCAATTACCCGCCCAAGTAAATCGATAACTCTTTGGAATCGGTTAAGTACAGTCGTAAACGTTAACAAGCTTCAGCTTCTAACGTTGCGTAACGGTTATGGCGTTGTTACGCATACGATGCAAATGTGGAATTATATGAGTTTCGAACCTACTTATAGACACAGTCTAGTATTTAAAATTATTTATTTTGTGTTGGATTAGCCAGTGATAGCCCAGGTTTGAAAAGAGAGCATAGTCAAGGGCTGGTTAGGCAAACACTAGTGGACGCTATATTGTCTTTTATTAACATAACTGTTACTCATTTAAAGAAAAACACTTTATGAACGGATTTAAGTTATGTATTTTTGCAAAATTTAAATTTTTCCGACGTTGCGCGTACTTTGCACGTGCGTGGTCACGGTAGACTGAAGACAAAAGGTGTTGATTCTCAAAATAAGTGTCACAGTTGCAGAAAGGTTGTGTGTTCTGTATTGATTGCCTCGCAGTCGATGCCAACTAAATCCGTCCATAAAGTGTTTTTCTTTAAACTAGTGGATGTTTCTAGACTGCATCTGTTGCCACTCGCAAGCTTGTTTGCCCCACTATTAAAAAAAATGCATGCAAGCAGGCCACACCATTGAGTCCGCGGTAAAATTCAAAAGTGACCGAGGGTCACCAATTATAGTGTTGGTAACACTTGGGGTTGGTTTTAGTGGGTATTTCTCACCCGGTTCTCTTTTGTAGAGAGCTTGGTGTGTGTCGAGTTCCACAACCTTCCTGGAAATGTGGAAATGCATTTCCCGCAAAACGTCACACAGTTGTCACAGTGTTGGAGTGTGGTGCTCGAATAGACATTTTTTTATGTTTTAATTTTAAGTGTGTGAAATGTGTACTTTTATGGAGTGTGTGTGTATTACATATGCTCGTATGAATTATGTGAAAAACCCTACCTAATAAGTAAAATTCGAGGTGAATTATTAATTGCTCATTTAGTTACAGTATCTGAGAAAATACAAGTATTAATTTGTTCTTAATTAAAGAAATCAAGCTCAAATTTTCATCGTAAATTTGTCGAAAAATTGTGTATTTTTCTTATATAAAGAAACTTCAAAAGTTATATTTATGTTATATATATAAATATTAATTTCAGGACGCCTTACATATACAGTCGGTGAAGCAGTAGGTTTATAGGTTCTGTTATTGATAAACAAATTTATCAATGTATTGATTTATTATGTTCATTAAACGTATACTAGTAGACCAATCAGAATCAAATCGCCGTCATTATATCATCAAGACAACGTTATAATTATAGGATAGCAGTCCTTATTAGATCATGTTCAGAATTCCTCATTAACTGCCATAGAATGCAATACTATGGCTATTATAATTTACGAGTTAAATTACTAGTAGTTAAATACTGTGAGCACTCAACTAATTATCTATAATTAAATCTTAATTTTAAACCTCGACGCCTATATAATATCTGGTTGCTATCATTACGACAGGAGAAATAATGCATATTATCAAACAGATCAAAGATCGAAGCAATGGTTAATAATTATTTTATGTATAACATATTTGAAAGGCACGAATATTAAATATTTCGATGTCATCAATGTAATGAAATTAATTTTTTCCTTAGATATTTGTAGTCAATAGAAGGCAGAAGCCCTGAAGGCTTTGGTATTAATAATAGTTTCCCCCTTCATTGAGGTGTAAAAAATGTATTTGTAAAAAACTAAATAGCCGCTAACCGATCACGTAACTTTTTTCTACAACTGTATTGAGAGAATCTGTTTATTTTACTCTTGTTTATGATAGGATCTGTATTATCATTATGATAGGATACGTTTAAAGGTTTTCGTTGGTAAAAAAAAACGGAAAACAGTCAACTTTTATTCCATTCGCAACACATAAATTTACAATTTGAACATTTCAACTAAACAAAAACAACCTTACATCAATAATATATCTATTTAACTACACATCAAAATGTTTCTTTTCAAACTCGAAATTTCAAATCAGATTGTAATCCAATTTGAAATTGGGCTCATAAGTTTTAAAAGAAACAATATCTAGATTATAGGCCATTAGGATACTTGCGTGTAAGGTACAAAATTGACAGGAATTTTAAAATAATTTAGATTCAAACAAATTTACAAGGAACGTGTCTATAACTAATTTATATGTTTACTTATATAAGTTTGGATCTTAAATACTATCACAGAAGCAACATAATTGCGAAGCAAATAGTTTTATATACATAATTTATTTACAATATAAATTTATTTCTACGTTCATTCGTTGCGCGTCTCAGGGGTCCTGAAATAAATAATAATATGTTAGAAAATGTATTATTTCTTGACGTCTTATACTATAAATATTGTCGGTAATTACACTATTTATAACTCAAGTTCTCGATTCAAATTGGTCAGATCTTAGAACTAGAAGATTGACATAAAATACTTGTTTAATCTTTTCGAGTCTTAGGATACCTATTGGGCAACCGCAAAGATCTAGTCTCATTCAATTTTTTTAACGTATAGTTAATAAGATAAGTGCTTTCAACCAAACAAATTTAATTAAGATATTCTGATGAACTTTATAGCGGAGAGTAGTGTCAGGTGTCAACAAAGCGTTAGTATAACGCGAACTTTGTAACGACCTGTGTTAATTGGTACATTGTTCTCTTAGCAAGTTACAAGGTTGTATATATATCTTCTACTAGATATATATATATCTTCTGCTGTACGCTTCGGCTTTATTAGGATACCCGTACATTGCGGAAAACAATTCCCCCGTTTTTACAACTTTTCATTAATTCGCCGCTCGTATATAGCAGCGGGACATAATATTTTCGTTAAATCCAACACAGGCTACCTTTTAATTTAAATAAGCACGGTGAGCCAAAAACCTCTTTGCCTTTGTAAGAATTGATAACCACATAAAAAAAATTCGTATGAAGAAGTGTGATGGCTCAAATCATGGGAATTTATGATAAAAAATTTATCATATAAAGAAAAACACTTTATTAACGGATTAAGTTATGTATTTTTACAAAGTTTAATTATATTACATTATTATAATTTTTTCCGACGTTTCGCGTAATTTACAGCGTGCGTGATCACGGTAGACTGAAGACAAAAGGTGTTAATTGTCAAAATTAGTGTCACAGCTGCAGCTGTAATATCCTTACATTTTGTAAAAATACATAACTTAATCCGTTAATTATGTGTCTTTCTTTAAATAAGTAATAGTTATGTTAATAAAAGACAATATAATCTAACATATATAAGATATATGTACATAGTTTGAGGAGGATAATTAGTGATCTCTACGCGGAGGAAACTAATGATTACCTTTACAGTGATACACCATACACCAAAATGGAATAACACATAGACTGGAATTAATCAAGATATTGTGTGAATTGTCCAAAATATCAAGTAGGAAAAAATCTGTGACCTTATGTGAAATATGACGGACACGTTTATCGTAAATAGTTCTACAAAATATATATAGAAATCTTGTAAGCCACTATAGCAAAAATAATGAAATGTAATTACAATAATAATAAAATAAATTTGGTAGTAATAAAATGATTCTTAAATGAAAATATCTAGTATATCATTTCATACTACTACAATATATGTATTTATATGGTATCTTTATTATGTAATCACATCTATGCGATTTATATTTACTGTTTCCACGCATCGCTCATACGACGAAGTATCCATTAAGAAGAAAGCAGTATAATAAACTAGGCTAAGTTATTTTTTTTCTATAAAAAATAAATATAGAAACCTGAGATCCTAAGAATCAATGTTGAAAGTTTAGATACTCGAAGAAGAGATTGACGTCACGCAGCTAATATTGGCATATTACTGTTGAACTTAGAACTTAGTTATGGACAATTGTTAAAGGCGTCATAATTCTCTGAACTCAGACTGAAGTTAAATATAATTTCACAAATCAATAGACGATACATTATCGAGGCACAGTAGGTTGAAAATAGCCCTTCAACGCAATTTTGTGACTTCTTGTTTAATCAGAGATCGGTGACGATTCTGTTGTACAACTCTCGAAACTAAAATTATCCATTTAAATGATTATTTAGCGATGACGAAAGCCGATAGTGGCTGGATGAGGAAGGCCGAGTGTTGTGGCGCTCCTTGGGAGAGGCATATGTCAAGCAGTGGACGATTATAGGCTGATGATGATGATGATGATGATGATGATGACGAAAGCCGTATTCCTTTATTTCAAACTTAATTTAGACGGGTTTTAAATTGAATTTGACAAGATTTACTTGCATTATTTAAGAATGATGTGAATGAGGAATAAATAAATACTAATTAGTGAATTTCCGGCTTACAATATCTATTTTAATTTATGAAGTACAATTCATTCTTACAAAATTGAAGTATAGGCAGATATTTGCAAATGTCGGTGGTTTTGTGTGTGAGTGTTTGATGGTGGTTTTAAAATATTTTACAATTTGCTCAAATCCTACTAAAATTTCATACGACTACAATGTTATTCATAAGGTTTAAGGTTTAAAACATTTATTTCTCTAAAAAGACATTATTGTCGCTTACAAGAGGAATGATTAAAATTAATAATATAATTTTTTGTTGCTTACCCGCTCACGGCATGCGTTCAAAAATAACAAGTATGTAAACATAAGCATTCGCAACGCAAATCGAACCAATTTAGGTGCGCAGAAACACTTTTTTTGACTTTAGACTAAAACTTTTATATAAAGTTATTATGTATTGTACATATTCCTATTCGAAGCCAACTTTTAGTCTGATCTACGACAGCGTCAATAGTTATGCTTATTAAAAATAGTAGATTAAGTATAAAGATATTGAACCACGATTCAGTGAATATTTTCAAAGTAGGAGTACACGAAGCCGGTGAGCAAACAGGATCTATCACGACATGACAGACAAACATTACAGAGATTTGTACAGCTGCTCTGTAGTTACTTCAGAGTTGATCCCAAGGAGATTTAACGAATTTCTCAAGTACTTTTCACGTAGTTCGTTTCCAAACTAGACAATTATTATTTTCTATTCAATCGATTTTTGAAATATAAACTCGCGTAGGTTTTTATACCAATTAAATGTTTTTAAATGGACTCATTTTGAAGGTTTCAATTTTAGTGTGGCTGTGATAAAAGTTATAAAATATGTTTCTAATTATATAACATTGTTTTACTCAGAAATCAGTCGCTAGCAGTTCAATCAAATGCATATGAACTAATGTTTAATTGATTACGTAACGAATGCACAAACATTACGTAAAAGACTGAAAATAAAATTAGTTTTATATCGTTATTGATTTCCGGATAACAGCAGGCAAAGTTTTAATCATAGGTGTATTTTACGGGAGAATATATGACATATGTAGGATAATACTAATTTGATCAAGAAGACGATTTTGGCATATATATATAAAATACCATTTACATACATGAACAGAGCATTATCATACTTACAAAATTGTTTCTTTCGGTTCATTGAATTGTGATTCTTCGTCAATCAGTTGCAAATTTATGTTATCATTCTTTGTATGAAACATCGTTGCCTTATCTTCTAAGAGGATGTTTTCCACTTGTATACAATCTTTTTTGCCATTCCCTTCTAATATCCGATGTTTTATTGATGGCCCTCTATTAAAAGAAGATGCTAGTAAGGTCTCCTGAATGGTATCATTGCCGTTACAGATCTTATCTGCCTTATGTGTGGGCATCCGTCCAGAGTGGTAGCTATTTCTCAGACCACCCGTTGATTCGAAGAATGGCAACACTTGCTTGAACTCCTTTCTAAAATTATCATTCAACCATGCATACAAAAATGGATTGTAACATGTTGATGCCATCGCCATTGAGTGAGCAAGGAAAAATGACACATAATAATAATTCCACTCCGTCATTTGAGCATAGAAATCGTTGAAAATGTTAATTAAATTTATAGGAAGCCACGAAATACCAAATATCGCTACCATCGAGATCAACATTCTATTCGTTCTTCTCTTCCTATCTCTATCTGCTTCTTCCCTTTTCGTGTTCTTAGCACCAGGCTTCGACCGCGCACGGTCATTCAATCGTATACTAACACACGTATAACACACAGCTATCACTAAAAATGGAATAAGGAACTGTAATACAGTTGTGCATACCCCAAATATCTTTCTTGACCTATCTGATGGCCAACTCTCCTCGCAGTACGTTTTATTATTCGTGATCTGTATCCCCATGAATAAACCATACGGGCACGTTACAACTAGCGAAAATAGCCATATGAATATAATGATGAATATGCAAGTATTAAGTTTCATACGAGGATGGAAGGGATAGATAATAACAAAGAATCTATCGATGGCAATTGAGGTCAGGGTGAGTGTGGATATGTAGACGCTAGTCCCTTGAGCGTATGGCATTAGATGACATAACAATCTTCCGAACACCCAACGCCCGAGGAATGTGTACATAGGCGTTAAAGGTACTGCGAATATACACAGTAGAATGTCCGATAACGCCAAGTTTGTTATGAACAGATTTGTAACTGTTTGCATAGCTTTATTTCGGAAGACCACGTAGCAAACGAGGACATTACCGAACACTCCAAGGACAAAGATGATTGCGTAGAGAACACAGAATGCGACTTGTACTATCTTTACGTCGATGATATCTGTGGTTCTATTCGATCTGGGTTCGTCTAGAACTTCTATTGATTCACCGGTGAGGGTTTTCACAATTAGAAGTCCACCGACAAGAGCTGTGCCATTCAGAGTCATAGCTGCTTCATAGTTACTTCATCATCACGTATAATATCTTTGCTACTGTCGTAGTAGTATGAGAAGTTTCTGATAGTGCTGCCAATCCATCTGAAAGGAAAAAAGCAATAAACAATTAGTCTAAATAATGCAAAGGTTTTAGTGTCAGATTTATACAAATATGAGGTGTGATAAGAATTAATACAGAAACACGAACTGCATAAATGAAAGAAATTTAAGAAAGTAGGTGATTTTAGCCAGATTTTTTAAAACAGCGTGAAACAAATCGCGTACGTTTAGTTTATTACTGACACCTGAAGGACTAAGTTAATATTCTACCCACGTATAGATTTCAGATTTACAAAACCTATATGTGAAATGCCGAACGAATCACCTTATTTCAATTGAAACAGGAACGAAAATTGTGTGAGGTTTAGCGCGGCAGAATTGGCGGGATGACAGCGTGTGCTGTTACCATGGCAACCTGTATGACCCCATCAACTCGAGGATACATTAACACATATAGTATATCGTAAAGCTGTGGAATAAATCACACAATAGGAGTTATGTAACTTGATTTTGAACGTCATAGGATTTACATAGGAATTTATTGAAAATTTTGATGAAATTCTTTAAATGTTTGTGCATAGATGCGTCTAGCTCAGTTATGCGTTACTAACCAACGGTTAACGTGTCCATTTTTTATTCGTTTTAAAAGGCTTACTTTTCAATTGAACAAGCTTAAAAAATTTAAGTATATAATAATTGATGCGTTTCTATTTCACCTGTTAGACAAAGTAAATTTCATTCTATGTATGCAATGAAAATATTACGAAAAATGGAAAGTCCTACATATTTGATTTCATTTCACCTGCAAATAGTGACATCATGAATATTGCAACTCAATTTTGATGCATATCTGTAACCGAATGACCTGAAATTTTGACTTTGCCATGAAGGGAATGAATATTATTTTACATTTTACTTAAATAACCGCAGATCGAACCGGTTACACAAGATTTATATCATACAAACCTCACAAACACGTCTTATTTATTAAAATATATAATTTTATAATCTTGGTAAATACTCTTACTCTAAATATACTAACTCATGTGTAAGGATTACCACGAATGTTACCATTTTTATTAAAAATTATTCAATTTATCAAATGCTCAGGCTTACACCCACGTTTTGTCAGAAGTGCTTAATTGCTAATATTTCCCGACATTTTCTAAAAGTGTTCGCTACAACGGAGCTTCATGCTTCTTAGATTTAATAGCGGTTACGACTTGTATTAAAACGTTTAGTTAATGGGCATATTGCAACGCGGCGTGTGGCAGACATTTCTATTTCATAATAAAATAACGTTGATACATAATGCCGATATAATAATAGAGTTGCGATTGAATTTCGGTTGAGCATTCGGTGGAGTGCGTTGCTCGTGATTATTGTCTTAGTGTGCGTTTATGAGTAGACGTTCGTACTTGAGCGAGCAAATGGTACAGACTCACATTTACACTTAAACACGACTCTCACTTAGAACAATTAACGTAATCCTATCATTGTCATGTATCAACTCACTTGTCAATACAAATCAATCGGACGTTCTATAAAATGTAATCTACTCTTATCTGAATCTTTTCATAAGTTAGTATTTCGGTTAAAATTATGTTTAACCGTATTTTTACTCTGTTTCGTAGAAATATATTCGTATATATTCGTAGAAAATTTTATCCTTTTCCCTTTATCTTGTTCCTCGAGTCCTCTTGATTCTCTAATAAGCAACGTCGTAGACAGCGATGCATTTTTAACTGAAGGAGGGGCAACTTAGTGGAGTGGTACTGCAATACAGTTTCAATGCATGAAGATTTAATATTGCACCAGGTATAGAAACGTGTTATAAGCTTTATTTCAATTTCGAGTTATATACGGCCCGAGTACCCAAGGAAGTATTAGCATAGACATAGATATTAAATACTAATACTAACTATACAACAAAATAAAAATATATAACGGGGTTGAAATAATAATTAATCGCCACACCTGGATATTTAAAACGTTGTATTTAAATGTAGCTATAAAAACATTTGAAATCGTAAAAGCAAATTAATGTCGTCGCAAATTAATGAAGAGCTCGCGAAGAATTCAATTTACGCGATTACGTCCATTTTGAAGGCTTACTAAATTACTGTTTATTGTATACCGAATTGGGGTCGTGCCTTCAATTTTATGAGAAACATTCATAGAATTTTTTTACACATTTCACCAGCAGTAGACGATAGGGTAAAACGGTGGACGACGTTTTCTTTTACGTCACGTAAATAACAGACCGCGAACATTTTTAAACCGCGCAACCGATTCTTTTTCAAATGATGCGTCAAAGGCATTATGAAAATACATCGGTCGCTTTGTCTCGTGTCAAATTGTACACCATTTCCTTCGGGCCAAATCACTTTCGGCTGTCACGGTCACAAGAACGATACCAAACGAAAACTACCGTATTACATAACGATCTCCGACGTCGCGATCGTTTCGCACCTCAGATATGCCGGGAGTATATTTCAAGCACAATAAATCGTTGTTCATTCGATAAAGGAAACTAGCGTGAGCGTTTTCTCTTAAAGTGCAGACAGCATATTAAATACGACGACTGTTATTGCAAATCTTAAAGTATTGTTCTGTAGTGTTAAACGAAATGAGAAATAGTTTTATTTACTATAGTCTTAACTGTAACAAAAAGGGTGTAATTGTTGGGCGGTAACACAAGTGGCCACAGTAGGCTAATGTAGCTTGTGATGTAACAAATTAATGAAACAGAATGACAAAGTCTGCTAAAATCTGCTACATTAACTAAGATTTCTGTCGCCTTGCGAAACCAGCAATAAAGTTTTTCGAAGAACAAGAGAATAATACAACAGTGCTTAACGATATTTGGTACAGTAGTTTGCAGAAATTTTGTGCTTATCATTATATTTAATATATTATTATTTAATTATATATTATATGCATTATTATATAGTGGTAGTCCATTAAAATAGAAATACGGATCTGGAATTATATCATAGAATTAGACTTTGGTGTTAATGTTTTCAAATCATATTCTGATATCATCGATTAAGAGTATTCTTTCGCAAAAACCTTGCATACACTTCAAGGGTCGTATGGTACAAATAGTAACTTCATAATCATATAGAATCAAAAATATATTTAACAATTTCACAGTCCCGAAACCAAATAAAGCTGCCATTTAATACGTGCATTATTTTTTCATAAATACATTATCCGAATAATTCTTTTATGTATATTAATATTTGCGTGACGACGAGACAATACTATAAATAACAATTTCAAAGGAATGCCAGTATTATATCGCATCCTTTGATATCGTCAAAATTTACGATATTCAATACAATACACCAATTTCTGAATAGCAATGATTTGTTACTTCTTTTGAAGTTTGCCGAAAACGGATCGAAGGAAGTTATGTGAGTTTGACATTTGTATTATCTGTGTTACATTGAGTTACAAACTATGAAAGTGTCTTTGAATCGAATGAACTTTGGTAAAGAGCACAGAAACTGTTAATTGCCACTGGTACACTATAGATTATTGTCATTATAAGTTGATGAGGAACAAAGTTTGAACAGTCAAAGAATAATGAACCAGAAAATAAAATACAAGTCACATATTCTTGCCATTGAAGCATCACTGGTTTTTACTTCGCTGTATTTTTTTTAATATGGCAACGGAATATACAATATTATTTAACCGTGTTATACTTAGTTATAATACAATGTGAGATGAAAACAAACGTGTCAATTGCTATCGCTGAGTAGGCAATCAAGTCATAGTAAATTAGATAAAACTCTGATAACATTAATGGTGTGATATTGTGTCAAAATAAAAGCTATTTCCTCAGTACTTGTATGTATATGCCCTATATAATGTATACAATGTCAACATATTAATCATTTTGATGGTAATGAAAATCTATTAATTATAAAGAGAAAAAACCACTATATATTTTACATTTTACTAATATATTTTGAAAAAGCGAATTTTTTGTAATGGAATCCGTCTCGAATATATTTTACGAGTGCCTTAAATAATTTTCCCATAAAAGTCGGTAGAGTAGGTCTCATTACGTACAAATTGTAAAACTAATAATCCTTTAATATAAACGAGTCGTAGTTTTTCATTTTAATGAAAAAGTAGCGATTGAACGGCGCCATAATCACTGAAGCAATTTATAATAGACTCTTTGAAGTTTGTATTGGAACAAGATTTGCAATATGTACTGTTCAAAGGCTCATTTTAAAAAGTGTTTTTCATTTATTTATAAATTTTCCGTACAGGTGCAATCACAGATAGACTCTACGTAAATCCTGAGTAAAAGTACCCTCAACAAAAATATTTTTCAAAATATTATACGTTCCTAGACAATTTAATTATTGTCTTACATTTATATTATATTTTCATGATTCGTAATTTCGTATAAGTGGATAAATGTTATCCATAGATGTTTCATATGTCAGGTTACGGTTTTGTACGGTGTATTTCCGATACTCTCCCACGGATTGCAAGTTTAACAACTGTTATTAATGTACGTTGACCGTTCGTATTATTGCACCGACTCATTTAATCATAGAGTATTTATTATATAGAATTGGGTGTTCAAAAATTGTTCACGCATAAAATGTGTCACCTCAACTCCCTAAGGTCATGGAAAAAGCTTCCCTCGTAGCGGAATTTTGACCACCATCATTTTTGCTTTCCAGAGGTTGTTAAATGGGCTTAATCTATCATCATGATAGGGCAATAGAAATCCGATCAAATATCGAGTATTGTATTACGTGAGAGCATTTTAATTCTGCTGATGGCTTTTCAGTGAATGACCGATTTGAGTAATTGACACTGTGTTATCATTTAAAAGGCTAAACATCGTGTTTTGTTATTATTATTCTTTATAGTAACTTCCTTAAAGCCAGCAACGCAAGTACTAATGACATTTATTTAGTCTGTTGTGTAGGCTGTTGCCGTAGACGCCATGATTACCACCTGCCGAACGGTAAGAGCATTTGGATAATGATCATATTTGTTGGCTGTTTTCTGGGTGTTCTGTGTATATGTAGAAAGACATATGATAAATTTCAAACCTTGGGGATAAATGACCGCACGTGGTATGCCTGCTCTTATTAACGTATCTCTTTTAGCGTCACCGAATAAACTAAATATCGTTTTCTACAGATTCTAAACTAGCGGTGTTACGTACATTTGAACGTAGCTCACGATTGAGAGTCCCTCAATACTTCCACTCTCATCTTAGCCAAGATAATTTCTAAACATTTTGATGTTCAAAAGATTTTCCGAACAAGTGTCATAAATCAATGCTACAGAAAGCTCAGTGAAAGTTGTTCCGTTGCAAACAGCGCACAAGCGACGCAAACAATATAAACAACGAGTGTGACGTCATATTCATTACCGTTTCCTCTCATTCTATAAACAGAGCTTTGTATTAGGGAAGTCGTAACCCACGTGATTGTAAAACACCGATTTCAGACTGAATAAATGATTCTATTTGATTCTAGGTATTATTGTAATTTAAATTAGCGTGATAGCTTAGGCTAGAAAAAAGATTAAAAATATAAAAAAAGGTTAGCCTTTTTTGCCAAGTTTCATTCTCTTGTTACTTGACTAATAATGTATAATTTTAAAGGCCGGCATCGCACTAGCGAGGCTTCTGGCATTGTATGTGTCCATGGGCGGCGGTATCACTTACCATCAGTTTTGCCAGCTCGTTTGCCACTAAAAGAAAATTCAATGATGCTTCCTATTGTATAACGTAATTTTAGCCCCGTAACTTAACACCGATACTGAGTTCTACTATGTGACATTACTGGGAAATACACAGGAGGCTGCTTTTTGAATAATGAAATACTACCCCGATGTAATGGCTCAGAAGTAAGACGATATTTGATTTACAAATAAGAAATTATGCAATGAAATAGTAAGACAATTAGAATGGTATACACGGACGTTTGCTTGCCAGACGCTACTGCGAAACATAAACCTGAAGCTCATGTGAAATTGGAGATTAGAATTTAGCTTTGTGTTACTTCATTCGCATAGCCTTTTGGATTAATAAAGTGGACCGGTTTGACAAATTCTTATATTATTAGAATACTTATAAATTATACACTGCGATTAATAGGGCAGGAGCATCTGCGAAAAATGTTTACTCTAAAATTAAGTTGTTACAAGGCGAAGCTTATCGTGTGTGTAATGAACCGAAAGCTTATTTATAAAACTGTGAAGGTCTATAATAAAGCCTTGTAATCAATAATATAGTACATAAAAAATGAAATTATTGGCAATAAATACAGATAACACATAAACCTCTCTGCAGTTGCGACACCCATTTTGACAATTAACACCTTCCACCTTCCACCAAGCACGCGAAACGTCGGAAAATTTTAAAATAATGTAAAATACTTAAATTTTGTAAAATACATAACTCAATCCGTTAAAGTGTTTTTCTTTAAATAAAAAATGAAATTATTATAACGACTACATACTCGCTATTTTGCTACATGTGAACGCTATCTTCACTGTGATTATTTTTGAGTATTTAAAACAATTCAGAAAGAATAGATTTGTATATTTGCCCAACGCGAGTACAAAGAATAGCACTGCTATCCATCATTCCGGAATCCAATAATAAATTGACGGTTTGTTTATTATTATTGCGTTTCATCTTGATTGCTCTGTCAATAAAACTTTTGAATATTAGCCGTTATACGTCTTCGTAATACAAACAGAAATGAAAAAACTTAACCGCGGTTTCATATTTCGTTTCGTAAAACACATTAATATTTGATTGTAGAGGAAGGAAATTGCGTTCCTCTAACCATAAGGATCCTCGATCAGTCTGAACACAGACTGAACCAAAGGTCCTGTCGCATAAATTCTGTATCGAATTTGAGATGATGTCGTCATTTCTAGTTTTCCTATTATATTTATTGATTGTATATCTTGTAGAATTGGACAGGAAGAGACTATCTATCTATACTATCTATCTAAGATATTAGATATAGACTATCTATCTAAGAAATAAAACTATCTAGTATTTAAATGTATTAACTTAAAAAATCCCTTATAGACTACTACGACGTACGTTTCATGGAGTAATGCTTGTAGATTGGTATATTAGGGTTTTGTACTATGAACTTTCGCAAAGTAACGCCTGATTCTATTAATATTTTGACTTTATAAAATTAACCTTATAATGTATAGTATTTAGGCAATAAGCTGTAAATAAATACAATATCCGCAGATATTGGTCGTACCAAACACAAAAAAAATCGTCGTAAATATTTTTGAAATGATAAATTATATTGACATTTCAATCACAATCAACCACTGAAAATGGATGAATCACAACCAAAACAAATGGAGCTTACACAAGGTGTGCCGCAATAAAAGCAATTAGTTCCCCGGCCTATTTCAATCCTTAATAAATCGCAGATAGGGAATCTCTAGTTATTATATACGGAGAAATTCAATTAAGATCTACCTGAAGTAATTATGTTTTGGCCATTGAACAGATGCTCGTGTTCCGGTTAAGACTTAAAAATAAAATAATAATCAGTTGTTTTAGCACCAAGTAACAGCAAATAAACTGTTATTATTTAAACTGATTACAAATAGATATGTTTTCGTTGGGAAGATGTGCTTAAGCATACCAACGAAAAATTAGGTTACGCACCTTCAAGACTCATTAAGACGCAACTTTTGCTCATAAGACTTTAATTTCTCATTTGCAATTATATATATTCTGACAGTTTGTCAACCAGAGTAGCTTGTAGTATTTCTTGTCTTTGAAAACGTATGATTTATTGAAGAAAAAGACTTGGCAGTATGGGCCTAGGTCATTTATTAAAAAAACTACGAATTATTTAAATTAGCCAACCATTATTTTAATAATTTAAAGTAGCCAACCAATCGCAAACCAGTATTCAATTTATTTAAGGTTGTAATACATGTTTTCTCTGTCAGTTGAGTATCAACGCAAAACAATGTCAAACATGACACATATATCACTTAATGTTTGACTTGTACGTATACTTATGAATTATAAATTCAAGCATCTTTTACTTTCACTTTAGAAGCTATGGTAAGGTTAATTCCGTACCAGAATACATCTGGTTCCGGAATTTTGTCTGGTGCAACCTGTGACAAAATGTGGCAACGTGAATTAGGAGACCAGCTTTGCATAGACACTATGTAATGCTGTGTGTAAGGTATGTAATGTAGTGAATATAATATTGTCTTTTATTGATATAACTATTACTCATTTGAAGAAAAACACTTTATTAACGAATTAAGTTATGTATTATTTTTATTAACATTATTTTCCCGACGTTTCGCGTACTTTACAGCTGCAGAGAGGTTGTGTGTTATCTGTATTTATTGCCCCGGAGTTGGTATCGACTAAAACCGGAAGGATTTTTATAAAACCGGCTCACGGTGTCCTCGGATTGTTTATCGTGTTTATGTTTATATGATTACAAATCGTATTCGCAGAATCTTTCTTATTTTTTCTATTGAATTTTAAATGGATATGCAGGTTCGGGTGTAATTTTGACACCGCATTTACGGGGCTAGCGAAATGGAGTTGAATGCTTTTTTTCGTATCATTGTTAACGTTATTAAAAAAAAACAATTATTTGGTCATGTAAAGTTGCATATGCCAACATGAAACGTAATATTATTTAAAATAATAAATTCGGTTACTTCTACAAATCATATATAGCAATGTCTAGTGTCTTGACAGATGTCAAAACGCAAAAATATAGTTTTAATCTGTGTCTCTTTTACTAAACTACACCAATTTCGTTTGTATGTGTAATATATATCATTGGGTTTGGGAGGTTTAAATTCTATACGTTTGATTTGGTTTAATAGGGGCTGAAAGAAGGCATGGTTCTAAAAATATGTATTCTTACATGTTCGTTATAATATAAGATATATACAATAAAGGTGTGAATGCAAATCCTTACAAAATAATATCTGCGGTTGACAGTGAAAATGAATAAAAAGCTATGTTAATTCCCTCTATCATCTATTGTTGGCGATATGAAATGGTAATTATTCATTCTGACGTAATCCATTCCAAAGAACAATGGACCATCACGATGATGGTATTCGAATAAATTTGTGTTTCAACTTATATTTCGCATATATATATGCGTACTGGTATGTTGTTTCAATTATATTTCTTTTAAGGATAAAATAGTAAGTAATTTTGGATTTGCGAATAGTTTAATTAGGTAACCTATAACCAACCGTACTTAAGGGTTAAGTATTATTATTATATGTACTCCAAAAAAAGTACAGGTTCAATCTAGTCACCAATAGATCATTATAGAAAAGAAATGAAATAGGGGAGGGATTAGAAGGAAAGACTGACTTGAGTTAGTTGTTGTATTTTTTTTTACTAAGACACTATTTTCTGTAGAAGGATAGAATGATGTGTGCAAGATAAAGGAAAGGATTTGTAAGTTACAATTAAAGTTAATTTTGCAAAAAATGCTCAATGTTTTATATTTACAAAATATATGTTTCTTGAACTTATGTTATATAAATAACTTTTTAAGGTTTTCATATTTTCATAATAATATAGTCTAACTTCTTGAACCATATAAAATTGTCACTATAGCGGAAATTAAATGATTACGTCGCACCTTTTTTATATCAAAAATACTTAAATCGAGACATCCATTAGGTAATTGAGTTCGCGACAAACTAATTAATCACACATCATATCATTTATTGTTATAATATTTATTTATTAGTTCTTACCCTAAGAATCTTGCTATAAAATTGATGTAACGAAAATGTGTTTGACATTTTCAGTGCTTAACAGTAATTAAAGCCAGAGATTGAAATTATAAAAGCACTATATTTGTGAAGATTTTTTTAGAAATACTACTTTAGATCGTTTCAGCATCGCAACACTACCAGACTCTTTGAAAAATGCAGTTTAATTTAGTAATTTTTATTTACGATAGTTACTCAACATTCACAAATAATGATGACGCTTCAGTTATTCATGATGAATTTTATCTGTATACCTGAAACGAACTGCTGTGGTCAAAGCATTTTATAGATTAACTAAGTTTTATAAAAAAAGTATCTTTCTAAGCTTTGTAAGTTGTTAACTCTCATAAACAGTCTCTATCAGTTTAACCAGTGTTTTTAACTAAACTACAAAGAGTAGTAAATTACGTTTAGATTATATTCATATTTTGTCATTTGTTATCAATCAGATTGTCCAAACGATTGCTTTGTAGTGGTTGTTTTTTTTATTCATACGGCAAAAACTTCGTCAGGAAACTAGCACGTTAACAGACAAAATCTATCTATTTTTTTTTAATTAATACGACAAGGAAGCACCATTATTCAACAGACCTCTTCAAACATTGTGTACAAAGTACCATGAAGTATTTGATTTTGCGAAAGGCTTAAACTCCGGAAACGGAAGTTTGCCTCGCTCAGTATCCAAGCGATATAAATTACATTTTGGTTAATGGAGTGTTATCCTACATTTATTAGAAGTAATTTGTTTGGGAATAGTTAAAATCGTAGTATCCACAAACATTGTATTTTGTTAATTTCTTGCGGTTTGATTGTAAAGAATACGCGTTTTCCAACTAGATGCACCGATTAAGTAAAACTCATCGTCCTTAAGACTTCTTAAGTATATATTTATAAGTATTAAGTATATATTTGTAAGTTTATATTTATGTATGTAATAAAATCCTGCTACTATTTTGTAGATTTGTCTTTGGTTTACGCGAAAACAATTAGTAAATCTCATGTAATATGAAAACGCAAATTACATAACGTTTAGTATGCTTGACCCGGAGGAAGATGTAAACCAATTAATTTACTATGCAATGCAATTTACTACGTGCGTTTTAAATTAGTCACTTAGTGATTTTTAAATGCTAAACAGGAGAATCAAATTTATTGAATGTTTAAAGGATTTTTCTTATAAGTTTATTAGATTAAATAAATATCTTAACATATACTAGATTTCGTGATCCTATGCCAAAGTCAAACGCAATTTATGAAAAAAATATTAAACATTTGCCTTATAGGCAAATTTGATATTGTCTAAAAGACCACGAATGCTATGAAGCTCTCGGAGCGTTAATAATGTAATAAAAACGCGCGATAGAAATGTAAGAAATATAAGCGAGAGCTTTTTAATATTGAAATCTTATTGTATTATCAGATGTGATACGTAATATCATGCAATATGGTAGACGTAATTGTGTGAATAAAAAAAAACACGTAGAACGCATCCATTTGATAGGCTGCTGACCGTTATCAAATTTCAATTTGTAATAGAATTTCAATTTGCCAGAATTTGGTTTGATAAGTGAGCTTACGTCGGTTGCAGGAAAGCACGATTTCCGATATGGAATTAGGTTTTGTGTTTCAGGCATTTTATATTTGATATGCGTTTTTCTAATACTAAAATAATTGTGGAAAAAAGTGAAGCACAACTTTTTTAATAGCTTACGAAGCAGTATAAGAAGTGTGCATTCGTCGAGTGCCTTTAAGAAAACTTCATAAGCAATATGTACTATCTAAATATTGAGGATATTTGGTGAATGTAGATGGGCACCTCCTGCAAGCCCGGAACGAAATCTTAGAATAAAACTTTCAAGTGTCATTTCAGTGATTAAACATAAAATAAAATGGTGGGATATTTGTTTGTTGTTTGCTGACTTAGAACAAAACTGGTCAAATTATATGCCTTGTTTTGTTTTTTAGGTTTACTTTGAATATTTCTATGTTTCAATTATATATATATGGAAATATTGTTTACTAGCTAGATTTAAAGCTGCTGCTCCATTTAAATCACTGGAATGTCTTTAAAGCATAAATTTAAGTCTTGTTTCAAAAAGTAACTCTGGGAACTAATTTCGTAGAACTCGTATATGTCGTCTGTTCCATGATGTGATGACGAAACGATAGTTTGTTGTTGTCCTATGGTACTTCATAGATGCAGAGGGTCTCCACTAACGCTCGCCACTTCCACGTATCTTCGGCTGTACTTTTGGCCTTGCTCCAGCTAAGTTCAACGGCTCAGAGCTCGCTTTCAACTCTTCGGCGCCACATTTGGACAAGGCATCCACGGGAGCGCTGGTTTAATTAACGAATAATCATTTTGTATGGGACATTTGTAGAGAATCACAATAAGTCTTAAACATAACCACATTTGCTTTGGCCTGGCAAAGCGTGTAACCCATTCGCATTTATAGTTATTATAACTAGCGAAACAAAATCAATATATATAATATTACACAAACGCATACACTATTAAAACTTAAAACTGAATATTAAACAATTAAGAGTGTACATACAATTTAAATACCACTTAATGTAAAATATATCTCGTGGCAGATATTGGCATATTGGATTTCATAGACAAAAGCTGCATTGGTTGCGGCAACCGTCCGTACACATATATAATGCTCTCAAGAGCCATCTTATTGGAAATGTCACAATATTGGATTTAGTTTCATAAAAAGTGGTTTAAGAAGCCTGGTTTGAGCGTGCACGTGGGAAGACTGTATTCTAAGATTATTTTTACATAAAATATGTTATGGATTTTGAAACAATAGTCGTACTTACAAGTTACTTTCGTATGGATCCGATCCTTTTTATTGTTGATACATATTCAACAATCAAGAATTAGTAAATTTAAATATACAGTTAGTCAAGGCTGCGTGCAATGGGCGACCTTAAAACTGACCTATTTAAGGCAACCCGTGATGAGTAAGCTGTGAGAGACATAGATAAGATCAAAAAGATACAACAAAATGAGCGATACAAAAGTCTTAAACATAAATTATGAGGTTGTATAAATGATTGTAGTAATAATTAGGTAGAAGAATCGGTTTTTGTTCTTTAAAGTTACAAAATATGATTTCTTTTATCTTAATATATCTCAGAACAAGAATCGGCTGGATTATTTTCTGTGAAGAGGTATTTGGAAGAAATTTTTTTTTTACCGTACCGTATTTGTTTCTTCGGTCTTTTTTTCAGTAACTTCTTCGTTTTCAGTAACTTTTAAGCTACGATTGTGGTTTGCGACTTCATAATCTAAACTTTTTTTTTGTAAGTGAAATTGCGCTATCGCAGCCCTATGCCACGGGTGACGGACTTGACCGGCGCACTATGGGGCTGGGACTTCAATTAGATCTCTCGTCTAGACTAATCGGAGTGGTAGCGAGCCGCAGCCCTACATCTAAAGAGAATCGTCCTTAAGATGGGCTCTCGGGGTTTGCCAAGGTATTAAACCCAAGCGACCCACTCTTGCCCGACATAGGAACTATTGACGACCTGCTTCCCTTTCTGAGGGAGACCATCCCCCTTCAAACCTCATGGAAAAAGCACTAAACTTACTTATCATGCAGAGCACGAACGATGGTAACGCATTTCGGGCGCCTCAGCTTTTTATCTTTTTTAGCTACAGCGAAATTTAATCATTATATGTAGTTGAGGAATTCCATCCTTTGACGTCTTATATTCTGCCACGCAGTGACTAGGAGCTTTCTAAGCGCTACCATTATCTCTTTAACCAAATTTACCAAAACCTCTTAAATATCCCATTGATGATCTATATGATGGATTCATATTTATGCCACGGTTTTAGGAACCACTTTAAGTTTGAAATCTATGCGTATAATCGTTATAACGGCAACATTTAAAAATACGCGAAAGCAATAAGCGAGTCACATGTCGAGAGAGTTGTTTGCAACGCAACTTTCCCGTTTTAATCAAGAGAAGCAAGTGTAAGTTTAATATTGCAGACTTATTGCATCTGTTACAGGTTACGTTTTGAGGTGAGCTTATTTGATCGTGGAGCAAAATTACTAATATGCGGTCGTGCATTATCTCGGTAGACAGATTTAATATAAAAATGCAATTTCATTCATAAACTGTCTGATATCACAAATGTTATTTAATGTAGTTTTCTACAAGAATTAAAAAATTCTTGTAAGTTAAAGTTCATTGAAAAACTCTTTGTTGCTTAAATTATGACAGTTACTAGCTGATCTAGAAAATATTAATTCTATATCTCAAGGTAAATGAATAAACTAATCTACAGTGACTACTGCACTACTACTACTTGCCAGTCGGCAATCGTCTCTTAGTCGTAGGCTTCCCCGAAATCTTCCCATTTTATTCTATCGATTGCAAATAAATTATGGGTAGAATCCCCATGCCATGCAAATTTCATAATTTGAATAAATATTTCGGATCTTGTTATCTCTAATTGATTCTCAATAGACGCTAGAATAAATATTGGGATGAAAATTTTTAGTTCCAATACTGGCTCAACGCCAACAATTTTTTACATGATTTTGATGCCACTGAGGTTTGCTTGCAAAGATACAATTTTTTACTCTATGAAATATGATTTCTGTTTTATATACTTTTAATAATAATGCATACTAATGTTATTAAGTGGAACATGTTTGTATACTCGTAAGTAACAAAAAATCAAACACTATTCGACGAATGCATAATTCTTCAGTCGGATTGGATTATCAACAAAAAACATCAAATATTATATGAGTCATAAGACCAATTTTTAGCAAGAAGCCAGTTTTCTCAAGATTTTTCTATATGTATAGATTTTATTTTAAATTTGTGTTTTCAAACATTACATATGCTAAAGAAACAACTTATAAATATATTATAATAAGACTACACTATATACATATGCTATAATAACATGAGAACTTATTCGTTAAGTTGGGCCAACCTACGAGAGAGAGACAAAATAATGTTAATGTAATAATTAATGTTTTGGGTGGTGTGTGTTTTCACAATGTATTCTCGGTAAATATTATGACGAAAGATAGTTGACGTTTGCTTCCAACCGATATTTGGCACTACCGAAGAAGCGTCGTGACAGTCTTTTGAATGCTCTGTCTATCACGTTTGAATTCGATATTGTCTAACTCAACTGAGATCAAAGATTTGGGAATCGCTGATAGTGTATTGAATATATACCTAACTTATCAAAACTGTGTAATGAAAAAAATAATAAAGAAAGTAATCTTAGCATGTATTTAGTAGGTGTTTAAATGTGATGCTCACATGTCTTAGAATATATAGAATGTCACGTTCGTTTTGTAACCATCATTGTGCTAACGACAATTGAATTATGTAAGCAATTGCTAACCAATTTTCCACTTTATTGAGCCAATGCCCCTCAAGTCAATTAAGTATAATATACACATAGTTAGTGTTCATAATATATTTAAGTTCAATTTATCGTTAAAACATAACAATGATTTTATTACATAATATACATTTAGCTTTGCGTCTAATTTCTTCGCAACACAAAACAATACGACCTGAGTCTTAATAAAAATATGATATATATTAGAGTGAAGATTTAATATAAAAGTAATATACACCCGAGGGTTGAACTTAATGTAATGTCACGTAGTAATGCCTGGCTTACTAATCTAATTAAAATCTAATTAATCTAAATAGTATAATTTATTTTCTAGAATTTTATAAATATACTGTGAGATACACTCGTTAACATTCACACCATATTATTATATCTCGTTTAAATAAGTGGTATGAAGATACTCGTTATACCAACATTTTATTACGGGCAATAGAATTTACAAAGTCATTCTATATAGATGAAAAAATATTATTTACAATTATAATGAAACCATCTCAGAAAACGATCAAGGGATCAATTATTATGGCAAAGTAGTCAAATATTTTCTCTCATGGATATTTATTTAACTAGCTTTAAAAATTATATAAATCCAAATCAAAAGTGTTTCTTAAATAAATATTGAACATAGATTAGTATATTAAGATAGTAATCGATTTTTTCTTACGAAGGTTGTAGCCATGTCATTGAAATTGTACCGTGAATTTCCGCCGGCATTAGATGTACCACAAATTTCATTTAACTGCAAAATCCTTTGCGAGAATAATTTAATAATATCGAAATGTAATTATTGCATCGGACGTTGAAAGTGATATTAGGATTTTGCTTATAAAGGTTATATTAAAATAAGGTTATACATTCGCCTCAAACAAAAAATCGTGTTGATTATTAAATAAATGACTAAAAATTAAGGTGGGTGAAAATGTTAGGCACTTAGGATTTTAGCAGGCTAGGTTTAGGTCGCAAGTTCGTTCACTGGTTGCATCAAATCTTGTGCTAGCTCGACAAGATAATGTATCATGTCTAAAGCAGAGTTTGAGTTTGGTCTATTTTAATCATAAATATAGGCCGCAACTCAATAGCAAATTTTATTGATACCACGAAAGCTGCCATTTGGCGAAAATTTAAAACCTTCTAGTTGTAGAACATCGAACACCAACGAGCTTCTAATTTATTTTGGTGAACGCGTGCCAGAGCGAAGTTTATGGATTTGTTTAGAACGCTCACAAAGCCAGGCATACGCCTGCTTACAAAGAAAACTGAATGAACCATTGCAATTCCCTTTGCCTGAACTTTTCAGGCAACTATTGAGTTTTTTTTATTTATACATTTTTTATGTTAGTCTATTTATTCTTCCTTTCTATACTTTGGCCAACACGTGATGTAAATAACTGAATAATGTGAATCCCCATTATTTCATTATATTTTTATTATTACAAAGGGCTATTCAGTATAATGCAGTATAAATATAAGTTTACCAGAAAACAATACAACATAATTTTTAATGATTGTATTTAAATTACGACACACAAAGAACAACCATAAAGAATGTTCAAACTTTTCCACAGTAGTTTCAGGTATTTGCCAATGGGTATAGACATTCGGGTCTGAACAATTTTTTGACTATTGCCTTACTACGATTATAAATGCACAAATGAACTTTCTTTTAATGCACTTCAGATTTAAAACACATTTGAGATTTTATTTAGTTACGTAAGAAGTGCAAACAATTTAAGTGTTACGTAACTAAATACTCACAAGACCATTTTATAGCTATTTACTTTGATGTGTCTTTAAAGAGCCTTAGCTCTAGTGGAGGAATTTTAAATGCTTTCATCGTCTCTACGTAGAGAATGTTTCAGTGCAAACGTTTTGTATAAAATCATCATAAAAAATTACTTATCAGTAATTCATCGGTTAATTTTGATTTTAGACAATAATCTAACATAAAGATAAACTTTATTATTTAGTTTTTGTAACGGATGAGTTATTATATTAGGTCTTTACCTATGAAATTGCCGTTTTGTTTGAAGAAAGTTAAAGTATTTTTTTTTTCGAACTTATTTATTTCTTTTATTCAAAGTAATCACCCCTGCAATCAATGCATCTTTGCCAACGCTGTGGCAGTTTATGGATGCCCTTCTTGAAAAAATCAGCTGGACGGGAGACCACAAACTCTTCAAATGCGTTTTGTACTGCCTCTCGGGAATTGAATTTTTTTCCCGCTAAAATGTTGTCAAATTTTTGGAAAAAGTAATAGTCGGTAGGCGCATGATCTGGCGAGTATGACGGATGAGGGAGAGCTTCCAAATCCCAACTCATGCAGCTTAGAGACGGTCTGTTGTGCAGTATGGGTTCGCGCGTTGTCGTCAAGTAGCAGTGGATACGACCGATTGACCACCATTTAATTATTTAATTGACCTCATTTGTAAATAATAGAATCAGGCATTTATACTTAACAGCGTAAATTTATTTATTTTGTTTTTATTAATTGTTTGAGTTATTCCTTTTCATATATCATAGAGGTGAATGGCTTCGAATGTTTACCTACTATATAATATATCATTCACTTATATACGTACTGAGGTTGAATAGCGTCATACATTTAGTATTACTATTTAACAACAACGCAACATAAAATTATAATAAAAATTACTTGTACAACGAAAGAGCAATCGGATGATAATAATGTTCTCTAGTTCACAATGGCTCATCTATTGAGATTTGCTATGTGCGCAGGAGATATATTTAGTGTAATGCAGTATATTGTAATTTGTAATTGTAGAGCAATGCATAGAGATAAGTCCACTTCTTTTTTTTAGTGCACCCCCAGTGCTATCATCCGCATAACAATGAATGCTTCCAAGCTGCAGCATGTCATTGATATGCAGATGAAATATGGTCGGGGATAGGACATAGCCTTGTGGAACGCCAGAATTTAGGGTCAGAACATGCTCCATCGACGACGACCTTGATGTTCCAATTCGCCAGGAAACTGGAGATCCAATTGCATAATTTCTCGGGAAGCCCATGCTTAGAAAGAAGAACTTTATACCATTAATCTGACACTACATTGTTATCTGAATCATTCCGGCAATTCATTATGAATTTCATCTATGGGAGCCCGCTTAACCATTTTATTTTATTCTGTTATAGCGGCAAAAAGGAGGTAGCAGTAGTATGGTAGGTGAAAATTTCTGTTGTCTAGCTATCGTTCAAGAGGTACAGCCTGTTGAAAGACGGACAGCGAATAAGTAATAGGTTTTCCATTTTACCTTGTGGATACGAAACTCTTTAAACTTGGAAATGAAAATGCAATGTCTCGATGCGTTTTAAAATTCGTTTCCACTTAATCTGCCAATAATCGGTGTGAATTTATAGCCGGATACGAGAGTCCGTTTAACCCTTTTAAAGTATTTTTAATTAAGTTTGGTTGTAAGCAGAGAACGCACTTAAATTGCAGTAAAATTCTACTTTAAATAGTCACGAGTGGTGCATTGCATACAAATTGCATTGGATTACAGAATGTCTAGCTTTCGTACAAAAACTAGCAGCGTGTCGGTTGGAAATAATAAATGTGACGTTTTAGTTCTTCGTAGACTTTGTGTTCTGGAAATATTTCGACAAACTTCGAGATACAAATTATTATTTAATACCAAGTTTATTTTCTTTGTGATAAACAA
This sequence comes from Pontia daplidice, assembly GCA_963693355.1. Taxonomy (NCBI): domain Eukaryota; kingdom Metazoa; phylum Arthropoda; class Insecta; order Lepidoptera; family Pieridae; genus Pontia; species Pontia daplidice. The sequence goes on along the minus strand of CAVNZL010000136.1, from coordinate 6,627,743 downwards.
ATTTACAGTCTTATGGAGCGACTGCTTCTTATAAAATTTTTTTTTATAAAAGCTACTCATAATCACTACCCTGTCTTAAGGTCTTTAAGGTCCATTCACTCACTCATATATGTTAAAAATATTCTTTACTATAATTTGTATAGTGGCCGCTTATATTCCTATATTAATGATATGTGATGCGCGTCTCGCGATCATCTCTACAAACACCCTCACCGGAAATACTCTTTTAGTACTCACGGGTGACTGCTTCTTATATTGAAACCGAAACTTTAATTAAGTCAAAACATAAATTTTATACAAGGACACATCTTAATATATATAAATCTCCTGTCACAATGTTTGTCCGCGATGGACTCTTAAACTATTAAACCGATTTTAAATTGAATTGGTTCACCGTGAGCAGTCTAATCCAACTTAAGAGACAGGATAGTTTAGATCTTGAATTATAGTCGCAATTTTATTTTATTGCAAATTATTTTTTCTATAACTAATTGACAGTCACACATTTATCTGTTAACTCCAAAAGATTCTAACAGTTGTCAATACTTTTCGACTGGATTGAGTAATTAGTAATCAATAGATGGCACTGCTATGGTAAACCCACAAACGTGTCATATAAAGATTAATTTATTAACCTAAATAAAGCATACTTTTATTGTTTAAAACGCTTTCGATTATAAACACTTAAAGTTAATAATTAGTTTTATTGAACTAAAAAAATGATTGCTAGAAATCACGTGTAAAACAACGATTGCCGAGTCAGCTAGTATGATATATATATCAACTACATGTATATTGTATATGAATAGTACAGGCACGGGTTTCGTAATTAGAGCAAGGTTTTTTTTTCTAAAACGGGGCAAACGGGCAGGAGGCTCACCTAATGTAAAGTGATGCCGCCGCCCATGGACACTCGCAATGCCAGAGGTTTCACTATTGCGTTACCGGCCTTTAAGATACGCTCTTTTTTGAAGGTCCAGCTGGGATCAGCTTTATAAATTACTATTTATTCAACTGAATGCAGATAAATTAATTAAATTTGGATTCAATTTAATCAATTAATAATATGTTACATTGGAGTATTATTGTGAATTCCCGGAAAAATTATCAGCTTTAAAAATATAAAACACAAATATGGTATTAGAATCCGCATGCAGTGAACTAGCCAACATTAAACTCGTATTTTTCTATCCAAGAATTGAAGTTGCAAGACCATCTGTGGTCGAATATGCGAACTAATGATTCAATTTACTCGTTAGTCTGATGATAATGTGGTCATTGGAATTAAACTATTATTACGATTCAATACTTAGTAAATGCTATCCCAATTGGTCATGAATAGTGATGAATAATGACGAAGTAGCAATGATATTGAAACGAAAGGATGGAAAAACTGTCGTTATTTGTACTATTTTCAAAATTACGATTTTACACTCTGCATATGATTTTAACCGTTATACCACTCTTTCCTACGCCCCTTTGATATGTGATGAATGAACTTTATCACCGAGAATTGAACCGAAAACCAAACCAAACTTAATAGGCTATACGTCATACAAGGAACGTGTTGGTATACTAACAAAAGTAAAAATTGTAATGTTCGTGCGAATTAATAGCGTTAAAATTAACAAAATTTCGTTGTTAATTTAAAAGCAATATAATAAAGTCCAATTTGTTAATGTAGCTTTATTTAATTGGATAATTTTGCAATTTATTCGGTCACTCAGAGGCGGATTACATAGGTATTTTACCTATAAACAAAAATATATGATCGAATGTGGTTCTGGCAATGTTTGGCGTAGAATTTGAAGATTCTTTGTTCAATAGCATAACAAATATTGGCTGTGGCCTGTCATATATAAACCAAGCTTAGATTCGGGACATGTTCTTGACCATTTTTTATTATTTATGTACTTTAGCGATATCTGTAATCGCTACGATGATGTCATAATGATAGTAAAGCTTTTTTTTATTTAATTTAAATTATACATTTACAATTATATATTCACTATTTTATTTTAAGTAGGCGTAAGTAGTGTACAAAAAATTGCTTAAATTAGGTTGGTAGTGTTAATTGCTATTAGAGCACATCCCATCTTGGGTGAAAGCCTCCTCCGTTGCTTTCCAGATGTGTCTATCCCTGAGAGTTCCATCCACAAACTACCAGCTACATCTGAGATGTCGTCTGAACACTTTCGTCGCAGTCTACCTAGCCTTTTTCCTAATCGTGACATACATACATACAGGCATTTGTACAACATCTCGACATCAGTTCAACTCGGTTCAACTAATTGAAGATGCCTTTAAATTTGATGTAGCGCAATATTTCCTACACATTTCCTATTTAAAAACATCAAGATATATTTATCGCCTTTATTTTTTAAGAAAACTCACTTATAAATAAAAACGTAATAAAATCCAGTTTGGAAATCGTCTCGGAAACTCAAACCATAAAATTTATTGGTGTTAAATCTTTGTGATTTGTTACGCACTTTCAGCCTTTTCCTTTTAAAGTTTTATGACTTGTTTTTCAAAGAATAGAATTGAGTTTTTTGTTATCCGCTCACACGGCTGGGTAACCACTTCCAGGTAATCATCATGATCTTTGTTTGCACTAACTACGGTCTAAGTATGATGTACATAATATTATTAACCTGCTACACAGTCAGCCAGCCAACATGGCATGCAAAAATGTCAATTACACAAACAATATTTTTATTGTAAACATTTCATACAGAAAGTAAAAAAAGATATATATAAAAAACAATTAAAATAAATAATAAAATAATTCGTTGGTATAAACATTTTGTAACTCAAGAAACGATTGAAAAGAGTGTCGTAGTTAATCGACAGTTCTTTGCGTCCAACCTTGATTAGCACTGGCAATACAATTATCGACATAGAATTAAAATATTTTATTGACATTCATGAGTATAATATGTTACCGATCGATTGACTTTCCATGTTATGATTTTATTTAAAATAGCTGTTCATTTTAGTTTCATTTTCAAAAAAAAACATTAATCAAAAATCTGTCCATCTATTGGTTATAAGCCCCACCTATTTTTAGCGAAACTTCTTTATTATTTACATCACAACAGAAGGGCTTGACTTGTAGTCAATATTACAAAAATATAAACGTAACAGCTACCAGGAGGAGTATTACCGAAGCTTTATGACCTACAGATTTTAAAAAACGAAGCGTATCATTCCCTGAAAGGCCGTCAGCCTCTATACAAACAAGTAATGAAGTAGTATAGTCAATAGAAAATCTGATTTAACACGGCAGTGGCCTCCAATTTTACGACGTTGTTTTTCCGTACAGACAATATATATGGTATCACTAGTAAATAAGTACGTTCATAATAACGAGATAAATTTTGTCATAACATAGGTATATACAGAAATTAAAATCCATATGCAAAAACTTAATAAAATTAAAATTAAAAATGTTATAATATAAAAAAACGCGTGTGATTCGAACTTTGGACTCTTGATAACATATAGAAAGTATAAATTTTCATTTTTTACATTGAAAAAACGAGTGTTATTGTAAATTAATAGGTACTTATTAAGACAGTGTTCTTCACCAAATATTAGACTAAAAAGTAGTTACTTGAAAAACATTACGGCAATAGAATTTGTAAACTAAGCCCAGGCAACATACTTAATGGGTATATTTAAATACATTATTCTTTAATGGAGTCCGCTGTGTGATCATGAAATATATAAGTAACAATAGAATAATAATACTATAAAAGTACTACAGTTATAATCATGCACGACCTTAATGCCGTGAACAATTTATTTCATAATCCTGTAACTTTTACATTAAAATTATGAAATAAAAATCACTGAGTTTCATAGAATCATATTATTCACTACAAAGGTACTATCAGTTCGTGCGCGTGACAGCTTCGTAGTTCAGTACAGTTTTAAATTACCAAACGACTTTAACGTGAAAGCGCTTCAAAGACTTAATTGTAACATTTGAAAATGAAAATCTCTACAGATTACACAAAGATTATCGCAAATAGTATTGTTTATATCGTGTTCAACATATGAGAGAAAAATTCCACGAACTGATAACGCATAATACCATAATACAGGTGATCCTGATAGCTTATCAGGCCGTAATCATTTCATTTTGGTGTAAACGTAACATCGAGTTACTTTTAATACAAATGGAATAAATGTACGCAATAATTGAGCAAAAGGAGACTCACTGTCAGTCTGTTTTATTATTTCAACAGCAGCTGTTCCTCACTGATTCACATCTAATTAAGCCGCTTACATAATATCTTTAGACATTATAGCTGATGTATAAGCTATGTTTCATTAATATCCATTCTAGTTTTTGCATAAGAGTTTATGATTCATATAAAGGATCGCGTTTAGAATATTAATGGGATCTTTTGGGTATATGCATAAAGAGATACGAAAACGCGTATAAGACGCGTTAAAACCATATAACGTAGGTAAACTATAATGTCTATTACATTTATTAATACATACATCATATAACAGGTTCTTATCCTAATGCAGGAATTAGTAGCTTAATACTAATAACGTGACTCTTGCCAATTCACTCAAAGAACACGAAAAGATGTCCACTCTTTCGTGAACCTTTAGTGCATGCATAGCCCTAGTGAGAAGCGTCTTAGCAGGTTAGTTTTTGCCGCGGACATATGTAGCAGTTGCGCGCGGCGTCTCCGCCAAGCATACCAACCACAAGACGGATTGACTATGAAGTTCATTATAATATTGACGTATTTGAGTTTTGTAATTGTAAACCGCTATAGAATTTGTCCGTTAAGTTGTAAATGAACATTCGTGACAAAACAAATTGCTTATAGTCATTTTATAAGACTGTGTATATTATGATATAAAGATAATTATATTTTCTGTATTGTCACGCAACGTAGGCGAATTAAAACTGGCTATCAAAATTCCCTGGGCGATGGACTAGCGAAATAATAGCCAATATTCGTTGTTAATTGAATAAGGTTGGTTGGATTATACTGAAGGTCGATTTCAAATTGAATTAAACATTTTTCTCAAGGTTGTCTTTTAACATTACTTAGTTACATAATTCTAAGACAATTGCAATGTGTACTACAGCCTCAAATTGCTGTATATTGATCCTTTGCAGGCAAGTTGGTGCTACCCTTCTGCAAACGAAATATGTCGTTATTGACTGAATCATATGAAAACGTGATTTAGTTACTTTGCAATTAATTTTCATTATGTATTAAGTCGGCGTATAGTATAGCCAACCACTGATCGCAGAGCTGGTACATTCCTCGTACAGCGTATACCCATCGCAACATAGGAAGGAATGCCGCCTACATTAGGGAAACTGCCATAGGGTTCACATTTTTTAATTAAATTTATTTAGTGAATAGGCATTTGTTTTGTTTAGTATAAAAATTATAATTTCTTATATTGTGAGTTTTAATAATGAATATCCTAAATGTTTATTGATATAATAAATACGAGTATATTAATTTTGCAATGGTTTTTAAATAAATTTGATTTATATAACCATTATGCAGTGCTTTACATAGAATAATAATCTGATTGCATTTTAGTATTTACAATATAAATATGCATAGTATAATTATGTCTAACCATTTTCAAATAATATAAATATTATAATAATTATGCACCCGGTATTTAATTTATGAAAAAACCTTATATATTATATAAAATAAATATATATATATCTTTTTTTGAATTTGTTTTGGAGAAAAATTGCTACGAATCTTTAAAATTAATATTAAATAACTTCAGGAAAACTTCAAACAGTTATAGCAAACGTTGAACTAATTTGCATTTTATTCTAATTCAATTGATTCTAGAATAAAATTTTAAATCAATCTTTGCTTCAGAACTTATTTTGTCATTACAAGAGCAACGAGTACTTAATACGTTTTGAGGAAGAGCTCAAAAAGTTTCTTTGGCTTCTGCTCTTTCATAAACTGAGTAGCTTGTAAGTAACATTTCATCATATACTGTAAACTTATGTAATAACAAAATAAACTTTTTCTTACTGTTATTATGAAAGCCTCAGTAGAAAAATACATATGTTTTAGAACTGGAAACCTTACGATAAAAAACTCAAAATTGAAGCTAGGATCGCTTTTGGGAGCTACGATTACCAGCTCTTGGCCGCTCAGCCCAATGGAATATATCCAAAAACGCGCGTGTGGTCTGCGTGATAGGAGTACTATTGATTGTAGCAGTTGACAGGGATAATGATAAAACATAAGTTGATTCCTATCCCCATCCTATGTCGATCTGAAATGTCGATGGAAGTCTCCATCGACTTTCAGGGCAGGGTAAAGTAGGGGATTCTGGCATAACTATTTTTTAAATGTATCTTATTTACTGGTACTCGAGTAAGAAATGAACTAGGAAAGATTTGGCTTAATAAACAAATATGAGTTCGTAATATCAAAATGACTTTTATTTGTTTTGTTTGTAATAAAGAGTTTTTTCCCCGGACAACATTTCTCTTGTCCCAAACGCACATTAGTCTTAAGTAGCCATAAATCAACTCATATCTTTTCCTGATAAGAATTTTTTCTATTAAGTTAAATTAATAACATAGTGTTCATTATTCAGAACCCATAATCCCTTTGATTTACGGGAACACTGATAATAATTCGCTGTCATCTCTCTGTCACCAAGCTGTATATCAAGAACAGAGATAGTTAAATAGTTTAAATTTTGTGATAATGTATATTGTTATAACACAAATAATAAAAGCAAAATTAATATTTAAGGGCGTTCCCGTAACAACAAATTATGTTTTTCATATTTTCCGACTGTAATTTATTCACATTCAAACAAATGCCTATAACCAAACATCATAATTTTCAAATTCTCACAACTATTTCTAACGCCCCAATATTCGTTAATAATAATGTAATATACTTGAATTTTGTAAAAATAAATAACTTAATCCGTCAAAAAAGTGTTTTTCTTTAAATATTAGTTAGTTATAAAATGATGAATTACTACAAAACTCATCAAAGTCCTTGACTTAAGATTTTTTCGTCGTTATATACATATTCATTACCTAGTTTCACATACGTTGTAAACAATTTTTTATGTGCGACGTATGCTATTTATTCAATTCATAGACGTCAAACTCTAAAAATTTTATCAGTGTATGCGTTGTGTTTTTATGGTACTATAAGTATTGCAAGCTTAATATTAAGCATGCTGCAGAAGAATCATTCGACCCATATAGATTCCTTCACTTAAAGCTACATAAATTAGCTTTATAAAAATGGCATTTTTCTGTTGTATTCTATATTTATTTTGCATAAATAATTTATAATTGCATTCATATGAAATAATTTTTTTTACACTTAAATAAAATAAATTCGCGACCTTTAACAGTAAAGCTCAGAAGACTTGGTAAAACTTCTCTTGCCATACAAATCTTACAACTTGAAGTTGTAAATAAAGCGGAACTGAGTAAAATTTTAAAATTCCTCGAGAATGTCGTTTCATTATGAATTATTCCTACAAAAATTAATAACAATGCGTTAGTTTAAAATATGAAGATATTGTACCAATACAAGATGGTATTCACTATATTTGAACTACATATACAAAAGTAAAAGCTACATAAAAATTACTCACCTCAATTTTAATAAATAACAAATCGATGTACAAAATCACGAAACTATTATTAAACTTTAATACAATATATAAATATTATTTCCCGCTTTCATTATAACAAAAAAGTTCGCGTCCAAGTTCGAATTTCGAAGTGAAACGTGCGCTTCCTGCGATATCTGTAATAGGACTGAAGTATTAAACAGAGTTGAGAACTGGCGACAGCCTCTTTTGCTTAGCATCATAAATTGGAATCGTGTGAACACTCCATATTTGCAGGTTCAGCCTCAAATTAATACACATTTGATCATCAATCATTAGAAGATTACGTAATTAAGTATAATTACGTTGGCTGTTTTTACAGATTGAATAAAAAATATATTTAATACATAGAATTAGGCGTTACTTTGCAGAAGACCGTAGCACAAAATCCCAATAGACAAATATACAAGCAATACTCCGCGAAAAACCCACAACCACTTGACGCACGTTTCGCCCCGACACCGGAGCATCATCAGGATATTGCTAGGATTTACAGGATATATTTAAAAATATATTTATGAACTCTAAAAGGATAGCTATTTAACTATTAAATTTCTAATATTAACCGCTTGTATTAATGCGAAACTCGGAGTCTCATGGACCGGTGTCATTTTGAGTACACTATTTTTATAAAGGTCCCTAAGTCACCTTGGTTCTGAAATTAGTGGCTGGTACCTCAAAGTGGTGGTGCGCAGCAGAAAGTGCCAGTCGCCATAACTCGAACTAAATGTATTTGACGACATAGCATGATAAGAAAAATGTCACACATTGTTGTATGATGGTAAAATGAACATTTTAATTATAAAGAATACTCTTGGTTTGCTCTGCTGGGAATTTGTTCTTATTTACTAACTACATATTGTACACATTCACTTAAACCTACAACAGTTTCAACACTTCACAATTGTATTTTTATTTTACGTCTAGAATTTCTTATAGTAATTATTAATGCATTGAAGAGACAAATATATAATGGTAATATCTCTATACACTTTGAGAGCTCGCGGTATTAAGATCAATTTTTAAATACCTTTACAGACATTGTGCTTTTTGTTTTGATGGCTTAATTTGTCTTGTTCTTTGGAGCATAGTCGTATGGACTATTTCTGAGCCCTTTAATCTCATCGAACTTATAAAGAGATATAAAAACAAATATCTAAAGGGAAGTTCCTTAAAACTGCAAACTACTCCTTTCAACATGCATAACATCTGAAGAAATTTTGCCCAAACCAAGCAATGGCTAACTGAAATAGTCTGTCAAAGAACGTTTTTAGCGCACCATATATAAACTGCTTTAAAAATAGACTCTATAATTTCTTCTAATCAGAGTCGCACGCCTCAGCTTATTAAGCTGCCTTGTTGTGAACAAGTTGAGCTTTCATTTTGACAGCGCTGGCTACTTACAGGTCCTTTGTGCAGATCGACATTTCGAGTATAAATCTTCCCTATATTTTCTGTATAGGTTATACAAGTCAATATCGTTAATATTTTTAATATAGCAGAGAGTTTTTAATATAGCCAGATTAATTATGTTTAAATATCCACTGTTGGGACTCACGGTATGAGCTGCTTGTTTCACCGCATTTAAAAGAAATACCACTAATATAGTAATTTCTACCAAATGCACCTCGAGTTTTGTGTAAAAATACCATGATGATAGGAAACCATTAGGAAACGTGAATGACTTATCCTTGTCTAGAGAAAACTGCTTCAAACGTATAATCTAATAAAAACAAATTTACTAAATTTGTCATTATATCTGGTAGAGAAGCTTTGTTGAAAATTACATTCCACTTGAAACACAAATAAAATTATTATATAATTATTATTAAATATTCAATAATCCACAATTAATTAAATACAGCACTATAAATAAACTTTCGATTGGAATTTAATTTTCATTAAAATTTAAAATCGGTTCCAGAAAAAATATTTACGATGTGTGTTCTCACAAACGCCATATTTCAAACAAAACATCAACAAACTCGGATTTAGCAACGTATTGCATCCTTCACAATTCTAAATCGAGACGCAGACGTTCTCGCATTTTACACGTGAAATTATCACCGTTAGCGTAAAATATGAATGAATTACATAATCATTCATATTTTATCAAACAATATAGTTTAAATATTATAGTTGTTTATTAAAATATTTTCATGTATATAAAAGTTCTAATAAGTGTCGGATTAGTTTCATAGATGTTATAGTTAAATTTTGCGTGTTTTAATCCTTAAAAACCTAAACGATAAGTTTTTTTCCAACAGACACCGAGACAATTCGAAATTCCATCCGTCTCTCTTCGATGTCCACCGTTCCACAACTCAGCTACATTTCCGAACTAATACTTCTCACCTTTAAAGAAAAAAATATTAAGATCTGGTAGGCTGGATTTTTAAAACTATAGTCCTTTATAAAGCACAAAACACATAGTGATATATCATAGGGTATACCCTTTCCTAGAACAAGAACCAGGCTCTACGATGCTACGACTTTATTGAACCGCAGAATGCTACAAATTTAGATCGGCACTATCAGTGGTAGAATTTCAATACTCCTCGCTAAAATCTTGATTTAATACATCTTATATATACAAGAGTAATTATGTGCATATATTCAAAGGTTACATACAACGTTTAAAGTTTACAGCGATTTATGTAAAACCTAAAATATAAAAGATTTACGTGCGAATACACTGTCTCTTGTAGAAAATGTTGCAAATATAAAAATAACAATTTCGAGATGTGAATACAATAAGAAATTTTATAGAGTTTAGTATTCCACAGTGCAGGATAATATAATGATCATAGGTCGTGATTATTTTTATATAACGTACCGGGCTAAAAGCACCTTTATTATTCAGGGAATATACGCGTTTCAATTTATTCCCGATGAGTGAAATTAATAATTAATATTAACATATGAAGATTTTACGTATCATTTAGCTTACAATAAATTAAACTTCCCTGACTCCTTTGACGCGTCAAGACATACTTGTAGGCCTATAAGCCATCGTTTAAACGTAAGAGAATTATTTACGTTCCTGAATAATGCAATATAGGCTTTTTGTTGGAATATTCATTAACAATCTAGGACAGATTATTCAGTGTTTATCTTGCAAGGCGAAGGGCCATTTACATGGGAATGTTAAAACGTTGGTATAATGAGATATTTGTATACTAACACGATAGTGTGACGTAAATCAGGCTATCCTTGGGCCTATGAAAATGTAAACATTCTTAATGCTTAGGTATATTCTTACATCAAGTGATTTCAAATTTTAAAGTTTTATAGATTTTCTTTTATTAATAATATCTTGTTCAGGCTTGAGAAAATTGTACACAGCTCTTGTATGGGGGTTTTCGGTTTATTTTGATTTTTTATTTATTTGACTATACCATTATATGTTTCTGAGCTATTTTGAAACGTTTATGGATAGGTGAAAAATTGGTTAAAGATCATGACCCAAATAAATTCATATCTTACTTCGTTTAATTTAAAAGCTAGACACGTTTTTACTTTTCAGTCTTATTTTCCGGAAGCACTTAAATCTGCGTAGCGTTACGTAAATTTATTTTTAAACACAGTCTTTATCGCTATGATAGCAACTATTGGAATATATAATTACAAAGTATTTTAAAATACGAGAAGCTTAAGCTATTTTTAATATGTATTTCAATAGCTTTAACGTTTTGTACATATTAACAAAGACGCCATGAAGTATTATTATTATAAAATTTATTTATATATATTTTAGCAACTTATTTAAACATACACATTTTCCCTCACATTCAAAAATCTAAATCCGATAAGGATCTTTTAAATAAAGTAATCCTTTTGTCATTTTGTCTTTACTTTCTAATGAAAACATGCATATTAAAGTTACATACCATTATAATTCTACCTAAATAACTATTTGGTGGTAAATACACCAAAATATTTAATGGTTTTATGTAATTAATAAATATGTTAGTGCTAATAAAATGGATTAAGGTCTAAATTCGCGGATCAAGTTTATTAGCAATAACGTTGTTATAAGAAACCACGAGGGGTCCATGTCTAAATAATATAGGTACTATAAATCTTATTATCTATGGTTGAAAACTTACTATAAGAATGTTTTGACAAATAGGTATAGATATAATTAATTGAATCAGGCGTTACTTTGCGGAAGTCCATAGTTCAAAATCCCAATAGACCAGTATGAAAGCAGTACTCCGCGAAAAACCCCACAACCACTCGACGTACGTTTCGCTCCGACACCGGAGCATCATCAGGAGATGTTGCCTCTACGAACAGCGTTCGTTTCGTTCGTTCGCTTTCATACTGGTCTATTGGGATTTTGAAATAGGTATAGTACAAGGAAACATGCCAGAATCTTATATTGTTAATAATTTATCAATTTAAATTATTATTTAGTATTTTTGTTTCATAAACTTACATAGAATTTAGAAAGGCTTATTTCATATCAATGAATTTTACACGATTTATTGATAATACAGAACTTACTACTTAGGCATTAGTTCCTTGAGTAACTTAATAAATACTTAAATTTGACACTGTTTTCGTTCTTTGTAAATTGCAATTGTGTCAAATCAGGTATTAATTTCGTCGTTATAACTCGGTTATTACTTCACACCTAACATGCACCGTTTTATCAATACATATTAACGAAATTAAGTTAGTCGTAACAGACAAAGACTGTCGTCAATTACTTGCCTATTCTTAGTAAATATATCACAGCGCCATCTGTTGACGTCTAAAAGTGACAACAATATTCATAGAACAAGAGGGTGTTTGGACAAGAAAAAAGTACGAAAAATAACAGGATAACGTGCAGGATGTCGCTAATTATGAATTGTCACGAAATTCGTACAACAATTTTATTGGTAGCAATTTATGAGTAGGTCAGTCCATTTTGCGGGTAAAGGAAGTGATTTTTTTGTGTGTTAGAAGTTCAAAATCATATATTAAATAATATTAATATTTAATTAAATTATTAAATACTTAGAAAACTATTTAGTTATTTTTAGTTGTTTGTTCATAAGCTACTTGATTTATACTACATATTATATATATGATCCTAGAATATCTGGCCAAACGATTACTATTTCAAAAAAAATATTTTAAAATTATCAACAAACAAATGTAAGTGCTATCTATATACCCACTTGGATGACACTGGATCTCCGTTCGTGATTGTGATGATATTTTGACATAGGATTTGATGAAACTACTAATAGACATTTCACGGCCAATACATTTCAAAATGATTTGTAGAATTTGAGTAAAACACAATGTTATTTCTTATATATGTTATATTTATAACTTGTCTTACAAACAAACAAGGATAAAGGAAAGAATCAAATCAGGTGAGGAAATTGATACTTATCAAAACTTACCAGATAACCAAAGTAAACTTGTATACAAAGGATATTGAATGGCCTATAGATAGAGAGACTTGGTATATAAAGAAATAATAAACTAAATAAAAGACACCGCACAAATGTGTTTACATTCCAGGTAAAACACAATTCTATAGTAATTCATATTTAAAACATCAAACATATTGTTTTTAACAGTTTAATGTGTTTGTATATAGACTATGGAACACATTACTTTTATGCAAGTCAGGTCTTTTAAGGTATCTCATTCAGATAAAAGTCGAGGTTAAACACCTTATTATCATCCCATTTTACCAAAACCCAATGAATCAGATATATAAGGGCGACACACTGAAGCACTAAAACCTTTGTAACAAATAAAGTCATTCTTTCAAATCTTTACTACTTTACAAAGGACCTGATAGGACCTTAAACTTCGCTTAAAACGTAATTCCATCCCTGGAAAAACCATTTAAAGAAAAATACTTTATTAACGGATTTAAGTTATATATTTCTGCAAAATTTAAATATATTTTAAATTTTTCCGACTTTAACACGCGAAAAGTGTTTTTCTTTAAATTAGTAACAGTTATGTCAATAAAAGACAATATTATGTAAAACCATTTAATCAATGATAATAAGGCCAAAGTCTAAATATGTGGAACATAATTGAGGATGAGCTTACCTTAATTTGTTATCATAAAAGCTTCAGCCTTTATTGTAATATAATTAGCATTCAGATGCATTCAGAAGAATTTACATTTCTGCCAGTTTTGAATCCTTCTACGATAACTAATATCACACACGAAACAAACCGGTCGTAACCCTCAGCGATGTAATTCTATTCAAAATTAGAATTTGCACGTTATTCCAAAAATGTTTATCGCTATACCGATCCAACTTTGCTCAAATCCCAGTCCCTTAATAAGGTGTTGCTTTGAAATAGAGATTTAAGCGAACCCCTTTTTAATGAGCAACAATTTAGATGAGCTGACGCAAAATCAAGCCATTCCGGCTTTTGAAATATCATTTACAATTTTTAATATACTTAGCGAACATATTATACCAAGATCATTTCAGATTTATATTTAAATATAAGTGTTTGGAAACGAGAGAGTCGTAAAAAGGAGACGACGCAATTTTAAAATTTATGTTAAAATAATAATTATTTTATTGATTTAAAACGACTACTACGAATACTACGTCTTTGCCTTCGAGCATTTGTATTGATACTTTCATGGAAAACTCTCTCTACATTCGGAAAATTGCCTTCAGTATATTTTAAACACCTCATTAGCGCGTGACTTAATTTTTTAGAAGAAATTTGATTGATCAATTCGTTTATGAGTATACGTATCCAGAAATACTGAATTGTCATTTCTGGATAAGTATACTCAGGAATTATTATAAATATATGCATCAATTGTAAGTTTGAACTTGTAACAGAATGATGACATCACATAATGGTTTATATATTTTACTTGCGGTAATAAGTCTGACGGGAACAAGCAAAGTTTTGCTATAATACTTCTTATTTTTATAGCTTTAGTTTTTATAGGATTTTGATGAACTTGCTCGGTGCTTTAATAATACAATAAGTTTCACCGTACTTAAATTTGCACCTCGTAAACTCTGCGCTTTTGACGTGATGACTCTCAACAAATGAACTGAAAGTATAGGAATTTCCAGAGGAGCATGAAAAGCTTCACATAAATTTCGTCTAAAATTATTTAATTTTATTTTCAAGGCCTGCGTGTCAAAAATTTATCTTTAAAGTGGTAGATTATATTTTATATTTTATAAATAGAAAACATCATTGAAAATGAAATTTTGATCTAATTGTACATTAAGAACGTTATTGTTTCGCAAAAATTGTGTGTGAATTGTCGTGAATATAATCGCTTTGTTACTATACCACATCGAAGGACTCTTAAAGAATTCTTCGCTATTTAATATGACGTAATATTCTTGCGGCCGGTCAATTGGAATTTAAACTACAGATACACTGTAACAAAATAATAAAACATATTAACTAACATCTATCCAGTAAATTATCACCAAAGTAAATGTACAAATATTTCAATTCTTGCAATATAACAGCGGAATTTCAATCACATCAGCTCGATGACAGCGTCAAATCGTGTTTCACGTTAGAGTAACGCTTGATTCAGCTCACTCTAGGCTTATTGAAGGGCAAAGATCTCTTAAGGCGCGAGATAGACTTTTGGTCACGGATGCAAACAGATTGTACAGCGTATTCTATTTATCTATTATTCACAGAGTTCTGTTTATAAAGGATTCTGGCTGGTTATCAGACAATATTTTTATATAAATATAAAAAGAACTGAATGAGAAATGAAAAACTATAAAGACTACTGGCTTAAAATACACTTTGTAGTATCACATTGTGCTATTATTAATATCTTAAACGAAACGCTGAAGTGCTTAATAAACATGTTTAGAAAGTGGTTAATTTAATCTGTGCGGAAGTTAAAACGTATTTTGCGAGGTGCGAGTTAACTGTAACTAAAAGTTAGTTGCAGCTGCGCGAACACATTAGATTATCTAGCGGGAAATCCAATAATTAGATAAAGTTTCGGCTCTCATATAAACACGTCTTCTAAATTACTGCCACGAACATGTTTAGTTACGTGGTTTTGCAATGTTAAATTAAAAGGCAATTCGACATTTGTTAGCTTTTTGAGAATTATTTTATATAAGACGCTATTTAGGTGAGAAGCCCGACGTCAGGATGCCTACTCACATCCTGACGTCGGGTGTAATACGGACAAAATGAACAATTATTATCTATGGTGTCCAACACTAGAACTGTTAGGTTTGACATACGTCAATTATTTTTTTTTTTTTTAAATTAAAATAATAAATTAATACGTCATTCTTTAATTCAATACAGTGTCCTCGAACGAAAGATTGACACACACCATCCAACACATCAGAAGGAGATAACTGTATTGAATTTAAGTATGCTGTGGGCATCAAACCCCTATAGGATTTTGGCTTTATATCACCAGAACCTTGACCATAATACTATAGTGCTACATTCTTTAAAATAAATTTTGCATTGAAGTAGAAATTTAAAAACACGTAAGCCAGCTGAGGCTTTTGGTTTCTCGTGAATGTGGTGACCACCCAGGTCCTGAACACAACGGGACTAGCGTAGCGAAGTCAGACAAGAAAGGTGCTCCTCTTCTTCAGGGTCTCGACGCATCAGTCATCAAGAATAAATATTAATATAAGTCAATATTTTCGACCTTGAAGTCGTTTGGACATTGGAATAAGTTTTATTGACCCATATTTAACCGATTTTAAATTAAATTGGCATACCGTGAGCTTAGATCTTTAATTATAGTCGCAATTTTATTTTATTGCAAATTATTTGTCTATAATTAATTGACAGTCACAATTGTCTGTTAACTCCAAAAGATTCTAACAGAATGTCGATACTTTTCGACTGGATTGAGTAAGTAATCAATAGATGGCACTGCTATGGTAAACCCACAAATGTGTCCTACGTTCCTCCATAAAGATTAATTCATTAACATAAATAAAGCATACTTTTATTGTTTAAAACTCTTTCGAAAAACATATCCCCGCACACTTAACGCTGATAATTATTTTAATTGAACTAGAAAAAATATTGCTAGAAATCACATTTATGGTAAAACAACGTTTGCCGGATCAGCTAGTTCCGCATCTTTTGATGGCGTTTCGAAGCAACAATGGCTCACTATTTACACCTAATTATTTTATACTTTGTACGTCAATTTCACTGATATTTAAATTTCTTACGCAATCTGGTTGGAAATAAATTTGAATTACTTTAGAACGTTAAAATATTTTTCTCCACTTTATAAAACTTAAATATGTCAAAATAGATCGATTCAAATTACGACTAGAGCTGAATAAACAATTATCTATTGTTTATTTAAAGTAGCCGAGAAACAAAACGACTGGGCGGAGAAAGATTTATAATATTCAAAATGGTACATCCTAAAGTAATCGGTTAATTTAATAATATATATACTAATTTCGCCCGATTCGAGGAATTTTATCATACCAACTTTAACGTCAATGATTCTCAATTGGAATATATCAATTACATCACGACCTTACTTAATAATATTTACGTAAAATACTTTCGATCAGTCTAGTTTTCTAACGTACTCTTTGATCACTATTCAGAATGATTTGAATTCGTTACTACCGTGACATTCGCAGACCATGAAATATGGAAAATGAAAATAGATCCGTCTAGACTATAGATAAGTGAAAATAATAGACGATACTTTTCTGCTCTATTGATAATTACGTAATGCCATATTTTCTGTCACATTACGATTTCGCTGTTTTAAAATTACAATTAATTGACATAAAATTATTTATATATAAATAATAATATAGGCACATATTTCGAACAAGATACGCGATTTTCAACTTCTGTTATTGGTGCCAAAACAATTGATAAATACATAATTTATTTATATATATAATTTATTTAAATTAGAGAAAAAAAATTAATCTGCTGTTACTGTACCCGTTGATGTAACTCTGGAATTAAAAAAAAAGACTTCTTCTGTCTAGACCGTCCATCACCTGGATGGAAGGTCTAGACGAACAAGATAGTTAAGATTTCCACATCAATATCTACCGGTAATATTATCTATGATAAAATTGCATGCTATAAAGATATTTTTATATAGTTCGTTTGTAAAATTATGTATCTGTCGGACGCGGCTCAGTCTGTGCTCTGGAGTCTTTGCGTTCGCATGTTATATTTCGTCGCGGAAAGCGCGGGAAAACGATTTTATTCCGAGTGCTAATTTTGGATCACGATTTGTTTTGAAGTTTCAATTTATTGTAATTATCAATCAATTGTTATTTTATACGTTTTGCTGAATTTTCGGTAAGTGATATAAGTTATTGAATTAGTTAAACGATAGTTACTCGTAAAAAGTACGTATTGTGTGAGTCATTCGCAATTTAAATTTAATTTTTTTCAAACATTTTAATTGTATCGATTGTAGATTATCTGTTCTGCATACAATGAGTTAACAATGGTTTTGTACAACCGATATTTTTAGTGTCAACGTCCAATATTATATAAATTAGTTTTTATAATTATTAAATTCGCCCTTCCTATAAAATTTTACTTGTTGCAAACGTATTTAATATACAACGTTAGATTCTAGAATGTAGGAAACATTTCTATTTATGGTGGTATTTATAAAGTATAATATAAATTAGACTTGTTAATAGATCGTGATCGACCGTATTTGTCCGTTATATGAGTCAATAATTCACATCACAGTCATACGATTAGGTTTATTAAACTAGCAACTAGCTTCGATTTTATCATCATAAATGTTCGTCATGTTTTTGCATATTCACAATTCAACTTACTGCCTGTAAGCATGTTCTAAGATTGGGTAAGCAGCTGTATATATATATATATATATATACAGCTGCTTAAAATATATATATATATATATTTTATATTTTATTTAAAATTATATATACATTCTTCTATATACTTACCTTTCTCCTAATTCTGCATCTTTTAAATATAAGGAAAAATTAAAAAAGTATGATTTAAATTTATAGAAATAAATTCGTTGGGTCCTAGGTAAAGTTTTAGGATAAAATCTAGGAAGTAGTTATGTTCGTTTGCATTAGGGGGGTAAAATGGAAACTTATTTGAAAATAATTATAAAAACTATATACAATGAAATTATTAATTATTGATGTAATCGTAGCAGATTTAATAGTTTAAGTGTAATGCTTGAAATAATTATTTTTATTGTTTGGTAGAAATTATATGAAATACGTCTGAAAATATTATTGACAATAGCTATTTAATAACTATTAATTCAGGTCACTAGAACTGTTTCGAATGAATGAGAAATTTTACTTGTATGTATGAATTTTTTTTTAATGTACCAAAATATAAACAAAAACTCAAATTGCTCAACTCAAGTAGGGTACGTAAGTTATGATTTCTATTTAAATAGAATTAAATTTAATATAGTTTATATATTCATGAGCAATGCATTTCCTATTCAATTATGAGATCGTTAGTTTCTAGGCTGTATTTTATAGTAAACGACAGGTGTAAGTGAACTAGTTTTAATTGTATTGTTGACCTAGATTAGTCTCATAAACCTACGTATCAATAAACAAAGTTTTATACTAACGTAATATTCTATTGTCACGTTTTTGAATTGGCACAACTGTACTTCCTGACAATCGTGTTGAACCAAACAAAACTATAAATTTTTCAAGTTTGCCTCATCGACTCATACAACTCTTATTCTTCAACTGGATTGCTAGAATTTAGTTAACAATCCTCAAGTTTTGATATGTTTGAATTTGGGAAGGCATTAAAGTTAGTCAGTATTAAATGTTTAAAAATATATTACTATGAGTTGTTTATAACAACGTTATCTACCGCATAAATATGTTTCAGAAATGGATCATGGAAATCATTGCCGTTCACGGCCATTATGAAATTATCTTCTAGTATTCTGTATGCAAGGGAACGCAGAGTATTCAAGGCATTGACAATAGGCCAAATATTTGTTCAATTTATCTTGATTGAATTATGATTGATCAGATGATTGGTACGATGATCTTAAATTGTTTTAACTACGTGCATAACTACGTAATTGACAATATTCTTAATGACATACTATTGGTATTAAAAAAATATTAAGAGTTACTAATGCTGTATGAACGTATGTTGATAACAATGATTCTCGATTTCATGACACGA
This sequence comes from Pontia daplidice, assembly GCA_963693355.1. Lineage (NCBI taxonomy): Eukaryota > Metazoa > Arthropoda > Insecta > Lepidoptera > Pieridae > Pontia > Pontia daplidice. The sequence goes on along the minus strand of CAVNZL010000136.1, from coordinate 6,607,895 downwards.
GTGGAGCAATCTTAAAACCCAACCATTGTTGGTATTATTATCACTAAATTAACCATGATTCGTGCTGACATCATTCCTTATCACTTATCTCACGTCTGAGATGATCAAAGGCATTGTAATCTTGTTTCGTATCAAGCAGATTCTAACATTATTGGGTGTATCGCGTATTTTGGTCTTCCGTACTCAGATGATAATGAGAGCCATTTACAGACTTCGCCGTCTGTCTGCCACCAGGCTGTATCTCATGCTGGAAGTTGAAGTTTTCACATACAACAGGATAAATATTTCGAAAGGGGCTTTCGTTTCAAAACTCCCTTCATAAATTTTTCTGACTACCCTAATCTTTCTGTGAAACTGTGAACGATTGTCAGTTATTTTAAAAAATTACAGCTACATTTAAATATTTTGCGAATATCCTTTCAAAATACAAATCGAATGTACGTTATAATTTACAAATAACTTTATCCATGGCTCACTTACCGAAACGATGCGTTGCGTTTAATGTAACGAATTTCACAATATAGTGTTTTAATTTTTTTATTAATAAATAGTTATCGATACTTTTAATTAATATCGATAATTTTAATTTTATAAATAAGATATCCAATATCTAAGTTAGAAGTAAGTATACTATATATTTATACTGGAAAAAAATAGAATATAATAAATAAAATAAAAAATTCTTCAATATTATAGGAAGTCTCTCTAGGCAAGGTTCCGAAAATACCGGCAGTGCCCGATACCTCCTGAGAATAGATAATTCTTTGTCTGAGGTGGCTGCCAGCTCTTCGATCTCCAGTGACGTCGACTAAAACTTTCCTTTAAAAACCTCATAGTTTTATGACCCCATGGACCAAGGGTCTCGACACCGTATAGGACAAAATCATATTCGGCTCCTAGACCCCTGTATTTCTTAGCTTCACAAGCCTCACCGGCTCTGTTGTGTCTATGTTGATTGGAAATCTTCATAAAACTCATACCTTCCGGTTTCTTCACATCGTGTCTTGTAAAATCAGGGTGAACTGTTTCTACTATTAAGCAATGCTGGAGCGATATTGCGAGGTTAATTTATATTCAATTATTTGGGTCAGTTATGTTGTATATATAGAACAGTATATAAAGTAAACAGCGTATAGCCTTGATAAACAACACAATTTGTTAACTATTAGAAATACATTATTTTAATATAATGTGAAATACTCTTTGTAGGAAAGGTCTAGTTAAGATTGTCTTCAACAAATTGTCGTTTTTATCAACTGTACAAAGGAAATTGAACGGGTTAAAGTATTTCCTGATTAAATTTCCCGCAATATTGGATAAGATGACCGCCGAGTAGGGCTTACAAAGATTTTTTAATGAAATTTCGAAGTTAGGGACTTTATTTCAAAATATTTGGTAATGCGTTTGAGTTATTTCTTGAACATCGGTCTCTAGCTACCTTTTTAAGTTTATATTTTAATCTTGCTATACGTATATATGAAGTTACTGTGATATGTAGTTACACTACAATATATATCGAATACTTAATTTCTTAATTCAACTTTAGTTACCTTAGAATTTACTATTTATTCATCACTATTATTGTATGAACAAAACTATAAATCAAATAGATAGTCCCCTAGCTAAAAACAAATTAATTCTACCTAAAACCTATTGACAATAGACATGACATTTAGAAACATGTGTTTCTCAGTTGGCAGTCATGTATACAAAATAATTAATTGAATATTTGTTGCATACCACCCATTTCTATGCATTGTTTTAAACATTGTTAATTGACGATTCATTCTTTAACTTTATTATATGTTATGCTAAACTATTTTTCTCCGGAGTGTAATGTTCAAAAACGAACAGCGTTTGATGAGCATCATCATCGCAGAGTATTCCTTGTAGATTAGTCTATTAGGGTTTTGTACTAAGTAACGCCTGATTCTATTAATTATAATTCGTGTAAATATATTTTGTTAACTTGTTAACAAGACATCTCGATCCTTAGGTCCAACCGTATTTTGGAGTTGTTCTTCGCATTCCACCGAACTGACATTAAATTACACTTACGATTTGAGCAGTTAGATGCAACAAAGGCATCAGTGTATAGTAAACATTGAGTCAATATCATCAACTGACGTCACCATACATCAGACAAACATGCTCTGCGATAATGACCTGTATACCTTTGCGTATGTAATTAGAGAGTACAATCCACTAATCGGCTATATTTCGTACTAATGATGCTATTTGTGGTGACTTACTGATTTACCCAAAGTCCTCTGTTCAATATACAGTGTTCAATGGACCATGGATCCATCCTATTAATCAGACCGGTACTGTTTGTTTATGATGAGGTCCCGTGATATTCGGTATAATTATTTGACATTTTATCTGTGTATTAAAATTTTGCTTAGGTGTTTAAAAAAAGTTTTGTTTTAACATACGAGTATGTCAACAAATACGGAAGTTAATAACGAAATAGTCCAAAGATAAGATATTTACGTCTTGATATATTTGTATTGTATCGGGATGATACAAAGATAATTTAGATATTATTTAGTTAACAAAAACATAAAAAAATGTATTTTTCAAACATTGACGGGGTCAATTGTGTCGTTAGGTGGGTAATGGGGTTATCTCGCCTTTCTAATGGACTCATAAAAAAGTATTGTGGACTTATTTATAACTTTGCAAATATATAGATATAATATATGGTTTTGTTTATAGTAAATAGATAACCATTTACTATAAAGAAATAAAAGAAATAAATATAGAAATAATTCTAACTGGCTCAGTCATAAATGTTGTAGTTTTGTGTGCACTAAACACAATAATTATTATACACAATACAACATAATACACAATATTTATTTGTGTATGTGTTGGCGTATTGTAAGCATAGACAGACATGTATTCTGTCCACTTTTGCTTTTTTATTCGATTCACATATATCTCTTTAATATTATTAATTGATTCAACCATTCTTTTTTTCTACAGCTTTGATCCACATAGACGCCTCAGCAAACAAATATTAACGAGTGTATACACATTATTACGATATATATGAAGAAACAAATACTATTCCATTCCACAAGGCAATACAAACAAAAAAATATTTGCTTAACTTGCGAACGTTTTCAAGTCGACATTCGGAATTAATTCGATCTGGCTTCCGATGTTTCGCAAATACAATGTCGGAACTTTTATTACCATTCTCAATTACACAATCAATATATATAGGTTTCATATTTATTTTATAAAAAAATATATGAAAATAAGATAATTTATTATTTGTTTGTGGTGAACTGCACATTCTTCAAAGCGATATAGTACAGTTTTAGTATTATATAGATATTAAATATTCGTTTCACTGTCTTAGGTATTCTGGGTGCTATTCTAGTTTTTGGGATGTTTTCTTATAGGCCCAATTCATTTCAGACATAGAACGAATGCCCAATACACCTTACAGGCTGTAGACATATTTTCTCGTGCATCTATAAGTAATTTTTTGTCCATATGCTACCATGAGATCATGCACTTAATAATCAATGCCACGAGCCTCCATTTCCTTGCCAATTTTCTAAACCCATCAGGGAAATGGTAATTGCAAAATTAATTTGTGCTAGCCATTGAGGTTCACAAGCAAGTTTGAACATGGAACGCTAAACGAGAAACATTTTAATATTTCGCCTCACACATCAAAAGACTTGTAACAATTGAAACTTCAACAAGTAGTTAGAGGCAATAAAATTTTAAATTCCTGAATATCGAAACACATTTGTTATATATAAGATGAAAATTTTCAATTCTTACTCATTGAATGAATTGCTATTATCTTTCTTTATAACAATTATTTTTGATTAAGAAAAATTTAAAATTTAACTAAAACGTTTTAATTTCTCCTTTATAAAGGTTTGATTACTTTTTAAACTTTTTAAATTTTTAAATTTTATGTGTTGAACTGTTTGTAAACAGTTTTGTATTATTCTTATATAATTTAAATATCTACTCAAATTTATAAAACTCCTTAAAAAAATATTTAATTGAATCACTTTGAACTGCGGAATATGAGGTAACATATTATTTATTTTGCGTCCACCGACTATTAAATCAGCGTTGTATGAACACGTAAAAATATTTTCCCTTCGCGAAACGAAAACCACATCAATCATCTTGAAACATTATATTTCACTGACATTAAATTCTACCTCATTGAATTAATTTGTGCGTCTCTTTGCTGTGATTTTTCAAGACTTTTCTTTTTCGAATTTGTTTCTTACTTACGGTGCAAGGAATAATAATAATGTATTTAAAGTATAGACTTGTAAACTTATCCAATTATTCATGAATCGGTCCAGTTGCACCGGTTTCTTCATTACGAAATATTAAATTACTGTTATTTGTTTAACGGCGTTGAAGCTTCAGGTAGGCTAACTAGGGTAGCTTTACCAACGCTATACCTATACATATATATTCAGAAATAATTTCTGAAATGTTTAACATAATGAAAAATTGTCTCTTATTATTCTTATTATTACCTGTAGATAGATATTTTTCTGTATTAATTGAGATATTTATTTTTCTTAATGCGATTTATGATTAGGTTTGGATTAACTGTTTTGCATATTTTCGTATAAAATAAATTATTATTAATCTATAGTTATTGATTTATCTCATATTTCCGATGCCGTTTAGAATGTATATTGTTTTAAAATAATAAAAAAAGTATATGAGTACAGTATATAAATTTAGTTATATTTCTCCGTAGCATAACTAAATGATAATTCATAAAGGAAAATCGTTCACTTCCGAGAAAGTTATTGCCTGTTAACAGAGTTAGATGTAAGGTAGTTGTTGTTTGTCTTTCACGAACAACCTCACGTTTAACCAATTTAAATTGCCTAAACAAACATTTTCATATTACCTTACCTTAAAGGTTTTATTTTAATGTATTATTATAAATGCCAGAATTTCTTTAAAATATTATTTATGTTTACTGCAGTTAATAAATTATTTATTAATAATATTAAAAGCACCTGTAGTTGCGCTGCTCAAGATCTCACGCAACCAAAGACAGATTTTTCTACATTTAGTCTTATTAGAAGATATATTATGTATTCAGAAACTAATTGAAGATGAAAGTGGTCACATTGTGGCAAAGATTATAATTAAACTCAATTGAGATTTTATACAGAACAATAAATGTTATCTTATATATAAAATTCTCGTGTCACAGTTTTCGTTCCCATACTCCTCCGAAACGGCTTGACCGATTCTCATGAAACTTTGTGAGCGTATTGAGTAGGTCTGAGAATCGGCTAACATCTATTTTTTATCCGCCTAAATGTTAAGGGTGGTCCACCACTAATTTTTTTTTATTTTATTTGGACAAAATTTCTTATTTTTAATAAAATACATACAACCCTAAATTTTTACCAACCCCTATCTTTTATTTATTAATTGAAAATTTAAATCACATGTATGGCAAAACAATCAGCTAATATTTTTTGTATATTAATGTATGAAAATATTGATAATATACTAACTTAGCTAATTTATATTAATATTTCAGTACATTTCACACACGTTCGATTAGGAGGGCGTAATAGCTTGTGTTGCAAAATTTATATAAAACCTCAAAACAACTGAAACAAATATTTACGGTTCATTACTGTCAAAGATAAATGAAGGACGTACAGGCACCCGTATCTAAAACTGATTCAAATTATGTCGGCAAGATCTTTGGTGATTTGAATACTGGTCTTTGATGTTAACAAATTTGATTGTATTATCTTTGATAAGGGTGCCATTACAGCAAATTGTTGACAACGAATAAGTCATCGAGTGGAAAAATTCTTTGTCCTGTGTTTTGAGTGGAAAATTCTATAATAGATAAATTATAGTATCCTTGTAAGGTTTTAGTATTATTTAGAAAACATAGCACAGTAGATATAATACAACACCGCCATTTGTATCATTAAAATACATGCCTTGCAATTTTATTCTAACATCTTTTTCTCATTAAGAACTTCTTTGACTGGAAAATTAAAAGATGGCTTTAAATCATCTCATCAAATAGTTTCCTTTCAGAACTTAATAAAACCAGAGTCTATTAATTCTTATTGAGCAAGGATTTATCGATTACCCTCTATTTGAACTCAGTTTAAGTCTAATGAGATTTTCCACGTTCCCGCCTTTATAAACTAGTTAGTTTAAGAAAATTGTGGCCATCGCAACTTCAATACAATCGATAATGTATGATAATATATAAGATAACTAATATTTTTAATATATTTAGAATTCTTTTCTGCGAATAAATGTTAAGTATACTTATTTTCATACTAATACTTTGAGTTTCAATTACCAACGAAACAAGACTGACATACCATATTACTGTAAATTTTACATTATAATAAAGACATTAAACTCTAACTACTAAAACTTAAATTGATAGAGAAAGCCAACAGGCAGCCATACAATGCTCAGCCTGAAGCCCGATTTTAATTAAAATTTGAAATTTATTAAAACCTTTTTGAACTGTTTTAGACCCCAAAACATTTACTGTCAGAAAGATTTATGGTGCCTATTAGACGGGCGGCAAAATAAATATTTGCTTACAAATTGTATCGCACATAATCTGTGAGCTATAATGAAATATCACTTCCATAAACCTCGAGGAAAATATATGTTTGTAACATTCTCTTTTTTAGGCTACGCTTTTAATATATTTAACAATCGTGTACAAGAAAGTACAAACTAGTTTCATTTTATTTTGTACTAACTTTTTCCATTTTTAAAATAGAAATAATGAACTATAAGTAGACATTTTAGAGGTCATTTAGCTTGATTTATTTTTATTTTTCAAGAGTCCGTACCCAAAGGGTAAAATGGTCTTTACTGAGACTTCGTTGTCTCACTGTCGTTTCTTCTGTCGCCAACTGTATATCTTGAAACATAGACAGTCTAAACTTTCAAAATGATGTGTTTCGGTCCGCTGTAATATATAATATAAAAGTTTAATGGGGCATAGCACATGAGCATAGAAAACTAAATATTCATATTCGTTCAGAGTAATTCTAACTTCTACAGTTTGCGTTAAAGACAATTTCATTTCTATATTTTTAAAACTATAATACCGTAATAAAGTCCTCTCATAAGTTCTAAACTCGTAAATATAAACTGAGACAGTAATCGTCACCGTCAGTTAATATCACTTTGAGAGCCATTATAACATTCTCATTTCATTTAATAAAGGAATGGTTTTAAAGGAATTTCCAGTCACACAGTAAACAATAATGAAACGTTTTATTTAATGTATTAAACTTAAAATATGAGTTAAACCCAGAATAATTTATTTTTAAGGTAGGATATCAGTCACGAAATTTGCAAGGTTTTTGTATGATAGAATAAATTGATACACATATTTTTATTTGCTAAGAAATCGGTATATCTCAAGCAAATCATAGCAAGCCTTTGCCTTAATTCATAATTGATAACTCTGATACTCGTTATCCAGTATTAGAAATATCTGCAATGAGCATTTACTGACTTGATCTCGATCCAAACTTCTTCAATAAAAATGTATTTTAAGGGCTTGGCCCCTGTTATTTTTATCGATAATTATGAGGTTCTGAATATTCATGCTCAAGGGAAAAATAAACCTCTTCGAAAGCTTTTCAACTCAAGAAGTATATTTTTTTAAAACGTACGAAGTATCGCTTTAATGGAACTGTTTAAGCCGGATTAATTGTTAACTTCCGTTATAAAGCTTTAAAGCGGATTACAATAGTTTATAATGTATGAACTTTTTTTAAAGAGCTTTTATGTTGATATAATATTATAATATATATGCTTTGTTATTAATCAGTGCTTTTATTCAAATGGCGGATCAGGATCCTTCGGCCTCATCAACAAAAGCTTCTATAGCTTAATGAGACTTACAGTACCAGTAAGGTGTATTCACCAGGCTTCAACGCGGTCAAAACTTTTGATTAGTTCTACTCCAGCTAGTTTTTGAGTTGAATTTTTACTGAAAGTAGCATTGAGAATACATTTCACATCCTTTAGGATATGGATTTATCATTGAATAGGACGGCTGTGTGTGAACTTTTACTAAAAAACAGCCAACTTGATTTTTAACTTACAACTGTTTTATTTACAGAAATTATACAAAATCAAAAATTTACATAAAGTCCTCCATCTTGCGAAAAAAACATGGCTTCGCTTCTTGTACCACGGCGGGAAAAAATCTCTACTGACAACTCCACAGAAAATACACGTTGGGTTTAGAAATGAATTTCCTCAGGATAATAAAACTACTAATATTTACATTATATGCATCTATACGTCACAAACGTACCAACGGCTTTGTGTGCTGGAGGTAAAAAATCTTTACAACTATATACATATTCTAGAGCTGTATTCGTAAGGATCCTCGTTCATTCAAATATCTAGGTTTTACTTAAAGTTTTAAATAAATAGCCAAGTTATATTGAAGAAACCTTTGTTGAATGGTTGAATTACTATGTATAAAAGGATGATTTAGTACATTACTTTGGTTGAATATTTGGCTAAAAGGTATGTACCATCTTACTAATAAACAATATTAATAATCACATTGAACACGAACAATCGGACAGAAATCATGACTAAACAAAAATAATGTCATCGTATATTTGCTCACTATTTTATTTAAAAAAAAACATATAACATAAAAAAATAAACTTCGAAACGGATCCGAGTCAATACCAATATTTAATACTTTGCAATTTCTTAGTTCTAGTAAAAGTAAACGCTGAATCACTGATGTTATAGCTTGAATATTATATATATTAGCTCGCCATTATGCGTCAGTAATGGACTTTTAAATAAATAGTTCTGATTTAACAAATTTTCTAACTCAGACAAAAGCTTAAAGGAAAATTGTGGAAAACCGGAGATCACTCTCGTTGTACTCAAAGGATTAGACTTCAAAGATGGGGGAACGATGCTCTTTTAGATAAGGACATCTGTCAGTCTCAACACAATAGAAGACAGAGTTATCTTTGAGTGCAACGTTATTCACTTTGTTTTCAGAAAAATTAGTCTATTATGTGAGCCTTTTAAAGTTTAATGAACTCGAAATGATTTCAACCGTAAAATCAGCTGCAAACAGCGAACTTAGTTTTGGAAAATTGTTTCATGTTGTTCATTTTCGTTTTCGAATTCAGTGTTATTCAAATATACATAAACTACTATAGTATACGAAACAACGGACTACTGAATACATTTTTGAGAAACTGCTACTGAAAACATTGGTAGACAGATTTTTGCATATATTCCGTTTACCTTTGATATTGACTTTTTTGTATTATTTTAACACAAAGGATATTATTCATACAACTCGATCATGGCTAAAGTCTTTTTCCGGAAACCAAACCTGGCCTATACATAATGAACGAAACAAATGAATTTTCCTCCAATAGGATTACGTAATCTGATATTTCTCTCCCTGATACCATTGAAAGTAAAATATTTAAAATTTCGAATATTTCTACTATACATTAAGGCCTTCCTTGACTTAAGTTGCAGGTTTCTCAGTGCTAAACACGTTAGCACTAAATTAAGTTCACACTCCTAACATAATTAACACAGAACGTGACGTGCATTCGCTAAAATACTCGTTGCTAGTGTGGCATCCTGTCTCCTGTGCTCTATGTTCGTTAAATTATGCAACCAAAGTACGAAAGGTTATGGCTTCCGACTTGTCTTTTGTTGGTATAGTTATTTTAAATTGAATAAAATTTTACGATTAATCAATCGACCCATTTATGTAAGTTCGTAATTGCATCAAATATCCTAGACTTAACTACTGCATTACTAGTGCAGTATAATTAATCCAAAATAGCTTTTTAGTTTTGTAAATTTTACACGTTTACGGAGATAAATTGTGCTCATAATAAATATCATGTAAAAGCTGATTTATAACATTAAATTAAATTCATCATCATTTATTTATTATAGGGAATACAAAAAATAAATCATAGTTACAGGAAAAACAAGATATAATATATAAACATTTTACACATGCGACATGTGACTAATTTACTAATATTGTAAATGTCTACGTAACTATATACCCATACATCAGTCGTGTGCATAATATGAAGAAAACGATTTTAAAAACCTCATGAAGGTGACAAAATTGCGTCGGAGATTAAGTTTATATTCAATTTCACACTCGTTATACTAAAAATATATTTTTATCACACGTAGGGCCGTTTTAACATTATCGGATTATGGAACCATTGAGTTTTATGAGATAAATGAAATTTGATATGAAAGAATTCACATACTGGTAAGGTATCAATGTCATGTTTTATGGTTACCTATTATATTACATTTTCGATAGTTGAGTACGTATAATTTGTTGCCAACGTATTTTGCTATCTTTTTTTTACGTTGCCGTACCGGTTTCCTTACTACATGTTTCACTACAAAATGCAGTAGTTTTACTGATATATTTACTTTCCTAAAAGGTCGGTAAATTTGTTAAAAATAAATAGTTAAAGTTGTTTTTGACAAATGTTATATGAAACCCATTCAATTGACCCATATCAGCGATGTTTATTCTATTTACCTATGGGTCTGAGGGACTGAATATTTTTTGGACTTATGCCTTATTTCATCAAGAGTAGGGTTGCCATCTCTAAAATTTGGAAAACAGGACAAGACGCGTGAAGACCCCGGATTTTAGAGTCCGGGTACGGTGATTATACATGGTTCGTCGGTTGATCATGGTGAGCGAGCATAGTGCGTGTTTCGTGGGCGGCCCAAATTTTTTTTATTTATTTTTAAAACTCGGTCTACAAATGAAACCTTCCCCGGACGCTCCCCGGATGCCCTCTAAACTAGGACAAGTCCGGGGAAACCCGGACGGATGGCAACCCTAATCAAGAGGGTTACAATTTAATAATAAACCACTGACCGTTCACTTTCAAGAATTGGTATATTTGCAAAAAATACAGTATACACATGTAATGAAACAGTCTTCATAAAACATGCACCACGAGTTTTATAGAAATTATTTAAAAAACATAAATGTAATGAAGTGGATATAAAATGTCATGTTTATAAAACGACTAGGACGAGATGAAAAAGGTTGGCGTAGAATAACAGAGAAATGAAGATTTAAAATAACACACAAGATAACAGAAACCGTAACAAAACAATGACAACGTGCCGTCCTGAAAATGGACAAAGGAATATAAACTGCGTGTACAAACACGCGGTCAGACAGATTTGTGGTATAAATGTAAACGGCACGAGTAAAAATATTTTATCCTCTACACAATACACTCAAAGTGAACGAAAAAGTTTACAGAGCACTATTGCCAACTGTTTCTACAATATGGTGATGCAGCAGTGCTTTCTGAAGCGCTCAGCTAGTAACGTCGTCTTCCAGGTGACATGGATGGAATTTTGTATTCAGCCTCGATGTCCGATGATGTAGAAATTAAAGAAGGAACCTAATTATTAGAACATCTCTAAGCAGCACCATAAGGGTCAAACTCCTTGGGAATTGATTGTCGTCGACGTCTTCGTCTTCGTCGTTCGTCTCGAGCTGGTACTGCGGTGGGCCAGTGGGAAATACCGTTTAGCAATAAAAAAGAAACAAATGAAACTTTTCTACCTCTAATTACACGCGAATTTATTGAACTACTCGATATTGCGACAAAAATCGTGATTAAATTCTCATAAATGAATTGAAGGTTAAATGTAATAAGAAAATAAAATGGTAAATTTATATTCTTTGGGAATATAAATTTACCATTTTATTTTCTTATTACATTTAACATGCATGCAAAACATATGAAAATTTACGGTCGTTCTAAGATTTTGGATAGAAATATATCTTTAAATAGTGTAGTGACGATAAACGCAGCAAAATTCTATGAACACGATTATGATACAACTACTTTCAGTACGCTGCGAGTTTACATCTTGGACCATTAGCTTTATCCCAGTATTTAATGTTTTGGCGTTAATCGTGGAGTTTATTGAATCCGAATAGCTTGTAAAGCACCGGCAATGTAATCAACTTGTAACAGAGGAAAACATTTATAGATAACGAGCTTCCAAATTATGTCTATTTTTAGGACTACCGTAGCAAAAGAGATAATTATAATTGAGACTTCGTTGTTCGACTGTCGCCAAGCTGTATCTCATGAATCGTGATAGTTATTTTTCACAGGTGTATTTATGTTGCCCTATAACTAATAAAAATTAATACTTAAAACAGCTCCCATATAACAAACGTGTTTTAAACACTTGCCCGGTTTTAGCATTCGCATATGAATGATATATTATTATTGATGTTATATAGATTAATGTGATTATTTAAGCAACGCTGTCTCTATCTGGTCTTCGTTCCAGATTGTTTCCATTCCCTTCATTGTTTTAATGTTTTGGTAGCTATGTTACTTCGGTCATTGCGTGATTAATAAAGCAAAGCTAGTAGTAGACACAATGTAAATTTTTATGCTCCAGTTCTACTCGACATTAGCCAGCTCAAACAAACACTCACACACTATCGGCTTTGTGATATGAGTATAGATATTGTATGAAAAAATATATATAGTTTTTCACGAAAAAGTTCAAATCGCTTCGGCTATCAAAAAAACTTTGTTTTTTTTTGTACATGAAAATATGCTCTGTAAATCGAAATAGTTTGTGTTTCAGTATAATTAAATCCAATAAATACATATTTATTTATTAGTGTTAATGGCTTGACCACTGAGCCATAGAGCAGAACAGCCTTCAATGGTAAATAAATAAAATTATCTGAAAAAAAAATTATACTAACTGTACTCATAAAGCAATGTTCCAAACTATAAATTTTCGAGCTGTCATTAGCGAACGATAGTTGATTGATTTATAACTGCTATAACTCGTTTTTGAAATACTAGTTACCAGTGTCGAAAAAATATATTGGTCGAACAGTGTATTTCAAAATATTTCTTTACAACAAATTTAACTAGAACAACAGAATAGTTGAAAGTTATCAGACCTTCCAAGATATAAACCAGCTTATTGCAAACTTCTCAGTGAGAAAATAAGGAAATGCACTAGAAATCCTCTTTTAGAACTAGAACGTCACGCACGGTTTCATCCGGTGTTGCCTACTTCAAATATTCGTTTCCAAAAAATAAATCTCGACTTTAAAATTGAAACTTCAAAGCAAAGTGTACGTAATGAACTCTCAAACTTCTACGTCCGTTTAAACAATTATCTAAAATCAACACGAACATTTAAAATTTCTATGAATGTTTTTATAATATTTTATCTAATATTTATTATACATTCATTTCATATATATTCATAAAAACCCAGCATTTCAACCAACTCACTTGTCTCTTTTCATCATAGCTTTAACACAATTTGTCAGAAAGGGAAACAAATAGGTTTTAATTTTCTTTTAAAAGTATCCTAATTAGTAGTTAGGGTATGAATACATTGCGACATAAATAAAAAGTTCAAAGCAATATATTTCTTACTAACAATTACAAATACTTCTTTAATATATATACTACCCACTGAATTTCTAATTTGATCTTGAACTCTTAATGCTATTTTAATTCATTAATTTATTGCACGGCTTCAGACGTATTACTTATCACTTTAAATTATTGTATCTGTATTAAATCTTGGTTATTCTAACATTTTATATTGTGATTTCACTATTTTGAATTCGAAACGATAGAAAGAGAGAATGATTGTATTTATAAGTTTGAAAGCGACGTAGAATTTTTCACTTTTTTTAAGATTATGTTAAAACCGCGTGGATAAAACATTCATATTGTCATGACCTTTATCAACCATGGTTTGTATATTTGTACCAAAATATAACTATATACGGTAGTATATGTCGGCGTCACGCCAGGGATATTGGATTCAGGTTCCATTAAAACACACAGAATAACTTGGTTTTAATTACAGACGATTTACGAATTACATTACAGAACGTATTATTACAGAATGTACAGAATGCATGGGCGTAGGTTAGTTGCGATTCGTTTTATATAGACCAACCGCTATCCAAAGTAACGTTTGAGAACTGCAACTTCCTTTACAGGTAATTGTACAATTAATTAAACTGAACAATTGATTATAAAGTAAAATAATCAACCAAAATGTTATAGTGAATTTTACATTATACAACACCAAATTTATTTTAAACAAATTGTACAAATTTATAATTCAATAGCCTAACGCCACTTTACAAAGTTCGTCAACAGATGGCGCTAACAATAAGATAATACAATAAAGTCAACATATTATGTATATATGTTTTACAAACAGTTAAGGAGTCAATACACTGTCTTATATTGTTTAGAATATAAAAGTTTTAAACTTGGTGATCACCAATGGTTATTTAAATAACAATATTACATATCATTAATATAATTCTAAAAAAATATAATTCTTATACATTAATTTGCACCCATATATACGGACTATAGGCTGAGTATATTATTTAAGTTGATTAAATGAATAAAAATTAACTTATCAAAATGGTCGGAATGCGGACTATCCGCCCTACGTAGGTAGAGACAGAAATTAATGAAGCCCTTGCACTGCGCTATACTATGAGCAACACAGTAACCCCATGAAAACCCAACAGTGCCTTAAAAGTTTTAAAACAAGTTTTCCCGTCACAAAGAAATAAAATGGCTATGACAACATTTCCACTTATTTCCATTTATATTTATTCATTATTATTCAAATAAATTCAATGATTTCCCTCAGATATCGTATTTGATTTGTTAGATCTTTGATGTTCTTGAATAGTTCCATATAAATTAGGTGTAGTCGGAAATTGTATTATTTTACATTCGTTATGATACGACCAACTTAAGATCAACAAAACTCAGCAGTATATTATGCTATAAAAATATGCTCTGCTATTTAAGCTTTATTGCATATATTCACGGAAACAGGTAGTGAAGGTTGATGGCAAGATCAATTAGAAACATCCCAAAAGTGTCAGCGAAAGCATTTCAAGGCAGGCACGACCATCAGTCTTGAAGAAAAATATGAATGATTACACCTCCCGTAATTCACTGTGTTGACAAAATTGAGTGTCTGTGTAGTAGAAGTGTATTTTTTTCATAAAATAGGGGGACAAGCTTGCCTAAGCAGGAACAGCGATGGTGCGGATAGAATACAGAGTTAGTGAAGCTCGTGCGATGATGGAACGATGCAGCGGGGATCAACCTCAACAACTCAGAAGAACAATCACCATAGTACATTTTGTAAAAAACTCTGTGTAAAGAAAGAGGGTCAAGCCGATGAGTAAGAGATGACAGATTGACAATCCGACAAGCTCTCCGTTGAATTTGGTCAAAAGGAAGGAGCTGGTATTTTTGGGCATCGCGCCGGCCCAGAGATGGGAGCAGTACTCCATATGAGTACTTGCGCCTTAACTTAATATTCAGCATATTAATCTTTTTCAAAAAATCCTACATACAAAATTGCTGGTTATTAGAACTTTCGTCAGCATACTCGAACAATTCGCTGCGGTTTCAATTTAAGTCCCGTCTGCAACCATCATCCGTTGAATACGTCTGTTATACTAGATTTTTCATATAATACACACGAGCATTATATCCGAAGATATTTTAGACTATTTCTATTACTTAAAAATAATGTTATACACAAATGTATCTTTAGATGTGCTGTTGAAGCTGTTCTGAATTTAAAAAAAAAACTCCACATTTGCAAATGAAATATGATTATTAACTCTATATAAAATCATTTATATAGAAGTGATAGATATAAAGTTAGTCTTATATAAAAATAATCAAAATAATCCAAATCCAAATACCTCATTGAAATATAAATGGAAACAATTTTTATTCGTTTTATTAAACAATAAATTCAATCTAAACGATTGAGTATATAATATTTTTTCAATAACTTCAAGTGGGTTCTCGAATTCGCTCAAAGAATCAACATCGTGTGCTTGAGACCTAGTGCTCTATAAATTACAAAGCCGGTCACGACTTGGCTGATTTATGTGCGACGATCAAAAATTCTATAAAATTGTTTTAACTGAGGCGAAGGAAGGAAAGCCAACACATTGAACTTGTGTCGAACCTGAAAACTAGTAAGATATCTCATTTTCTTCCTTAAAAATGAAAGAATATAATTATCTTAATTTGAAATAATTAAAAAGATCTTATCAGTCGTCTTGTGTAATCAAATTGTAAAAAGGCAATGTGATAACCAATTTCCTTATTATCTTACATTTCATTTACAAGTCACCGTCAGCGCACAAAGCCAAATTTTCTTTGCCTCCTCAATCGCACTTCTGTCAAAAACATATATTGAAAAATATGAAATATTTAATAAATATCAAAAATCCAACACGACATCTCAAGCTCGTCTAAATTTTGACTGATATTTTTTCTGAAGGCCAATCAGGCCTTTTCCTTTCCCCTTTTGTCCCAAGATTCTGTATCTTGGGTCCCTAAACAATAATAAAATTAGTGGAAATTGAACATTCATGATAAACATATACGAGTATTACCATTTTCGTCTGACTGAACTACGCAAATGGTTCTGTTTAGCATAATAAGTGAACTGAAAGGGATTCTTCATTTGTTTTTATAAATACATCGCATTTTACATTATTTTCTAATATTATTTCTTTAATCAACTCTCTAAATTAAAACTATATAAATATATATAATTATAAGTTTGTACTGGCGTATATAAGACAATGTTTTACTAATAATAACCCAATCTATTCACTCGATATCACTCGACATCGGAACAATAACCACCAAACAATATCTCTTGTGTTGTTGATAAATGAACTTGAGCTTCTACAGAAATAGTGTTGAAAGCTCAAATTTCAATTCTCACTTCAAGTCTATTTAAAGTTCTATAGCCTGAAGTGATTTACGTAATTTTACGATTTACTAGTATTTACAGTTTTTACAAGATAGGTAAGTTATTTTACTGATTAATATAAAATTAATAAATTTATCCATTTGTCAAATAGACTAAATTTGGTTTCTAAAAGCAAGATTACTGTGTCAGTTTGATCAACATGAAACCAAGTGGGCAGTTCAACTGTGGCTATAGCATTAATACGAAGAATTTAACGATCTATTGCGTGTATTAAAATTCGGTTCTTTAATCATTTAATGATTAAAACCTAAGCAACCCGACTAACTTATTTTTCGATTCCAGTATTTAATACCTTAACTGATCTGAGGATCCTCCGGTGGCCGAAAAGTGCGTCGAGTGTTGTCGCCAACAGTTTGCTGGTGTGGAATTCTGCATAGTACTGCTAACATCCATCGCTTATCTCATATATTTGCTTGAAGGTTGTATACCTTCGCGATATATTAATAATACGGTCTTATAAGATAGATGATAGTATAAATAGAGATGCTTTCACAAAGTATCGCCTAACTCTATTAACAGAATTGATTATCGTTTTAAAAATTCTAAACACATTGTCATCTTCGCTTAAATTAACCTCAATGTTCTTTAATTGATGACAACATTAGTAATCCTTCCACCACCTTCCACACCTAATTTTTATCTACCTCTATATTATACGCTTTTTAATGAAATTTTCATTAACTTAAAAATTTGGGTTCAGGATATTAATTTGGTTATGAGTTTTATCCTGGCGATGTGTTAAATATCCTCATACTAAATAAGGCAATAATTTGGTCATATATTGAATAATTTTATTTTCGTGTGTCTAGCATTTCATTGCTGAGCTTTTAGAAGCGATTCTATACAGACGTAAGCAAGCTTTCTTTACAACACTTATTTGCACATAGCACACAATAGACAGTAAATATATGTTCATAAAATAAAGCAGAGCGGAAAGGGTGGACGTTTCGCTTAACACGATCATCCAACCTCAAAAGATAGAGCTAAACCAGATATGTTTACTAATGCTTCGTATACAATACACTTTAATATGAAAACGACTTAAATAAAAACAGGCAACAGCGGCCTTGAAGTTCGCTATGAAGCTATCTTTTCCAGGCAACCCCTAAAGAAATACAAATATAAGAGATCGCAAAAAGTGCGACTACAAAAAGTAAAATAAGAAAATAAAACGATAAACGGACACGAAAAAATTTAAATGACGTTATGAGTTTATGTTTAAAAAAAACTGTATTTAAAATTATAAAAAATATTTACATAAATGTGTGCACTCCAATACCAAAAGGATTAAGTGAAAGAATAAGAGACAATAGGTGCTTCGATAAGTGATATTTAGCGAATCGAATTAGAAAGCTTATTCCACAACTTTCAAAGGTCTGAATTCTGAAAAGGATTTTTCAGAACAATCAGGACGAATTATTCATCTAGGCGAAAAGTGCTTGAAAGCGTCTCGAACCTGATTTTCATGAAATTGTATCTATTTTTCAATTAATTTTCCTTGTACGCAAGCTAGATGATATGAACACTTTTCATGTAGAGCTAAGCAAATTTAGAGAACTTCGAAAAAGATAAAGCCATTGATAGTATACTTATAATTTATAACGGAGATTTTAATTTCGTATCTAAATCCAAGAATATACAACGCACACTGCTGATAACTGCTGTGTTAAATAGATAAAAAGTATTTAAGTAATATTAATTATAAAGTAGCAAATAAAGTATGAATTTGTTTAGTTTTTGGCTTTTTAAATCACATTATTTAGCAGTTGGAATATACAGTTACCAATATCGTAAGGTATAATTATAGTTATTTATAACGACAGTAAAATATATAAAATTTTAAGTTTATACAGCCTTAATAAATAGGATATCTATCTTAGCAAGATATATTGGCAATCTCTCACAGTCTTCTGCCTTATTGAAAACTTTTGATATTCTGATATTAAGTTAATTTTTCTTAATACAAAACACACCTTGTTTAATAAAAAACTCTGACGTTTTCTTCACCTATTAAAAGATTATTTTACGGTATTATTAATCACTCTTTACGAATTTAAAATTATTTCTCATATCAATTAATTATATTTTTTGCGCCCTCAGCTCTACTGAACGCTCATATTGTAATATTAATTAATAAGTCTGTATTATATTTCAATGATCTATTTACCCTAAGTACATAAATGTTTTTTCCGTTCAAGTAAAAGTGTCAGTTGTCCAAAAGTTGAAACAACAATAAAAATTTGAACCTCGAGAAGACAATGTAAATCGTTCACAGTCATAAATTATTATTTACAGTAACGAAATCTCATTTATTTCTCCCTTTATCATAGCTATAAAATTTCCCCTAAAACAATTTTCCGGGGTGAACATTTACTGATTTTTAAGACAAGGCACGTGTCTTGGAATGTGTTTTGTTCATGTGTGAATATTTGTGTGAATTAGTAGCAATGTTATGAAAAGCTAATGAAATTGTATATGTGTGCCTTATTTTAAATTTTACAAAAATCAAACAACAGAAGTAAAGCCTGAATCAAGAAACGAATTTGTATTGACCATCCAGAATTTAGAAAGGCCATTAAATATGACACCTGGCAGCTGTATCTGCAATTTATTTGAAGACCGATGGAAATAAAATTTATCGAATTCATTTTTCCTTTAACAATTGCTCGAATTGGTAACTTTTTCTTTATTTTGATGAATTTACTTTAAAAAATTCGAAGAGTCAATAATAAATATTTGAAGTTCGGGTATTAAGGGATATCTTGAATTCACTAACGTTACTAGAAAAAAAAACTAGAGATCAGATAATCTACGTGGCCGTCTGCACTGATCATTATTGCTGTTATATAAAAGTTTTTATATAACAGCAACAATGATCGGTGCAGAAATTGGCGCGATTCGCTCAAATGTGATTTGTCAACCGGAATGACAATAAATAAAAGTCTATACTTGGCATTGTCATGTCATCAAGTGCTCTTGGTTTGCCATTTTAAAAATTACACAGAGTACATTATCATTCCATCTTTCGTTGAACATACTCAACTCGTAAGAATGAAATGTAAATAATATATATTATCTATAGTAATTTCCTAGATCTGTTGATGGACATGATTGAGGAAACATTAAATTTTCACGTTCACACAAATATTACAACGAGAAATCCACGAAACTATTTATAAAATACATTGTAAACGTAATATATCCACGGTTTGAATCTCACCAGCTCTTTATAATCTATGATAAGTAAATTTGTCTAAACCATTAATACATATTATCTGTGTCCTCCAGTTTATCTCTAGGTAAAGGAGTCTGATGTGTGAAATAGTCTAAAAGTTTTCTTAGTAAATACTATTATTTTCTTAGCACATTCAAGTTTATGCTTGGTACAGGCATAAGAGAAATAAGTAAGCATATTTTTTACGCTTATATAAAATAGAGTCAGAGATAGTAACTCTACTCTACGTATTATTTTAACTCATAATAACTAGAAAGCATATATAAAATATAGCCCAAAAACGAAAATATCTCATCGCAATGTTCGCGTTATCAAAGGACAATGTCAAAACTATTATATTTTTCATAATTTGTAATATCCACAAGAACCTATTTATAATAAGACGGGCCACAATATATTGGTAATACGGATAACACTTTAATTAAAATATGTATGTTTATTTTGTGTCGAAACTATGTTTGTTAATAAAATAAGTAAGGAATTTTAGCACTACCCTAATACTCACTTAGGTCGCCTTCAGCATCCTTCAGGATTGACTAGTGTTGCTGATAGTCCTAGTGACGTCATATAGATGACGTCACATATCTTGCAGTACGCAATGTTTGCAAAATAATTTACAATTTATTCAGCGGTACAATAAACTTTGTTTGCCCGTTTATCTTATCGCCGAAAACGTTTTTGTGTACAATGCTGTTAATACATTTAAACCTATGGCGTTGAGTACGACCTTATATGAAGCGATTTTATCTATTGCAGTATGAATATTATATTTTTCATACAGATAAAACAACACAAGCGCAGTGAGAATTAAAGAAAACGTAATTCTATAAGGAACTAATATGATGCCATCATGTAGAAAATAGCGTATTATATAATTAAAATGTAAAAAAATCAGAAATTCGTTCAATTTCTATCTCTATATATTATATCTGTTCAAGAGTTTAACACTCGGTGATGGCTAACAATAAGAAGAAATAAATTAAGAAGTTTTGAAGAGCTGCTTCTCATCTGAATAAAGAATTAAAAATTAATTTCACTCTAATTAAAATTGGATCTTCGATATTGTGGCATATAGAATCCTATAATAATTTTCGTTATTAATATGATATTTGTTTGTTTAATTCCTTTCCATTAAATAGTATTATACCCTTACTGAGGACTGAATGGTCAAACTTAATACCGATAGAGTTTAGAGTTCAGTAAATAAACGGTGTAAAATAATAAAAATTATTATATAATAATAAACGATTTATTAAATAATAAATTTAATCAAATATTCAAAATTTTTGATGTGAATGTGACTTGCATTTATTGGTCTATTGACTTGAATATTTCAAAATCATCTTCGGAGTGGATCTTTTCATTTGAATAATACATTTTATAAATGTCTTGTAAATGTTTGATATACGTATAAAAGACATTATCTTATTTTGACATTATTCGAATTTATATAAAAGGGATGTTATACCAGTTTGCTAGTCTTGAGGCTAATTTATTCGTTTGACCCTTACAAATGACTTCGGAACACCCTCATCTGGTTTATATCAATGATAAAGCGGACAAGGAAGTGTTAATTAGTTTTCTAATTATAAAATAAACAATAGAAATTGCTAGAATTGAACTATTTATACAATTAGAGTCCAGATAATACGAAATTATCATTTATGGCATATGAAACTAAGACTATATTTATTGCCTGTAATGACTTGACAGCTTAATATTGCTAATTTAGAATTACCCAAGATTAAAATATAAAGACGAAATCGAAAGTATCTCACTAGTTGGATGATTTTATAAAGCGCGTACAAAAATATTTTTACATGATATTATTTTTTAATGATTTTATCTTAGGAATATTAATTTTCGGAATATCTTTCAATGACAAAACCCTAATAGACCAATATGTAAGCAATATTCCTCTAAAAAAACCCACAACCACTCGACGTACGTTTCGCCCCGACACCGGAGCATCCTCAGGAAGTTGCCTCTTCGAACAGCACTCGATGAGTTAGTGGGGTTTTTCGCCGAGCATTGCTCACACATTGGTCAATTAGGTTTGTACTATGGACTTCCGCAAGGTAACGCCTGATGCTATTAATTATATCTTTCAATGTGTTGTTTATACTTTAATACATATTCAAATTAAAAATAAAATAGCCACAAATGTGATTATAATCGGTTATAATCCACTACATCTCTAAAGTAAACTGTAACATTACCTCTATGTATTTGAATCATGTCATATAAAACATTTAAATCTGGTTTATTAATTTTCGAGTTCACAAATCAATTGCATACATACGGCAGACTTATGAAAGAAAATATGAAAAATCTTCAGTGTAATCTAATTCATATACCAACGATCATATGACAGCCATAAAGATTGGTTCACAGCGAAAAAAACGTTTATTGTTATCTTCTCACAATTTGTTATGTGGAAAATAAATAAGGCGTTTAGAACTAGTGGATTAAAACATTTAAAGCTTTCTGTATTTTTAATGTATAGATCTAAATACCGGCTTAAAGCAGGCGTAATTTAAAATTATAAAATATTTTACAATATAGGCCTTATTTCTATTAACAACTGAATAACGACAAACTTATATAGAAGGGATGTTTTAAATAATGTCAAAAAAGAACTATTTTAAATTTATGTTTCAAACAATATTCAAGCCATCGAAGGAATCCTAAAGATACGAAGTCTAATTTAATTAGCAAACTATAGTGTTTATTGACGGGTCGTTATGGAGTATTTAGTAGCGCATTTCTTGTTTAATGACTCAATATTATCCACTTTGATACGTACGTACTGGCCTGGATTGTACTGCTTTGTATTTTATCATTTAATACAACCTTTAAATCAAAACAAGATTTTAGTTACCTTTATATATATATGCTCATTTACGCTTAATAAACAAGTTTGATTTAAATCAGTTGGTGTGAATCAAGAATTTAAATTCAAATTAAATGGACTGGAATATTCATTTGTGTCAGCCTATTGTCCGGTAATCAGACATATCCTGACCCAAATTGAAAGGAAAACGGACCATATAATACCGAAAAGGTTGTCTATTTATCCTTAGGGAACTTATTACAAAGGTTTTACTCCTTTTTCTATTTATTTTCTGGAACTTTTTAGGTTACATTAACGTGTATAAATAATTTATGTATAACGATAAGCCCCCTTAACATTGTCTAAATCTGTATGTACTGAATCTAGGATTGACTCGTAAAATAGCGTCACCTTATAATTAGCAATAATTTTTGTTTGTATAAATTATATAATATACACAATATAAAAGTGATAATATGTTTACTCATGTACTTATCATGTAGTTACTTAACACAAAATTCAATTCTGTCGTCTTTCTTTTCAGATATTTTGGCGTGAATGGTGCTCTCAAGTCATAAGCAAATACCACAATGAAGGAATACAATTTATACTTGAAACAAACAGTATGAATGTCTCTCATTTTGTTTGCTCAAATACAACGATCTGTCTCGGTTGGCTGCTTAAACATGCCAACGTCATCTTTACACTGTTTATGATGCCAAGTTAAGGAACCAATAAATTATGCAGACCGAATGGAGTGGCAACGAATCTTTGTACAATTTAAACTACAGCGCCTACGGTCGTAATGAAAACATTACAGTACCCCCTGACCCGATCGAAGACAAAGCAATTCAAGCCGCCTTTTGCACAGCCTACACGATAATTTTCACCGTTGGAATCTTTGGTAATGCTCTCGTTTGCTATGCGGTCATCCGCAACAGAGCTATGCAGACCGTCACCAATTTATTCATCACAAACCTGGCACTTTCCGATATTTTACTATGCGTGTTTGCTGTACCCTTCACTCCCCTCTATACGTTTTTAGGCAGATGGGTATTTGGTGGTCCTCTTTGCCACATTATGCCTTACGCTCAAGGTTGTAGCGTCTACATTTCTACTTTAACCCTCACGTCTATAGCCATCGATAGGTTTTTCGTTATAATTTATCCATTCAAACCCCGAATGAAAATAAAGACGTGCATTGGTCTCATTATACTCATATGGGTTTTCGCTCTAACGGTAACCTTTCCTTATGGCTATTATATGACCCTTCAAGACATTTTCTGCGCAGAAAAATGGCCATCGGATCAAATCCGGAAAGCTTTCGGAGCAGTAACGACTATCATGCAATTCGTGATACCTTTTATAGTAATGGCTTTCTGTTATACATGCGTCAGTATAAAATTAAATGATAGATTGAAGTCGAGGCCCGGAAGTAAAAATAGTAAGAAAGAAGACGCTGAGAGAGAAAGAAAGAGACGAACAAATAGAATGTTGATAGCGATGGTTGCTATTTTCGGGCTGTCGTGGCTCCCATTAAATTTAATTAATATAAGTAGTGATTTTTACTCTTTCGCTGAAGACTGGAAATATTATATGGTACTTTTCTTCGTAGCGCACTTCATAGCTATGTCCTCAACTTGTTACAATCCCTTTTTGTACGCATGGCTGAACGAGAACTTTCGCAAAGAATTTAAACAAATTTTGCCATGTCTCGGTGCGTTAGTGACGAAGAAGTCTAAAAGGAATTTCAATCAATCTGATAGAACAGGAATGTACAGATCGGAGAAAACTTGCAACGGAAATGAAACTGTCCAAGAATCCTTGTTGACTTCAACCATAAATAAGATGCCTTCAGTTAGATATAAGATAGAATTGAATGATAAAGTTAAAGTGTACGAGGATGAGGTAGACAATGTGAGCCCCGACGAAAAGCCAGAGGACAACCCTAGTCCAAATGAAGACTGCGTTAAGATGTATATGTTGGTAGATAAGACTGTGGTTTCATCTGATAAGGAGCCGATTGTGTCTGCGCTGTAAATATTGGTAAGCAACATTTTAATAAATTAACAACCAATGTTTTTTACAATACATTTTTATCCATAAATTATAGTCAGTCTGTCTGAGTCAGGTCTGATAATCTTAACATTTTACTGAAATAGAAAGCTATATCAGTGATTGGTCTATTGTTTGTATGAAAATAGATTCCACAAAAAATATTATATTGCAATTACCAAAATAAATTTGTTTTAAATGCGATGCAGCAATCACCGCTACGATATGTTATCTGAAATAATCTCATATTTATTTGAATACTTTTATAAGAATCGTGATTTAAAGCTAATATTTTTTCTTCCAACATCAACATCCTCTTAAGATATTTCTCGCCCACGAATCTTTATATACGGTTATTTCAATCGATTGGACTATAAAGTGAATTCCATTATTAGCGTCCTAAAATTTCGTTATATAAATCACTCTGTTTGTTTGTTATCCACTTTGTTTAGCCGAGGGCGGTATTTTCGTTTTGATAGATAAAAAAAAATAATATAACATTCTTATATATAATTATAAAATTGCTAAATTCGTAAAAATACTTATAATAAAATAATGAAAATTGTATTATTATAAGATCGAAGTAAGAGAACATTAAGTGACAAATATCTCGGAATTAAAATAAAACAAAAAACAAGAAATATCTTTTCTACATCACGCCTATTTTCTAATAGCAACTCATCACTAATGTTATCGGGTAGTTTTCCGCACATTGTTTTGATCCTTCAGTAGTCATTACTTTAATGTTTGTCTCTGAGATATTATCCGAACAACGTTTTATCTAATATCTCTTATGTAGATAAACCGCTTAGAATATAAGTAGTTAATTACACATGCCAATTATATTTCAGTCTTTTGAGACTTCTATTTAGACAACGCATTTAGGATCGTATTTTGTTACTCTATTCAGTCGAAATCTGACTCCATTGCACCGGAACCAGCTTTTTCCACTTAAAGTCGCTTAGAGTAACTATGTATCTTCTATAAGTTTACCATATGTTTGAAGAAAATGACTTGAATTATCGAATGTTCACGCAGATTATAAAACTCCAGAAATCTAGATGGCTCTCCATATTAGGTTTAGTCGTCACTCAAATATTGTTTCAAGAATCATGTAATATATTTGTAGTTTGACGTATTAGACACACGTAGAGATTATAACTTGATACTTACATGCGCTCCATAACATTGCAAACATTTTACCAAACGCCAACTTACTAAAAGTCCATTTCAGTAGAGGCAGTGTAGATGAATGCAATATTTCACGGCCGTCATATGCAGATATTTCCGTGTATCGATATTTGTCAGTTACAGCTACTCGTATTGTAAGGATTATTCATTTCTTACAAATCTGTGATCATACGATCAAAAGCCTGTAATTGAAATCAATTTGGGATTTGAATTTGTTGTATATAACATTTTTAACTTTTATATCCGTAACAAATTCAAACCAATTGCTGTATATACATACACTCAAGCTTGAGTGACGTATCAACAATTATTTCCATTTTTAACATTTTAAATTTTACTAGATTTTTATATCACCTTTAGAATACTTATTGTTTGCACTTTTCGCGAAAGACTCATTGAAACAGAATCGAGTAAAAAGCTCTCGTTGCCATGGTAACTTTTGAAATTCTCAAAGAGCGATTTTTGTGAGCTGTGAGTAATAATCGTATTAGTAATCCCCGTTCTTATATCTCGATTTAAAAATACGATCTCTGATATTAATCCGATATTGCTTGGCTCGGACAAAAAGATTTCAAAATATTTATTATTTATATCTCTTTTAAGTTCCTCTACTAGTAGTCTACTAAAAGACTTGTCTTTGCTTCAAGCTATTTAAACCATTATTAGATTACCCGCGAAATAACACTCAATCTTCCAGTTGAGAAATTCAACTGGAAGATTGAAAATATCCATCTAAACTTCACACTTACGAGGCTTACTCTAGCTAAAGTTAAAAATAAATATATGTAGAAGCAAAAGAAATTTCTTCGTAAACAACGGATCGGATTTATTTTTTGCAATTTCTGTAACATTACATGATTGCTGAAAATAAATATATCGAGATATAAACTAACGAATTTTCGTATTGAACTTGATTTGACATTTTGAGATGTAGAATCACGTGGTACACAAGTTAATTATTGGAGTAAGCTTTGCTTTTACTACTGAAATTTAATATCTTAAGAGGGGAAAAATTTAAAACAAAAGACGACGCAGTTTATTTTAAATGACAGACATGCAGCGCGACACTTTCTTCTATGACAACCGAACGAAGCGAGCATTCGTTCCGTCTACTACGACTGGAGCTTAAAGGAAAATCATTTTTAGATCTGAACTAAAACTGAACGTGAAATTATGCTGCATAATATATTCTACTCATGTTTACAATCATATATGGCCCCGACTCTATACGGGTTTCTGAGACTTATTGATTTGCTAAATCAAACTATATTTGTATACTAAAGGAAAATAGTTACATTGGAACTTTTATACTAAAGGTATCTTTAGCGAGCACGTACGCATGGAATTTCCACTTGTAAAATAAACTAATATTTTCAATCTGTTCGAACGGTTGGTTGGGTTTTTATCCGAATTGTAGTCCTGCTCATCTAATAGTTATAAAATAGCATTGATGACGCCAGAATAGGGAAGCCCATAGATCAATGTAGGGTACAATCTATCAAGATTTACGGTACACAAAGTCAACCTGGGGGTGCAACTGACACGAATTTCAGAGAATAGGTTTAATATAAGTCCATAAGATGGTGTGTATTAGGCTTCTGGGATAAAAAGTATCTTAAATATTGATCGGAGATATAGAGGTCTGTCAAATTTACTTAACAATTTTAGAAAATAGCCTGTACGTACCGACAAATAGACGGAGAAACAAATTTGTGAAAATTTCTATTCCTCTTTTACATCACCCTCACCCGGTTAAAGCATTTTCTTTATGTCGTCGACGTGTACAGTTGTATAAAGTGACCTTGTATGCAAAATTTTCCGCAAATTGAATCATGAACAATCTCATACATGGTAGTGTATTTAGGTATTTTTTCGTTAGGAGTAACAAACATCTATGGAAAATAGACACCACTATATCAGTCCAATTTCAGTGTCATACCCGAATTTTAGTATTTTCAATTGTTTAATGATTCGCATTCACAATTAAATTAATTCCCGACCGCCATTTACTGCAGTGGCGATCTATTGTATTTAAAGCGTATTCATAACAAACCGATCAAAATAATCAAGCAGATGAGTTGCCTCAATAAAAATACAGAAATAATTTTATAGCTTCAACCACAGAATATCTTCACGTGCACCACGTGCGTTACGAAACATTTTACGTCTATAGAGAATTTCTATTTTTATGTCATAAATTTATAGCATTATACACGTAAAATAATAGATGATTAATAAACCATTTTTACAGAGACTTTCATGGATCTGACTCATAATTGTAAGCTGTTGTTAAAACTATCAATCTTGAGTTTCAAAAATGAAGGAAATATTCTTGATCTAATTAATTTATGTCTAATATATTTCCTAATAAAATCATCTATCTGTATTATTTAAGTTTGTTTTTACTATACCTATTTCTCTTTTATTAAATCTAACTTTTTTTTGTTTCAGATACTTAGCGCGTTCGCAAGAACATAGACGAACAGCTTTAAGCTTATAGTGTATAGATATTATGTAGAAATTATAAAATCAATGTATATATATGTTACTACGTAATTCATATACAGGCCGGCTCAGCTTAGAAATATGTATGGAATATATTCTTATAGTTATTTTTAATCTTCATTTATATCTTCATAATATCACTATTATAAAATGTTGAAAATTGTTAACTCAAATTAAATAAAAACTACGACGTCATAGAATGCATGCATGTTAAGTGTTTGCTAACGCATCGCATATGCGAAATATATTTACAAAGATCCGTAGAATAACCATTTAATGTGTAACATGAAAATAATATGCGATTAATTAGTTATATTTCATTAATCCTGCTGAGACGTTCTGTATAAATAAAACCCTTTACTTATTTTTGTTTTACATTTATAAGTAAGGGGTAATGTGAAGTGTTTACATCAATATAGTTTTTAGGAACTTGAGCCCATTGGTGTAAATACTTATTGAAATTAATGTTAACTGAGTATTTTTATAGCTGTTAAATATAAATGTCAATGGAGAGTAAAATGTGCAATTCAATGTTAAAAATAAAGTATAATTTTGTTCATGTAGTTGTATTTATTTATCCTTATTATAATAGATAATATCCCTTGCAATAAACCTTTAAATTTCCCATTTTTATAACACCTTTATCTAACATAATTACTTGCTTATAATATATCATTAAAGAATTACTTTTTTGATACCGGTTCCTAGTCCTTTTTTCAGTCATCATCGTACTCGAATTTTCTAAAAAAGATGTAGCGGTTCAGCTTTTCACAATATTTGCACTCAGCAATACATTCAGCGATTCATGTTTATACCATAATTTAAGCATTTTTATTCCGGCGCTATCCGAGATTGGATAACTTGGATCTAACCACCAACATACAAATGTCACTAAACAAAAGTAAATGAAAACCTTCTAGACAGAAATAGTTTATTACTGTTACTATCCAAACAACGTGGAATTCAAGTTAATGCAATATGGTCATAGTATACTCTAACTGCAGTTGTAGTAATGTTTAAAGTTTCAAATAGATATAGAGTATCCCTAAGTGCAGTATTTTGATATAGGAGCATAAGTGTTATTATAATATACCGTTCACTCGTTGATCCTCGCCTTGCAAAGAAATCCTGCGTTAAATTTTTCTTCGCATTTTTACAATATTTTTATTATCTGTGTAACTTGCTTGCCTTTTACTTTTACTTCCCATTTCCTTTGTCATGCTATTTTGGTGCGTGCCATCTAGTGTGTCTAGTAGTTGATAAAGTAATAATGAAGTCTGTTTAATATAACAAAGGAATCTGTGCTCCCAATTAAATAGTTATATCTCTGAACATCAGCTTGAAGCAAAGCATCTATCTAATTTAGTGTTTTTTATGTTAACAATAACTGGACTTTGGTTATTTTTACAAAATAAGGAAGAATAGATTACTTCGTTAGAAAACAGAGGATGAACGAGCTGAATTCCCAGAAATTAGAACTTCCCAAGTTATATTGAAATATTTGATACTTTCAAATCGCTTGTCCATGATAACTACGAGTATCTTTATAAAAAGTGACTTGCCTCATTCCCAAGTTTACCAATTCTTGATAATTTTACACAAAAGTGCGATACTCATGTATCTATTTAATTTAATAGTAAAATCCTTGTAACTAACTCGTATCAGAGGATCACAAAGCACCAGCCCGTGATTACGGTTCGTAGGCATTTAGAAATCCATTTACTCGGAGTCGATTTACTGAAGTGTAGTCTAGCTGTCTTGTCCCTCTCACATCGGTACACTGTTTATGCCGGTTAACAATAACAGCGGCCAACCGTTAACAGTTCACTTCTAACTATACTGATACTATATCCACAAAACTAAGATTAAAAAACAAATGACATACATAAATCTAACGGAGAAAAACCGTCAGAAATGTATTTAAGAAATAATTTCCAATCAAGTTTTAGATTATTTCGTATCATATCACTTTAATGTTATTCCTTCATTTATTTTGAATTTGTGGTAATTTGCGTTATTATTTCTTGATGACTAACATAATAATAGCGTTCATTTTGTTTCTCTATTCAGAGCGACACGATTTGGTATTTAATTCACCTATAAGAAAAATATGTTTATATACATAGCAGCATCCCGTGCACTGACACGACTAAAGAGGAGTCAAATACTAGAACTGGAAGATTGAATGTCCTAGTACCTAATTCCAAGTGTGGAATAACCTTCACCTACAATTGCACCTCGCCCAAATAACACATCTGCTAATAGTCTAGCGACTGATTGTATTGCTGACAGTTGAATTGGATTTTTTTCTATTAAAGGACGCTCCTACGGTAAATACAAGCATGAAAAGTCAGTTACAGAAGGTTGATCTTCTACTTAAACATAAAAATATTTATATAAAATTTAAAACAGTATAAAGCATAACTGCATTATTAATTTTAGTACTAAACAATAATTTACTTGAATATAGAGAAAGTTTCAATAAATACTTATATGTAGACCATGACCATGTGAGACCATGCTAGATTGTTTTATATATATAGGTTAATACAATTTTTAAAAGCATCCTTAATTGTGAAGCAAAAGCGCGCATATGTTCAGGGCGTAAAATTACCAATATATTAATCGTATTCAGTTAATTAATGGTGAGTGGCAGAGGCCAGACAGTTGTCATTAAAGTAATAACGTTGACTGATTAGCCGTGATTGAAATAATTAGTTAGCTGTCTGGGGATTTTTGAACCACGGGTTTTGGACGAGGGTTGAACTTAACTAATTAGGGCACTAATTCATACTGGTTTGTATGTTTTTTTCTTGAGAATTATAGGATCTACCAAAATCTTAAGCTATAAAATTACTCACTATACTGAGATGCGTATTTCATATGTGTATTCTGATATAACTCTATACATTGAAATAACTTTAACGGTAACATAGTTGATTGAATGATATTAATGTCTAATGTACTTTAAATAATACATTTTTTAATTGCAAGTTATGTAACTTGATATATAATTCAATCGTTATTTTGGCGTTGAATTTAAACCTCAGAGCTTATACAAGTAATTTTAAGAACCAGAAATTCTGTGCGAAATATTTGCAACAACTAATAATTAACAAATAAATTTTAACATAAAGAGCACTGGTTGTAGGTATTACAATTTCTTATATTTTAATATTGAAAAAAAGACCGATTCCTTTTTATTCTAAAAGTGGTTTTAGTCTTAAAGTTTCGTCATATGTATATAATATAATACAGAGGAAGGTCATAATTGCATAAGGTTTCGCAAGCTCGTCAATTATGTAGTGAATACCTTGAATAAAGAGTTCTCCACATTCATACAAACGCGATTATAGATATAAAATAATTTGTATTTATGGTAAAAACTCGAGAATTAATAAAAATAATAATTTATTGTCAGACCAAAGATCGAAGAAGTATGTACATTCAAAATCTTATAAAACTAAGTTAGTACTTAATCTAGAAATAAACACTAATATACTATTAGCCATGGAGTCAACTGCATGTTTCCTACAAGATTAAGATAATGAGGCATGCAATCCCCTCCAGTGCTTCACAAGCTTGGTCTCTTTGGTACCCAAAACATGTAGAATGCCATTCGTACTAGCTTCAATGCGGCACATCAAGGACGCTGCTCTGTTTCGGATGATAGCGTGAAATGTATCCGTTCGAGCCTCATAGAACATCCCCGATGCACTATAGTACCACGGCAATCTTAAAAGCATTCTAAAAGTATTAAAAAGTATAAAGTATAAAAATCTAATCACATTTATATTGCGTAGATTTCGTACTAAAATATATTTTCAATCATCGAGTTTCATTACGTTTTCAATCATAATGTTCCAATATAATTCATCGTGAAGAAGTCGGGATGTCAATATCCGAATATTTCAGAAACATGTCATCACTTCTCTTGAACAGGGGACAGATCTTAATATAAATTTACGATTCCTCTCTTTCAATATTTCATAGCTATCGTATTTACACGGCAGTGAATAATCTTTTACCTTTTAATATTAAAAACCGTGAATTGTTTTTTTTTATAAATGTCTGTTAGAAAAATAATTAGTAGAAATAATTCAGAAATATTAAACCATCTTAAAAGTAGCGTTTGGCATTTTGGTATCGTGATAAAATCGTTAATCATAAGTCATTTATTTGTTTGCGAATATGCGTACAAGAAAAACAAGGTCTTAGCTAAGGTATAACAAAGTGCATAAACCATATTCTACCACAACTATGATTATATTATAAGAGCAATGATTAAAATAAAAAGCATCTTAGAGGCCGGCTACGCACTGGTGAGGCCTCTGGCATTGCGAATGTCCATGGCGGTATCACTTAACATCAGATGAGCCTCCTCCCCGTTTGCCCCCTGTTTTATACAAAAAAAATTTTATCTTCTTATATTTAAAATATACTTTCCAAAATTTCTCTTTCAGAGCTTTGAATAAATACGTATAACGTGGACCGAAGTTAAACCTCTTTGAAACTTCTGAAGAATGCGAATACGTATAATTACTTGCTCATTTATTTGTTCCTCAAAAAGATTGAGTCACTAAGAAATACTATCGTTGTTTTATAATGCTACAACAAAATAATGTTGAAGTACAAAACCCTCGTTAAGGAACGTGTATACTAAAGAAAATCTTGTATATAATAAGAAAGAAATATCATATCACAATTTTCGAACACCGTTCATCTTACAAAGTTTATGACCATCCCAATTTGTCGAAGCCCTAAACATTATCTGTAATGAGACAGCAGTTTTTTATTTTTCATCACAATTTTCCGGCAACTAACAGGAATAAGAAAACATATAAGTATTTTAAATATAAATCTATAGCCATTATAAACCATTGTTCTAAAATATATTATGTTTTTATATATTATCTTACGCCTAATAATCTCTAAATCAAAACGTGAAACGTGAAAAAAATAGTAAAAATCGCTTTTATTGCTATCTTTACTATTAATTACTATATTACTAAAGAATCATTAATCACGCAAACAAGGCGTTTCCTAAATTAATTAGGCACTTAAGTACGGTTTAATAGCATCTTACTATATTAAAACGGTATCCTGTTTCTTTATAATGTCTATTAATAGTCGGTACATGTTTATTTTGAGCTATTATTATCTGTTTATATCAAAATTAAATCATGGGGATCTTCCCTTTGGTTTAAAAAAAAAAAGAAAAGTTTGACTCACAGTCGGGAATCTCGAAACAATTTGTTGTGGCTGTTAACTAAACTAATATCTTATATTATATACATTTTATAATTACATATAAACAGACCAAATCTTAATGTTATGCAGATCAAAATGTCCATCGTACCGGGGAACTGGGCACTGGCATTTTTACGTCAAGGTTTGTGAGGTAAGATTAAGCACATCTACGTTCCTCTGTTTCTATAATGATCTGTAAAAATAGTCTTCTAGTCAAACCAACGGAAGCGTTAAAATTATTTTTAACCCCGTGATGGTTTTATGGCTGACTGCACTTTATAACATCTAAAAATCTATAAACGCTTTTACCGAATATTGAATTAGCGATGGACTCAATGAACACTTTTATTTACGAAATGTTATACGCAAAATTGCTTAAACGAGTACGTAATATTGCTATTAATTTTGTTACCATTCTTGTCTTTTTAAGCAATTACATCGACATTACTATCGAACATGAAAATTTTCCCAATATTTTCTATTCTAGCTTAAATTTACTCAACATTGTTTCATGTTCGGTCCCGAAAGTTCTATTGGGATTGATTTCGTTGATTCCATTAGCTGTCTCTTAATTTTTAAAGACAAAGTGAATAATATATTTATTAAAATAGGGTCACCAACGTAAGTTACATCATACGTTCTGATGGACTAGTACAAAATTGCTCAAAAAACTATACAATTATAGACAGAGCACAACAAGAATGGACCACAGCATTTTATATAAAAAAGTAATAATAAAATGAATAAATCATAAATCTAGTAATATTTTAAGATTTATTAGCAAATTCTGAGATAAGTCGTTCTAGAGACGTGAACAACGGGTGAATTTCAGGCCCATTCTTGTTCTACAATAATATTAAACAATATATATCTTCCGATTTTTCTTGGCACATTAAATTCTATGAGACCGACAAGACTATTAATGTGATAATGAATAGGACTATTAATGTGGTTGTTCATAAATTTGTGCAGGTAAGAAATATCGAGATAATACGAACGAGATGATAATAATGTATCTGCAGACGAATAATACAAACTGTAACTATTAAGACTACGAGAGTTTCGTTATATATTTACCTACTCAGTCCATAAAAACGAAACGCTAAGTTTTTCACACAAAAATCATTATAATACAACTATTTAATTAATTGTAATATTCGTTCACTAAGCCTAAGGGCGAGTTTTTAATTAAATGAGAATGGAAAAATATTTTTTTACCCGTTGATTTCAAACAATTAAGTTCGTGATATTTGTTAATTTGCGTAATTTTATGAGTGATTTTAACGACTTACTTTAAATTTAATGACCTTTTTTATACAGCGTTTGACCCGTTTCAACTGGACCGTAGCACAGACTACGTAATGAGTTCAAAAAAAGTGTTTGTGTCCCTTAATTTTATAGTTTTCTGAATAACAATACATTTATATATATTGTATATAAGTGGATATGTAACATATTATATGTATGCAATAGAATTCAGCAAAGTAATAGATCTTTAGGTATGTGGAATGTGGTAAACATTTTTATTCAATTAAATGTGAAATGGAAAATATATTTCAGAAAAATAAAGTTTTCATTACGATTTTAATGATTATAAAAATGGTACCACCATATTATATCTACAACAGATATAATTTAACGCACATCTGAGTCTGTCCAGACTCGGCACGAACGATGACAAATAGAATGATTATTTTTTGAATACAAATAAGTTTTGATACCCGAAACTGTACCGCTATTTTAGGAATTATTTTGAGCTATTGTCTACCTAATCTGTGGTTTCAAGCCAGAGACTAGTGGGAATAACCCAAGGAAAATCTAAGATGAAACTTATTATTACTATGTTGTTATCATATATCGTCTAGTTTCGAACATTATTGGCTAGACGAAATAGATTAAGATTCATAATATTAATATTTGAAATTCGTATTTCGTTTCGCTACTTATAACTGTAAATATTATCAAAGCGAAATGAAATATTAATTTATTTACTACCTACGCTTTCTGATGAAACAATATTTGTGTAATAAATATTTATGGAAACACTTTATAATTACAATAAAGATAAATCGGTAGACATTGGACTTTAGTCAATATATAAATATTAACAACATACCATTTTACTATTGGCTACCGTAGTCTTGAATGGCTTCACACATAACAAATACGCAAAAGCGCTCACAATCATTATGATTGTATAATACAATACAATTATATTTTGTAATTATAATCCTTACGAAGAGGAATAGAAATTTTGTAATCGGATATTTATTTGGATAAATCATTGATATGAAAGAATTCAAACGGAATTAATAAAAATACAAAGAAATCTCAGGGTAACACTTTAATTAAACCAATTTTAAAAAGTATAGTTTAAAATTCGAACGTGAATAGTAGAGGCAATATTCGAAAATGCTCCGGTGTCGGGGCGAAACGTGCGTCGAGTGTTAGAGAGTTTTTTCGCGGAATATTGCCAGTAACAGAATTGTATGGACTTCCGCAAAGTAACGCCTGACTCTATTAATTATAAAAGTATTGTTCAAAATGAACCGAAATCTTTGGTGAACGAAGAAGCCGCGTCACACTTGCGTCACTAATATATTATTCGTAATATTCTATGATAATGAATAAAGTTATTAAAACGCTATAAATATATAACTGGCATTCTTTCTTCATTGATCACACAGTATTGCGGTCTAAATATATTAACATCTCTTTGATGTGGCTTTAATTAATGGCTATGTTTTATCTTAGCTATGTACATTGTCACATGAAACGACATATTTGTGACAGATTGAGGTTGAATTATATTACACTGTTAATTTGTAGGCTGCTCTTCAAATGTATTAATAATTAAAGTATTAATAAATAAGAAAAGTATTTGTTTTATATGAACTAACAGAATCATAGTAACAGAGATATCTTTTTGGATAGGTATACCGTGAGGAGGTCAAAGCTCTCTGAATTGGGAACCAAGCGTAAACAGCATATTTTAAAGTGCACTTATAGAAATAAACATATAAGTACAGTTTGAATAGGTTGAGCACAGATTTATTTGAGAGAGGGCATAATATAAATTAAATGTAATACGAATTATAGGCCTGAAACCGATTATTTGATTTTTAATTACAAAAATTCGACGAAACAAACAGATAGACATCTTAATTAGAAGGTTCATTTCAGTAATCCTACGTTATATCAAAGATTTTTGGATCTCGTTTTAATTTGAAAATTTTGCACTAAGTGTAATTTAATGTATTTTATTAATTTACTTAATATTATCAATGTTCCCCTTACGTAAATAATTTCACTTTTGGATTTACAATATCACCTTCATACCTCAAGTCTGGTAAATTAAAGTCAACATGCGAGAATAC
The DNA here is from genome assembly GCA_963693355.1 of Pontia daplidice. Lineage (NCBI taxonomy): Eukaryota > Metazoa > Arthropoda > Insecta > Lepidoptera > Pieridae > Pontia > Pontia daplidice. The sequence goes on along the minus strand of CAVNZL010000136.1, from coordinate 6,570,502 downwards.
CTCGGCTTATGAAACATTTTCAGAATGCAAACCGTACAGTTGTAATAAATTATTTTAATGAATTAATGAATTATTTTTTAGAGTATTAAAACATTACATAAAAACATTGTTATAACATCTACAACATCTATGCAGGAAGCATTATTCGTTGGATACGAGATATAGAGAAACTGATCCTCAAACACCTCACCTACTTTTATTGTATATTTTTTATTAAAAAGAAAACCATTAGAAAACTTATTACCTAGCTTAGCTTCCTCGGCCGAGGGACGTAAGTCGCCGAGGAGGTAGGCCCACTGGCAATTAACAAAAGAAAATCTACAACAAAGACGAGATAGATACATTGTTTATGGTAAAGAAGTTTTAAAGAGATAAATCAAGAGTTCATTCAGTAAACGACAGACAAATAAATTATAAAAGTTCCTAATCACTTTATTAATTGCGTCTGCTCTTGTCATTTTACTAAGACCTCCACGGCTTGTAAGAAAAAAATTTCATTAAGCGACAAAGAATACACAAACGGAATTTATAAGTTATTTTCTAAAACTGTTTAAACTAAAAATCTTTTATTCTTTGTTTTATTTTGTTTCTATATGCCATTTCATGACATTCTATAGTCTTATAGTCTTACACGAATAAATATACAAATTATATTATGCCATGAGTTATAATTATCGAATAGAAGATATAAGAATAATTATCGAATAATGCTTGATTTCGATAAATAACTATCGAATAATTTAATCCGACTGAGTTTTATAGCTGCATTTTTTAGAAAATTATCTAAATTTGTCAACAGTGATGAATAAATAATTGACCATAGACTATAATAAAATTTAAAGCTCTTATTAATTATTGAATAACAGCAGATGATATACAGTGTGATGTTGAAGAAATCGTCTCGTAACTTCGAGGTGTCAAGTAAGCCTGGACGTAAAATAAATTTGCATGACATGATTGCAAGTTGATTTTATTTATTCGCCACAAGGGCGATTTTCAATTTATGATATTTTACACAATTAACGCGGATATAAAAGGAAATTATGCATTGGTTTTATAAATTTAAATTGAAATCGCGATGAGGTTTAGATTTAAATTGATTTATAGCATTTTTAAGCTATAAAATAAGATTAAATTATAAGAGTTTGTATGTTATGGATTAACACGAACCATTATACTAATTTCGTTACTAAAACAAAGTTTGGTTGTTCTTAGCTTTAAGATAATCATTAGGTGTATTTTACCCTCAGTATTTTTATTCTTACCCAATTATATTGTTGTTCGAAGTTGCGTATAATGAATGAAATATATAGAACTCTCGGTTCGTTGTCATTTCAGTCAACATTTTAGTGTATTACAACAAATTTAGTGTATTGAAATTGGCAACGTATTGATTTTATAGACTAAATAAAATATTAAATTATTACTATTAATATATATTAATATTATACTAGCTAATCTGGCAAACGTTGTTTTGCCATACATGTGATTTCTAGCAATATTTTTTTTTATTTCAATAAAAATATAAATAACTAAAAAAATAGGGCTTGATCGTAGTTGGGTAAAAATTTAGGGTTGTATGTAATTTTGTATGCTGTATCATAGAAAAATAGAAACTAAAAATTTTGTCTAAAAATAAAATAAAAAATTTAGGGGTGGACTACCCTTAGCATTTAGGGGGATGAAAAATAGATGTTGGCCGATTCTCAGACCTACTCAATACGCTCACAAAGTTTCATGAGAATCCGTCAAGCCGTTTCGGAGGACTTCAAGTTGGAACCCCCTGACACGAAAATGTTATATATTAGATTATAATAATAAAATATTTTTATATCAGGACTTACTATTTCACACACACAGTCAGTTAACATTAATGGAAGTATATAAATGCCTATGCTAATGATTACATGTGATAAATAGACAAACACTAACATTATTTATATAAATAAACATATATCTACCAAAACCCAGGGCTCGTGTTCGACCTATACACCATTCGATTCCTAAAATATTAAAAATATTGAATAAACCAAATCGTGAATTGAATCTTACTACGAAAACGGCTAATAATAAACGCTATATATGAATACAATTTTCTTAGAATTCCAAATATGTACAAAATATGACATTTACCCTTCACTAGACCTTGTTTATTGGGTTTCAGACATTTGTAATCTGTTTCTTATAATCTATAAATATAACGATCATGTCATACGAGATTATAACGTAAAAGATATTATTATCTCTCATATCGCTATAGAAAAGTAAAGCACGTGGTTTAGAAATTTGTTTGTTACAAGTTGGACTTGTGATTTGCCTTCTCTTTCTCGATATGGGCCGAAGGAGGAATCATTTCTCCTTTACAAAGGTAGAACGGATGGTTGACAGGTTTGAAAGTATACTCGCTTACGGGGCAATGCCGCTTAGCATAAACCAGGGACTTTCTGAATGTAGTCTGTGTCTTGCTACCGATAAGCCGTTCATGCAAAATCGCCAAGTAGCCTGCGGTCGGGACCTGGATGGAAGGTGCTTGATGAGGCAGTCAGCATCGGCATTTCCGCTCTGTCGTCACGACAAGACAACGAAGAAGGATTTCCTGCCTGACCTAACCGCAAAATCCAGCGAGCAGGACAAAGGAATTTTCCAATTTGTACCCCTGGTAGGAGAGGTAGGAAGTATCAGCCGTGGAGAGTATCTGAGTTTAAGTAAAAAAGAGCAAGGCTTGCGTCGTAGTCTCCAGATGGTATCGGAGTTTAGCCTCCTCATTTTTGTGAAGACCACAGTAAGTGTAAAGGGAGTAGATAATATTTTAATAAATACAGATTTGAGGTTTTTCTAATTCGAAGATACCCGTACTGAATTTTTAGCGAGGTCTCGACTTTTATTCATACCCAAGAGATGAGGAGCGGTTTGGTTTTTATACGTTTTATTTTTGTTTCACTTTATTGTATCAAACGCTGATCTCGCATTTATTTAATCAATAGAAATAGATGTGAGCGAAAAAACTTTAATTTCGTTATTAATCAAGAATAATAATGACTTTATTATTATATGCAATAATTAGTTAATTCATTGATCTTATAATTTAAGGTTACGAAATTATGTAAGATGCTTACATTTAGAACTTTGATATTACATGATTAATAGTCTAAAGCAAATATAGTATGCTTAATTTGGGCACACTACCATGACACACTTTCACACTCACACCACACACACTCACATGACACTTCATTTCCATGTTTTTGTACTTCTTTTTTTGTATTACTATTTAGTCTTTTTTATATATATTGTAACCCTATTTTGGCTTTAGTTGTAGCATTTAAATTGTATACTATATGTTTAATAACGCTGTTTGGGTTAGTAAATAAATAAATAGTAATTCTACACCAGAATAAAACTTAAATTTCTGTTAAATATACTCATACAACGAACACAACCATTTCAAATGTAATTCCCGATTAATCAATCACCCATATAAACTACTCCTTTCCGATAATCTTATAAAACCTTAGATTAATAAGCCAAGCGATATACTGGTGAGAATTCTTGCTACTTTTAGAACTAATCTGCCAAGTTTCAAAGCGACTGAACCATGAAATTATGTGAGATAATGAACGTTGCTTCGACATTTAAAGTATTTCGTTTCACACGATTCTGTCTTTCTCTTATTTCTATTTTATTGGCTACAGCTTGACCTTCAATTTGTATATGTATATACAAGCTTTTCATTATTAAATATATTAGAAGTCTTCTAAAAATTTTCTTTCTCAAGAAATGCAAAATATTTATAGACTAATAGTAGTTATAATAAATACTGTAGCTGTTTCAATTTTTCAATAAAACGTTTTTCAGCCGTAAATAACTTTCGTTTCAGTCAGATACACATTTTTCTATACAAGACAAAAAAGTTTAAGATAAATTTTCTTCTAAATTTGTTTAAATATTAATGTGGAAAAGTTTCAAGGCATTAGTGGTGCTAAAATATTCTGCAATAAACTTTTTGCACTGAAATTTGCGATTTTATTTTTCGTGTTATGTTCCACTAGCTGTTTTCTGCGATAAAATACCCGTGGTATGTATGTTCATGGTAATACGAGAAAAGGAACAATTTTCCCTTTTTACAAAAATTTTCACAACACAAAAACAATTTTTTATTCCCACTATTACATCTGGAAGAAAGTCTATTGTAATTTGTGCTTATTGTCATCAACTTCAACCTAACCCTTCTGCTTTATAATATCGGTATAAATAAGTATAAAGTATTTCAACATACATATGAAAACTACATTCTGTATCAACAGCGTTATCTCCGCGTGAAAGAAACCAGGCCCATTCACATCCATTTGTATAATTAACAGCCGCCCGAGAGCTTTTAATACGTGTCGGCTCGTTTAAAATATTAGAGCGTAAAAGCTTTGGGCAACTTCAAATGTTTCTAGGCACATACTCGTGACGTCAACTACCATTATCTGGCATTATTGGGGTAAGGCGTATTAAATCTGAAATTAGGGAGCTTTAATTTCCCCAAACGAAAAGTTCAAAATAAAATTGCTATTCATCTCGGGGCTAACAAATATATACCAAATCCTATATAAACTTTTTTGCCATTTCAAGCTTGCCGGAGCTGATCATTCAACAAATAATGTATGGCCTTGGGCCTTCAATTACTTTCCTAAGCGAAATTGGTCAAATGACTTGGTGAAATTGATAGAATTTCGCATTTATAATAATATGCGGTTTGACCTTTACTGCCATCAGTAATTAAAAAAAAACTTAACGGGTTAAGCTATGTATTTTTACAAAATTTAAATATATTTTACATTATTTTAAATTTTTCGACTTTTCGCGTACTTTACAGTGTGGGTGGTCACGGTAGACTGAAGACAAGGTGTTAATAATGTATAATTTATAATATGTATATAACCATCAGTAATCTATAATCATCTAAAGATAAAAATATTGTTTTAAAACCTTCACCAAAATGGAAAAACATTTCTGAAATTCATATATCATCAACATATTATTAGCATAAAAATATTGTTAAAACTAATATATATTTTGTTGGAGCTATAGCAGCCTACATATGAAGTTCTAATCATAGGGTGGAGCGGTGATCCTCGGCTATGCACCAATGGGTTTTAATAATTTTCTTCTTTCAAATTTCTTCTCGTGAAAAATCTGTATTGAGGGTGACCTAGATCATAAATTGGTTGAGTTATAGTAATCAGGGAGGCATTCAAGTGATGAATAGGCGGAATATTTCTGAGTTGGGAATAATTAATGGTCTCTAAGATGTTTTTGAGAGGATTCCAGAGATTTGCTTATTAGTGAAGTACCGTAAATTGCTTTAAATACTAAACAAACAAACGATCATATTTATAATAATGTCATTACATAAATGTAGTATAGACGTTCCAATTTGAAAACTTGAATAAATTAATGAAAATCTAAATATTTTTTATCTTTATATATTTTTTAATTTTCTGGATATTTCAACAAAACTTTAGAACGAAACACACACATACGAAAAAAATGATATATAATCTTTATTCTATAAGTATATATATATATATATATATATTATATAATTTATTTGAAACCATATTTGGAGATTATCTTATTACAAATATATACAAGATCCGGCAAACGTTGTTTTGCCATACATGTGATTTCAATTTTCAATTAATTATTTGAATATTATTTAAAATTTGACACTGCGATGGTAGCGCCGTCTGTTGGATCCAATGTAAAACATTCCAAAATCAACAACTACTAATAAATTAAAAATAATTAAAAAAACATTGTCCAGCGGACAACATTGTGAATCTAAACCATTCCCAGATCCCCTTGAACACACACAAAAATTTTCATCAAAATCGGTCCAGTCGTTTGAGAGAAGTTCAGTGACATACACACTCACAGAAGAATATAGTAGTACAGAAGAAGATATATTGGAATGAAGATGATTTACTATAGCCCAAAAACAGCAGTCACTTCAACTGTTTTTAAGCTTTAAAATGTAAATTAAAGATGCGCTTAAATAATAAGAATCAATATTACTATCGACTATTGAATAAACTACTATTGAAATCCCCGACTGATATGTTACTACTAGCACAAATTTAAAATAAATGTATTGTATGTAATAGAATAATTAATGTTTATACAGTGACATTATACGAGTTTTTCTCCAACGCTTGCCTCAATTAGCGTAAAACAAACAAAACCGCTCCCTATAAAGCCAATTAAGCTTACACATATCATCGTTTTATATGTCCACATTACATTATTTTCCTTTTCACTCTCAACTCACCGAAACGCGGATATAAATTATCTACCCAAACCATCATCAGCGGTTCGATCCATTGTGAGTTAAGTGCAAATTTGTATTTTACCCGTGGCACGTAAAAGAGAAATAATAAATAAATGTCAGTACACATTTTAGACACGTTCGGTTAACCCCAGGATGCGCTATTTATACGTTTATAGCTTGTGTTATGGGCGCTAACACATTTTAAATACATATAACACCCAGATGCTGCTAATAAATGCTCATAATATTATTATTTAGACCATATAGCGAACCCGGGACGGTTAACTGTGTACTGGGAGTGTAAAAGTCTACCAATGTACCACAGGTGTGATGTTGTTTTTGATATGCTTATTCTATGGTATATTCATGAAAAAAATAAACTTAATTTGGAAAAAACACTATGTCGCGTTATTACGAGTAGAACAATAAACATAAATTTTCAGTACTTAAAAACATATGTCGCAATTTAAAGACAATTGGTTTAGAAAACTGTACTGTTGTAAAAAAAAGCATTTTTTGAAAAGACCATGTTCTAAGAACCGCGTTTGAATATAGAATATTGAAATGTTGGAGGCCAATGAAATAGTCGTCCCCGACAATAAAATAGATTTGATGCAGACGTAGTTGAGCTATAAAGATAGTTGGAGCATTTTATCTATTGCAATTCTCATCGGGAACTTGAGGTTTTAATGTATTTGCTGATGGAGGCTACTAATTTTTTATTACTTTTAAGTAGTTCCTTCGTGTATATGTAGTTTTATACCTATTTTAATAGTCATTTGACTATTAAAATTGTCTATTTATAATAAATATGTATGTGAAATTCCATATTTTAAATTGATCATAATATTTTGTATTAAATTTTTATTTTACTGAATATTTAATGTTTAAAATGTAGAATGAAAAATTGAGTTTGCAATAAAAAACGTATTTTATTCTTGAGGACAAAACTTACAAGCCAGGATTCTTACAAGACACGCCAAAAAAACATAGATAAGAGAGATAGGCAATAGTGTCTATTACCTAACGTCAAATAATTTCCACAAATGCAAAATTTAACTATAACATCTATTTGGACATTTAGTAACATATAGAAACAAAGATACTAAATAACCAATGCACTATTTTAAGCTTAATTATTTTATAAGTAGCTTAAAATTAAAGTCTGTAGGCAAGGTTCCGAATATTTGCAGCGTTCCCCCGGTAGATTCTACGAGGTCTACTGCCAGCTTTTCGGTCCCCTGTGCAGAATTATTTATTAATGAAAATATAATAAGTAAGTGTGCGTATTCTAGTAAATGAAATTATCAAGTACCACATTTTAAATACTACGAATAAGTTCGTTATTATTTAACATTCTAATCGATACCGAAGTGTGAGTATTTCATTTATAAAAATTACTAGATTCTTGGTTTTTTCTTATGGTTACCACCATAGTGGTCTGTGGTAGTGAATGGGTTTTAATTTCGTCGTTTAAATTGAAAATCTCTGAAATATGATTTTGTAGTCACATCATGGTAAAACTTGCATCATGATTTATACAGTATTAAGTGAAGTTTTAATTAATATACCACTCTCGTTATGGCCACGCACTGTATCGGTTTGTTAGTAATTAAATAGTTAGTAGTAGTAGTAGTAGTAGATAGGAATAATATAAGACATTACATAAAAACATAACATTTCATATAAATTTATTCGTTTTAGAGCATTTCATGTGTTCTTTGTAATCCATGGGAAGTATTCCATTAAAAATAATTTACACACCTAAAAAGTTTTTCTTTCAGTTATCAAATTAATAAAATATACAATTTACAATATTATGCATACGTTACAACTTCATAATAATTGACTATTTTTCTTAAAAATATAATGAACCTTCGGTAGGTTAGGTACGCATGGAGTATCTAGTATCATTATAATCACCTCGATGACGTGATATTTTTCTGACGTGATTCGCCAATTTTCACGATGTTAATGAGCCCCGAAGATAGATTGCATTACCAATGATGTCATACTGAAAGTTACTTATAAGGCTTATGTAGTGATGTGACTATAAAACGCCTACAAAAATTATTTTTGTTCGATTTCATACTGCTACGGATTTTACGCGTCTTTTTTACTATTTTGTAACTTTTATGAGATAAGTTAAAATTAAAATAAATAAGGCGCAATTATATATTTTTATTATTATAGGTTTTGTTTAAACCAATCCTGGTTAGATTTAACTCTAATTACATGATCTAGTCACAGAAATGCCTGCCCAGGCTGGATGTCCTTAGCAAGGGACAGAATAAAATGGGAAGGTTTAGTGGAAGCCTACGCCGCAGCGGCGACTACTGTAGATTAGTTTCCGTAGCTTAATGATATATTATTAAAATTGTACAGCTTAAATAATAAAAATTGTAATTATGTAGCTTAAGTATAGTAAAAATAAAGGCTTTATTTATTTATACATGGTCTAGATGGTATATATGGTAAACTCTACATGGTCTAGATGGTAAACTTAACACTCGAGATATCATACAGAATAAAACCTACATATGTTTTATATACACAATTCATTATATTTGTATAATACGACGAAAAAACTAAACAAATGCTAATTTAAAATTTCATACTTAATTTTAAAACCAATATATTTCGCTGAATAGCAATTTTGATCATAAAAATATTTTCAAATCCTATCAGTATTTTAACAGGCGTTGCTTGCATCTGAACGTATTAATAATACCCACAGACCACAATACAGACCTGTATTGAAGCTCTACGGATTTAATTATTCATGAATTAGTTTTCTGCTATGGCCAGTCTTCATATCGTAAATTACATTACATTACAAATTACAAATGGTCAGCTTGCAGCCTTCTCTAGCCCGCTCTGCAGCCGCATTCTGCTTCATCGACCAGTGACCTATAAATATATATCTCTAACTGATATTATTATATCTTTTAATAATACTTTTATTAAAAATAAGCAATTACACCATACAATAGAATCTCTATCTTCTCAGCCAGCTATCACCTGTGTTTGAGATTTAAAAATTGTTGATAAAATACCAAATATTCAAACCGTATTCAAATACATTTGAAAACAAATAAGCAAGTTTAAAGAGAACATAGATCATTTATCAAGACTGGCTGTAATCAGATCGGTATAACAACTTAGTCTTAGACAAATTGAATACGTTTTGTGGTACGTAGACAAATTTAATCGCTTACTTTAATGAACGAGACTAGCAGACAAACCTAATGTCACCTCAGGTTAAAGGATAACAATGAAACTGTTTAAATAAAGCATGCATTGTTAATTATTTAATTTTATTAGTGAATCTTATTTCCGAATATAATTGTATGGTTTTAGGTACTCACTGAATTTAGAATAGTTTAATGATTTGTAATGTTGATATATGTATTTCCGCACCAATATGACTTCAGGACCTTCTACAACAGAGCGTAGCGAAGTTGCAAGGCCGGCAACATTGCGAGCTCCCTGTCACCTTCAGCGCTAACTAAAACATTATGTACTTTATGCTTTTGTAACTTTTAACACTCAGAACTCACCAACCAATATGGTTATTACAATGTCAAGCGTGTTGGGAATCAAACTAGGGAAATCCTCTGTTCGACGGTAAGATATAAGTGCCATTGCGGCAAATTGTTATTTTAACTGAAGTATTGGTGACGCATCTGTACAACTTTTAGCACCAAAGCACGTAACATGCAACGCAATAAAATTTTAAGTGAATACCAAGTCTAACGTCACACAAAACTCGCTGCAACCACTTATCGCACGTGAATCGCAGTTAATAATTTTTATAGGTTAAGGTTGCCGTTTAACTGGAAGCTTTTATTACAAGACAAGCTGTCGCCCGAAATACATGGCCTACAAGCTGAAATCGTAAAATGTGAATCTCTCAATTTTCATTACGTATATAAAACATGCCCTAAAGAAATTGCTTCATAATTTATATATTGATATACGACAGTAAAACTATATTGACTCAACAAAACGATTTGCAATAAGGTAATTTGATAGCTGGAGCGCTACGACACAAATTGTAAAAATAACAATAATTTGTGTTTACTTGACGTTGGCCTGTAGGAACATAAAATCCGGCTTTAGCCGAAAAACATTAATAATGATCATTTACTAAATAAAGGACTGAAATTAAAGGAATGGCAACACATACTGTTTAGTTGGCGCAGTCGCCACAATGTCGAGCTGAGGATTTTGGCTTCGATTTCTGGTACTGTTAACACGTGAGAATCATTGGCAGTTGGCTGAGGTCTGGATTTTATATATATGTTAATCAGTTATGGTAGCAATTAATAGGTCTAACCGACCGTGTAAGAAATAATTTGTTTCAAGCAATACAGCGTAGCAAAAAGGAGAGTTCTCTTTAAAAATTCCATTATACCTTACAGAATATTTTATGATCTAAACTTTCATTGGCACTATAGCGTTATGGGCAAACTACGTTTATGAATGAGTTCTTGTATACCTTATTATCTGTGAACTTTTTTACTTTTATCTGGCCTTATTAAAATTAAAATAATGACATCTGTCGCCATTTTATATCTTTGGTATATAAATACTTGTTTTTTTTTTCAAATAAACATTAAATACATCCAAAAACTTAACGACTGAAAAAAGCATTTGTGAAATAAAACATTAATAAAAGCTTTTAATAATTCTGTGATTTTTATCGATTCTCAATTACCAGTATATTATATATTTATTTCTCAATTACTCCAGTATATCTAAACAAATATTTTCTCAGTCCCACACGTAGCGGTAGCATTATTGTATTACGTTTTTAAAACAAAAATAACATTCATATAGAAACAAAGAGGTACCTTTAAGAAACATTTTCTTTGATTTTACAATCTCTATTGGATTCCCGAATGCAATAGAAAGTTTTATTCATATTCCATTTGTCATAGAGTTACTATCAGTCGATTGATGGACGATGCGAGAATATCGCCAGACATACCCAGGGGACGTATCTTATTGATGCTGTATTAAAATTATCTACTGTTTTGGTTTATGGAAAATGTTTTAGAAGCCAACACTTTTAAATTTTTGGTAAAAATGTGATCAAACTAACAATTAGTGTATATATACTATTGCGTAGGAAAATGATCTTAGCCTTTATACTTGGCGCAATATTCAGAATACCGAACAGAGGATTCGGTTCCTGGTATGGCGAACATTTACTACCTAATAATTATAATAATAACTAATAATGCTGCACGCTGTCTTTTGCTAATTTACACAAATATTATGCTGAAACAAACGGACGGATATGCTACTTGTAATCATAATTGAGCGTGGAGCCGAAAGTTTCAGTTTTGTTGAAAAAAATTTGGGATTAACACCCAAGAAGGTTGAATACATAAGCTCTAAAAAATCATGGAGGTTTGTCTGATATGTAATCTTGGAAAACGATATAAGACACTTATCATCACTACATAGTATAAAACAAAGTCGCTTTCTCTGTCCCTTTGTATGCTTAAATCTTTGAAACTACGCAACGGATTTTGATGCGGTTTTTTAATAGATAGAGTGATTCAAGAGGAAGGTTTATATGTATAATAACATCCATTATTGTATTGTATTTTTGAGGTTTCTAATGTGATGTCGTAAATAATTACATTTTTTCCGCTTACATTGCAAACGCAGGCTGAAACCTACGAGTTTTATCAAAATAATGCACTAAGTATTGTACTATGTATGGTATATGTCTATCTCTTATGGGTAACCCACAATAACTTTTTTTGTCATTTACTTTTTACGACAACGCGTTTATTTTTCTGTAGTGTATTTAGTATCAGCATTGGTCGCTAGTACTCAATATTGTCAATACTGTTTATTGCGTCATCATTTGAATCGAGACAATTTTTCGTAGACATCGAAGCTTAATCCTCTAAGATTTAAATGATTCGCGTTGACACATACAATTAAATCTTTTCTTAATAAAGGCATTCGGTTTAATCAAAATATACACAACCACGCATTTGAATAAGCCACAGGCCTCTGAAAACTCAACATTTGTGACATAGAAAAATGTTGTAATTAATTAACTTTGTGTTACACAAGAAGCATTTAAATACGGTTAAAATATTTTTATAGTCGGCTGAATCTGTAATTGTATAAAAAATTAACCCCTACGTTTCTTACTACGGTTAAATTCCATTACAAACAAATCGAAACAGTATCAAAATTCTATAAATATACTAACATTTTACTTATATTAATAATAATAATGTTAAACAAACTATAATGTAATATAAAGAATGATTACTAGAAAAACAGAACTTTACCCCCAAATAATAAATTCATTTGTAGGAAGCTCAACCTTGCAAAACAGCACAAATATTTTGTGTCGTCTTAGTGTTTTCTGAGATAAATGAACGAGAAATCCACCCAAAAGTTTCTTGAAAAATTGAAGATTTTACACGGGTGTGTTTTTTTATTCACCAAACGTACGCCCAATTTTTCGTCATCTTAAGCGTAGGCGTGCTTCATAGAAACAAATATCGAGGCTCAGTTGAAATAGCCGATGGCGCCGCTCGGCCGTGTTTTATGGACGGCTTCCAGTCACATCAAACCGACGGGATTCTTACAATAAAGCCGCGCACATACATTTATGAAAAGGTATCGCATCGTTGACGAGTCCTTTTTAGCTCATAACAGACGTCATAGTAGGTTATTCAAAATGCTACACTTTTTCGTATAGAATAACGATATCATAAAATGTTTGAAACTATGTGAAACTATTGAAACTTTGACTTCTGAAATTCAATTTCTTCTATATATAGGTTTTATTTTAAACATAACTTGGCCGAAATTTAAAAAAAGCTATGAATAGGATTTTTCGATTGTAGATAAGTATAAAACTATTTAAGTTGATTTTTTTCGAAGAACACATTTTCCGATAGATATTAATACTGTTACAATCCCATGACAGCTTGGCCTGGTTCAAAACTTTGAAAATAATGTTTGATTTAGTATACTCTTAGCCTAAACATATTATATGAAAGTGGCTGTAGTGACATAATGATGAGCACGCAGCCTAATGTCACTGATAAAGTTCTTTCGACCTTCATGTTTTTTATGGAAGGGCAAATTATGCTTAGTTATCAGATAATATTAACTGAGAAATATCGAATAAAAGATTTCGCTTGTGTTTCCAATTTAACATTAAAAATTTGTGCATTTTTACTTGATGTTTTGTAATCTGTGACACGAACCTGCGTGCTAATATGTGCTTGACTATTGAGAACCCTTTTATTTTTGTTTTTTTTTTTATAATGAAGATAAATAAATAATATTATATAGACTTATTACATTATTACAATAAACATAGACAAAAGTAAATCAATAATAAAGAAAGCAATACATGCTGTTTTCAGAGCTTTCTCTAATGTACTCGTAATTAGTATTAATTATAGGTAATAAATTTGCATACGCTTAAGTCCTCGACACGAAATATATACATATTTGCAATTTGCTCACTTCTATGATTACTTAGGGCCCCAGTACACTGAGGCCCTACGTAATCGACAATTCGTAGACCACTACATAGAGTGGTCTACGAATTCTGTAGCACAATTCGTAGCTATACAAGATCTTATTACTTACGAAAATATCCGTTTAATATAAGTTTCATATGTAATATTGTTGCCATTGTAACCACTTTCACTAGGCTGGTTTCCTATATTAATTCTCTATATATATAACCATAAAACTTCTTTATCTTAATTCAGAACTGCTTATGGGTATACTCAGGGGACTTAGAAGTTGTATCCACAATTCAATGATACAGACTCAATCAACCTATATCAATGCAATTATAACTTATGATACTGTTCGAACTATTGGACAAAAAATTATAAAACTTAATAATATAATAAGTTTAGAGGCCACATTGGACTACTTTGCGGTGCCTTAAACAATTTTTTGTCGAATTTTTACTTGTAACCAAACTTTGTTCACAATACTGATTTCTATTTTATGTTGGATTGGATAAATTTGCAATTTATGTAATATAAAATTCAAACAAGAAATTATTTCGTAAATGCTCGACAAAAGAGTGTCTGAAGTCCCCGTTTTATATCAACCATATTTTTATTAATATCATTTTTAGCTTTTTAACACAACTTAAAGTAACAACTTGTATTCTGCATAAAACTACAGACAAAGAGCTTGTAATTGTTGAATAACATCTTCCGGTTATAAAATAAAATAAACCCCACACAAGTGATAATAAACCAAACCTTTTATTAACATCTTTATATATATAATTCTTCTGTGAGTGTGTATGTCACTGAACTTCTCTCAAACGACTGGACCGATTTTGATGAAATTTTTTGTGTGTGTTCCAGGGGATCTGGGAATGGTTTAGATTCACAATTTTGTCCGCTGGACAACGTTTTTTTTAATAATTTTTAATTTATTAGTAGTTGTTGATTTTTGATTGTTTTGCATTGGATCCGACAGACGGCGCTACCATCGCAGTGTCAAATTTTAAATAATATACGAATTTTAATTTTAGACTGTCCCGACAGTTAGCGCTGCGATCAAATTAAAAAAAAGGTTTTGTTATCATTGTGTTATTGTGCTGTATATGTGCTGGATCAAATATTAAATTAAAAGGTACTGAGTGTTTTGAGAAGAGTTTTTTTTTTATTTTTATGATACAACTTACAAAAATACATATAACCCTAAATTTACCTCTCTACAATCAACCGCTATTTTTTATTTATTAATTGAAAATTTAAATCACATGTATGGCGAAACAACGTTTGCCGGATCAGCTAGTAATTCTATAATTCTATTAGCCATCGGCTTATAAAATATACTTATGTTCTATGACATAGACTAATGCCCGTAACAACCATAAAAATATTCAAATATGACACAAATAACAAGGTGTGTTATTCCTCCAATTAAGTACACATTTTTATTAGTACCTCCATAACGCCACACTATAAGGGAAACACGTACGAGCTACTTTAACCATGAATCACAATTCAGTAATCAAAATTTTAAAATCAATTTTTACATTGACATTTTGTTTTCGTTCATCAGTTATATTTATTGATTTATTTATGTAATCTATTGAAAATCGAATATTAATATTTATGTACGCTCTCGCTACTTGTCTGCTGAGACGTTTTAAATAATAAATTATTTCAATATGGTGGCACAAATCAACGCAAAAATTTTGCCAGAAATAATCGCAATCATATAAAATTAGTCACTCAATGATGATTTACATTTTTACTGTAATAAAGTAAAAACGATTTCAAAAAAGGTTTCGGACTTCATAAAATATATTTAACAGCAGCCTGTTTGCTACCGGCCTTAATGTATTTAGTTGAGGGCTAGGTTTTAGGATATAACGACTCCCTAGGCGTTTTAGCTTGTGAATCTCCTCTTTATAGCTTGGGTTAATGGATAATATACACTATAGATGTATATTTTCTTATAGTTTTTTCTTGGGGGAATCATTAGCTAAAAAGTAACCTTAAATAAATTCTTCAAACAGCATTCATTTCAATTATCATATTTTAAATCTTTGTTACTCTTTTACGGTTTCAGGGGTTTGTGTAGATATTTTTATACATTATACGGAATATATAGGCTACTTTTATCGGATGAAACAGATTGTTTAACTAAAAAGCACCAAATGAACCGAGAACTAATTTAAGCTAAGCCGAATTATTTTCTTATTTGATTATTTTATACATATATTTATACACATTTTATTATATATCTAAAGATATTATATATGAAATCATATATATAATCTGATATTGTCGGTAATAATATGTTATATGAAGTACGAACAGTGATTGAAAATAGTTCGTCTATAGTATGAACAATGGTGCAAAGCATAAAGTATAGAAAATAAATATTGGTAATTAATAAAGTTCAATAAAAAGAAAACTACAATTGGAAGAAGTTTATTTCAACATAACTGATAATATGATTGTAGAACAGCTTAACATTTTATAATGAAGTTAGAAGCATCGGGGTTCGTATTAATTAACGTCTGTGAGTGACCACTGCGACAGAAAACAAAAGAACGTTCCTATTCAGACATGTGGAGAAATAACTTTCGCATTTTTCACAATTCCTTCGATGACAGTTGCAATTTAGCTTACGCTCTCAGAGCGTTTGTTGCTTTTATACTTTGTGCGATTCAAAGAGGGAATTCTATGTGTTTCGTAGATTGCAGGATCGCTGGTTCTGGCATTTTTCAGTAACAATTGATATAGCATTGTTATTCAGTTTTAAGGGGCTTTGGTAATCAACCAGTTAATAAGAGCACTGTGGTGGATAAAACATGTCGATTAATAAAAAATCTTCTCTATATAAAAGAACTTATTTTTCATGGAGATACTGATCTGGCTCGGTGGAATGAACGCCATACTTTTATTTATACTTTTGTCTAACTGTCAACTTACGACGGATACTTTTAACCAACCAATATCCACTAGATTAGAAATAAATCTTTAAATTTGGTTCCAGAGATTATGTTCTATTCATACGCTGAGGGAGATTTATTTTTCCATTGATTTAGTATACTTAGGTAATGATACAAAAAAGGCTTACAGTTTTTGGTTATGACTCTATTTTGTACGGGCATGTCCTATTTGCAGCTGCAATCTTGCAAGCAACTTCAGCCTCCTAAGATAATTTAATTTTCAATTTTATCTGAAAATAATCAAAATTCCTTTTTAAACGATTTAAATTTATTTAAAAAAATATAATTTTTGATAACATTCATATCCTTTTTAGTATCCTATTTTATTTGTTGTATAGCTAATTACCAATATGTCTATACTTTATCATATATTATTCATCCATAACAGTACTTAGTATAATTTTAAATTTATAATCAACGATATACACAAATCATATATTTTAAACCCGCAAATCTCTATCACATATCTGTCATGATAAGTGTGTAAGATGCCTGTTTAGTGTGTGTGTCAGTCAGGTCTTGACAATATTTCCAACACATCAAACTTTCCAAAGTTCCATATATTACATTGTACTGATTAAATATCTGCTAGGCAACAAATAACCTGACTTTATTCTTAATACAGTTTGAAATTTTGACTGATCACTTAACCGCCGCAGCGGAGCGATAACTCTTGTATTTCACAAATACACCTTTCATGAAGATTAATAAGGACCTTATGGGAATAATAAATCTAAGTTTAAAAAAAATCCCTTATGTAACGACTGAATGAATAAAGTTGTATTCATTTTAATTATTAAAGTGTTTAAGTGTGTTTCGGCCCGTGCATTTAACCTCTCTAGTCTATGCCTAAAACAACCTATTAATCATATTGTATTTCCGTTTATATTGGAGTCTAATTTAATTAAAAAAATTCCAGCCTCATCACTTGCTAGTTGCCGAATTTTCTACTATAATAAATTTCTAAAATTTCACACAAATACTATTAACATTCGAAATTCTATAGGAGCCCGGCACGAGCTGTGCACGCGCAAAATTGAACAATGAACAGACATGGAAAAAATATGCTTCTACTAGAGTTAGAGGCTAAAAGCTCTCTTTGGAATTTTAATGTATCTCAGCTATTTGAGAGATTACTTTAGTGAATGCTATTAATTTCAAAAAAATCACATGTCGACTCTTCGGGAATAACGTTGCTTGATAAACGCAGCGAATCCAATTTCGTGGTTGATTGACGTTGATTCATAAACACGTACGCGACTCGCCTCGCCCTACGACTTGCCACTCGTACCACAGTGTAAACGCGATATTAGATAGTCAATAATAATTCAAATAATTAAACATTCCCTCATTAATATTCGTAGCTGTGTTTGTTCGTGTCTAGTAATTGCTTTATTTAAAATTTGTAGATATACTAATAATTAACAATTATGTAAGCCAATGAATAAAGACTCTTTTGGTCGACATGACAATACATTAAAGATTTGAAACTTTAACAATGTCGTCAGTGAGTGAACACAAGTTCGTAATTTTAGAAGTGAAACAATTTAAGTTTTACAATTACTTCTAATAGTCCTCTATCGGCTCGTTCAATCATAAATTTAAATTATTCATAAAATGTTTACATCTTTTGATTTATACGAAGTCCTTCTGAGAATATCTCCGAATGAGAATGAGAAATGAGAATTTTAATACAAAGTCGTTTATTATACGCCGCACTAACAAATATTTAAGTAAAAAACATTTAATAATAGGTAACGTTGTAGTTAGTAACGTAGTTGTGCTTACAAATATAGCTTGCATTGAAACAAAATAATTAGAATATAAATTAATAAGAATAAATACATTATCTAACAGAATATTCTGACTATCAAGGAATAGCCGTATATTACCATCAATTTGTAAGTTTAATAAGATTGAGTGAAGCCCGCAAGGAGTTTTTATTTGTAAGTTTAGGTTAAGGTTGTTTTTAAGTATGTTTCGGCAGTAGGGTGTTATTAAAATTTAAAACCATTTCCTACTTTCTAAAATTCAGGTCATTAACGGGGACCTTGAACACTCGGATTTATATACTATATTTTTGTTTTTAATTTAATTTTTTTATATAGTTTTGTTTTTTTAATAACATTATGGTAATCTTAAAATTTTGGCTATTTCTAATTGTTTACATATCACAGTTTTGGTCGGTTGACTGTACTGATGCTTTTTGTTTTATTGTTTATATTTGTATGTCAATTGACTGTATGTGGTGTAATCTTAATAAAAAAATAAAATAAATCATCAATATCTTAAATAATAATAATTTAAAAAAATGTCAGCTTTTTATTACAAGCAACATCTACACTAGTTGGATTATGGATCAAATGTAAACATATGCATTTCAAGCCGGACTCAGGAAATGTCTATTTCAATTATAAATAGTTGCTTTCAAACAACTCAAGAAAGATTTAATGTAACACAATACCAGAAAACCGTCTTTTTTTTCTAAGTTAGCACAATATCTTATGGGTGGGTTTAATTCTCTGGATAAATAATAAAACAAATGATATTATATTTTTAAAATAAACTTCAAATTAACGTTTGGATCTAGAAAGGGTAATAAAACTTTAACAAGCTGATAGGAAATCTGTTTATTATCTTGCACTTTACAACAATAATTCAACTATTTAAAACAAACAAACATACAAGCTATAACGATACGAACAAACAAATTAGTCTAAACTGTTAAAAACAACTCGTATAGAAACCGGTAAATTTTAAAACCGGTTTACATCCATATAAGAAAATACCAATGTTGAAAATTTCGCTGGTTTTCCTATAAAACTTTAACAATACTATAAAAGTTTAATTTACATGGTAATGCATAACTTACTTATATTACAACTATTTATTCATTGATAACTCAATTGTTCCTCACAACTTAAACGATTTTAATCCAACATGAATACTCTTATTAAAGCAATTTAATATCGTTTTACCGCTTTCGACATTACAAACACTGACACTATAACCGACAAATTGGTAACGGTTCGCATCGAAGGCAGCCTGGGGGTCGGTACTCCACACAGTTTTCCTCACCGACGCAGACATGGTTACGACACACATTGAAACTCTGCAAACACGATCGATACGCTGAAACAAACCACGATCGCTGATTAATTGTTTGAAACTTCAGTTATGAAAATATTGTGGAAAAGGGAAATTTTGTGAATAGATTTAAAGTTTGAACTTAAGTTGCTAGTAAATTTTAATATGGTAAACATGAGGTATAATTGTAGAACAGATTATATTGATTTTAGAAAATTTATTGAAATTTCACTTCGTCTCCTCATAAAATCTTGAAAACTTGTGTGGTAGTGGTGACTTGGTTTCAACTATTAAGATGATTCCTACCGAAACAATACTTGTATTAAGGCGAAAAACACAGATAATCTAATACTATTAAGGAATAAAACTGGTACACAAAACAAGGCAGTATTCGTTTTTTAGTGCGATTTATTGAAATGTGAGTAAAATATTAGATTATTATAAATAAACTACATATCACCGCTAAACGAAAGCAAGAATAAAAGATCAGCTATTGTGAAATCTAGCTTAGAAACTCAACAATGCATTTTAAATGTCTCATGGAAAATTGAAAATTTTCCTTTTGCACTATGTTTAAATTAACATAAACTGTCTTCTGTGGAAATAAATTCAAAACGTTTAGTCATTTTATTCCTAAACCAGATCTATCTAAAGCATAAATACGCAATACATAAGTTGTGCTTACAAATAAGAGTTTTCAAATCTCGTAGCATATAGGTTGAAGCTTAAGAAACAGCTTATAAAAAACTCTTTCCTCTAATATATCATCACGGCTTAGGTCCCTTCAATAAGAGCGACGTAGAAAAGGGCGACACCGCGTTTGCTAGCCCTCTGGCAGTATGTCTCTATGGCCACGGTAAACTCAAGATCAGGTGATCTTAAGTGGTAATGGGAAAAATACAGAACAGGAGACGGATTTTTTTATTCAACAATTAGTGAGTATTGATTTATTATATTGTTGTGAACTTGAGCTTTTGATATTTTAATATAAAATCTTATAAAAAATATGGTTATTTTTATTGAGAAGCGAGATTATGATTTAATGTTATATTATAAAATTCTTACTGTCAATGCAATGCCCCTCATAACAGCAACCGCCGCAGCATTGTTCTTGATGGCCACACTGAAAATAAAAAAAATATTTATTTATTAACAGCCTACTGCCAAAACACGCTTAAAAACTACCTAGTCAACTCGCGCCAAAAGGAAATTACTTTTTTTAAAAAAAATAAAATATTTATTTAAAGTACAAAATGTGTTATAAATTGGACAGTCGATGCAAGACTGAAGACTATTATAATCTTATTCTACGAGTATCTAATTTAATTCTTAAAGCTAAGATGCCACGCCAGCATGCTGAGAACTATCTTGTTGTTCAAGTAGATATGCTGACGGTGCGTCTGCTATACGGGTGGGCATCTGTAACTTCTCCCCCTTAAGCTCGAAATCATTCGAGGAACTATTTTCTCGATGATTTCGGCTTTTAGCCATGTGAATATAAAGTTTATATAAAATGAATATCAAAATACTTAAAATTAAGAATGCATATAAAATTAAAGTTCCTAAACTAACACTTTTTATGCTCACAACACTTTCACTTTGATTATCACTATTTTCCAATGCGTAATTTAACACTTTCAGGTTAGTAAGATCAAAACCATTGAGCTTTATCGGTTTAATCCTTTTTTGGTCAATTTTCAGGTTTTCAGGGAAATTTATAAGAGGCAGCTTCGAAAAGGTAAGTTTAGTTCCTTTTCGAGTGTGTTTCCGCAGACAGTGGCTTCCAATTTTATAACTACATTCATCTTCAATAGTTAACAGGTAAGTATGTATAAGAGTGTAGTGGCTTATTTCATCAGGGCAAGTTCTTCTAAGGTCGGCAGGTGACTTTGAATAGATAAGCCATTTATTAGTTTGAACGGCTTCTATTTTAATGTCATTAAACTCTATTGGAATCTGTTCACAGGCTACTTCATGAGAGTACCGTAGGAGGTCCAGAATGCAGGTGTCTTCTACCGGAACTAACGTCTGGGACTCGTCACACAGGTAAGTGTCTTCATTAATGCTTCTACATGGGGTAGAGAGTGATTTTGCTTTCGACCCCCTCGTAATAAGGAAAGGATATTTAGGTAATATTATCAAGGTAAGGTTTGTTTCAGGTTGCGTGATAGGAAGGGGCACAATTTTATAATAAAAGTAAGTATCTTTCTCAACTAAAGGTATTTCTAAAACTAAATTAATTTCATAACCTTTACAATATGATTTTAATGTTATAGAATGTTCAATTTTAATTATATTTTCAGGAATAGCTTCAAACATTAATTTATCAGTTCTTTCAATATCTTGTAAAATTGTAAGTAATTCATTAGTCTTAATAATTGATCTATGTAATACGCCCATTTTACTAAAAGCTATAATATTTTCAATCTCATTCAATTTCATATATATAATTTGGAAATTATGCAAGAATAAATTGTATATATGTATAATTTGACTTATGTATATATTAATAGAGTTTTCTTTAACATCCTTACTTACTTTATTTAGCATTGAACTTAATTGATTGAGATTGTTGGTAATGTTAACAGTTGAATTTGTGATAAGACTCATCATTTCAGTGACTAATGTCATTTTCTTTTTCAGAGCATCTTTTTCAGATTTTATGTCGTTTATTAAACTGTCATATTTTATGGCATCATTATAATCCAAATTTCCTGTGATCAATTTAATTAAAGAGCCTAACGCATTGATAAGCCCTCTTTTTTGTCTTTTAATGGGTGTAATTTCTGAAAACTTTTCTAATGTAATATTTAATAAATGATCAACTTGAAGCTTAACATCAGCATATGAAATTAAGGTTGAGTTAATACGTTCGTTTTGATGGCCTACTAACTTATTTAATTCTAGATATTTTTGAATATTTAACTCTAATTCTTCTTTAATAGAATTAATATCTAATATCTTAACTACTATCCACTTATCGTAAGAAATAAGTGCAGTTCCTTCTCTGATGGGAAGGATGCCAGGGTTCTTCTCAATTCTCTCGAGTTGAAGGGCCTGGATCATCACTGCTTGGATCAGAGGCAGTGCGTACCTGTGGGGGACGTCTTATGTCTTTAAGTGGGATTTTTTTGTTCCTATTATTAGTTTCTATTTCAACTACATTTCTCTTAACTTTACTTTTAACTTTACCTTTAGTATAACGAGGTTTATCTTTACTCCTACGATTATTAACGCCTTTAAAGAAAATAGTATCGTCTTCAGTGAGATCGATATTCGTTTCACCAGGGCTGCGCTGTTGTATAGTTTCTTTCCTAGTTTTTATTTTATCGGTAAGATATTGATATAGATAGCGAGTTCTTTTAACATGATCTCTAACTAACATTTGGGTATATTCTTTATCAAAATCGATATGAAATTGGGGGTTACTTTCGGTGTGACCGAACACGACTTCGAATGGGGTTAAGCCGGTAACAGAATGAATCGTTTGATTGTACGCCATGATTGCATACGTCATTACACTCGCGGCATCTGTTAATTTATGTTCATATTTAGCTAATCTATAAATCTCTAGAATTGTACTGTGAAATCGTTCTACCATTCCCATAGAATTCGGATTATTCGGTGTTCCTATGTGTAATTCAATTTTGTATAGAGTCATTAATTCTTTCATTAACTTATTATTAAATTCCGAACCGGGATCTGAACTTATTTTATTAGGAATACCATAGAAAGAGAAATACTTAATGAGAGCTCTAACTATCTCGGGTGTTGACCTGTCGGGAACTTCAAACGCTTGACCTAATATATTGTTTTAAAAATTCTTTTACTAAATCAATGTTATTTAGAGGTAAATGAACTTCTAATATTTTTTTCTTAGAGTGAGACTTCAGTTTAACGGATGATTCATTTTTATACCAAGTGTACACAATGATTTGATTAGGTTTAGTGTCAATAGCTTCATGGAGTATAGGAATACCATTTGTGTCCATGTCATCCGCCGAATGAATAGTATCGGTGCTAGAATCTATTGTTACAGTTCGCGAAGAAGAACGGGAATCTGTTGTTGAATGATCTATCTCGGTTTCTTGAGCTAAATTTTGATCTTTTTGTCCTAACCGTACAATTTCGTCAGTAATTTCTGTAATATAATCATTAAGATCGTTATTTTCCGAATTCTCTACGTTAACAACCATCGATTCGTTATCTTTATCTTTATCACCGATTGCGTTTAATTTAATACGTGAAAGGGCATCCGCATTAGTATTCTGTTTGCCATTTTTATGAATAACTTTGAAATCATACTCTGCCAATCTAAGTTTATAACGAGTTAGTTTACTATTAGGTTCTTTTAATGAATCTAACCAAGCCAAAGGTCTATGGTCAGTGTATATGGTGAATTTAGTTCCGTATAAGTAAGGACGGAAGTGTTTAACGGCCCACACTATCGCCAATAGTTCTTTTTCGATAGTGCTATAGCGCTTTTCAGTGTCGTTAAGGGTTCGGCTAGCGTAAGCAATAGGTTTATCACTGCCAATGGGTCCTTGAGAAAGTACCGCTCCTAAGGCGTAGTCGGATGCATCGGTAGTTAAAATGAATGGTTTAGTAAAATCGGGATACTGTAATAATGGGGCGTTAACGAGTAACTCCTTACATTTCTCAAACGATCTGACATAATTTTCGTCAATAACTATTTTATTATTTTTCTTTAAACATGCAGTCATTGGTTGAGTGATTTTTGAAAAGTCTTTTATGAATTTCCTATAGTAGCCAATAAGACCGAGAAAACTCTTAATTTCTGTTACGGTTTTTGGTAATGGATAATTTAATATAGTATCTATTTTATCTGTATTTGGCTTAAGGCCTTCAGGAGTTATTGTATGACCAAGATATGTAGTTTCCTTACATAAAAATTCAGATTTATCTAGTTGAACTTTAAGATTAGTTTCTCTAAGTCGGTTAAATACTAATTTTAATTTTTCGATATGCTCTTCAAGGCTAGATGAAAAGATAATTATATCATCAAGGTATACCAGGCAATGAATACCTTGCAATCCGCGTAATATATTGTCCATGGCTCTTTGGAATGTTGCCGGGGCAGTTGTTAACCCAAACGGCATACGAAGGAATTCATAGTGACCGAATTGAGTTGAAAATGCAGTTTTCGGTTGGTCTTCCTTTTCTATCTCAACCTGGTGATACGCTAAATCAAGAACTGAGAAGTAAGTACTTTTCCCTAACTTATCGAATAAATCTGTGATATTTGGGAGTGGATACTTGTAATCTACCGTAATTTCGTTAAGGCGACGATAATCTACTACCATTCTGTATTTTCGTTCACCGCTAGCATCGAGTTTCTTAGGTACTAAGTGTACGGGAGCGCACCACGGTGAGTTAGATTCCTGAATTACGTTGTCATTTAATAATTTACTAATTTGCTTTTTTATTTCGGCTGCTTCAGCTGGAGATTGACGGTAAGGCTTTACATGAATGGGATCTTCATTAACTGTACGGATTTTATGCTTTACTTGGTTAGAAAAGGTAAGTGGTAAATGTTCACTGTAAAAAATATCACGATATTCGAAGCATAAATCATAAATTCTTTTTCGTTCTTCCTCATTCATATGGTTCAAACGTAATTTTGAAAGATTATTCTTTAATATAAGGTCCGTGTTCGAATCATTATTTATTTGCGTATTATTAATTTCAATGTCTTCGCTGTTAAAACTTTGTACTTTTACAGGTTTGGAAAATTTAATTTCGTAAGATTTTTGAGAAATATTTTGAATTATAGTAGTGGCGTAACCTTGATCACACTTTACGATAGCAGAGGGTGTTCTCACACCTTCACCGAAATCTATACTATTTAAAATCGCATTACCATTCATCAAATTAACAGGGATTTTGACTCTTATTTCCGATCGCGGCTCCACACGAATTGTGTGAGGAGGGCTATAAATTATGGGGATTTCCGTATTTTTCGTTTTTAAAATTTGATTTTTCATATCTATGTTAGCTTCTAACTGTTTTAACAAATCGGAGCCAATTAACCCTTCGTAGTTCCTATCTACTTCATATATATAGAACTTGTGATATTCAGTGCTTTTAAAGGTTCGTAGTAAAGGTATGTATAACACTTCATCGTGAAAGCTCTGGGCATGAGTACTTATAACTTCGAACGGTTCGTAGTATTTGAAGTTGGAAAAATACTTGTCTGCAATTGTTGGACTAATAAAGGATCGGGTACTACCAGTGTCAATCATAAATTTAGATTCTATTTCCGGTATCACTATATGGGGAAGTTTTAAAGGACCTTGTTGATTGAGATGTATTATTTCATATTCTCTGTTGTCGAGGCTTTTATTGAAAAATTTTCGTCTTCCTGATTTTCAGAGAAAACTTGGGGTTCGTCATTGGGTTCAGTATTTTCGGGGAAATCGTACATTAATTGCTCTTCATAAAATTGGGGATAATAATTTTCACAATCAGATATATATTCGGGGTAATAATTATAATTTACAGGGTCATTGGTATAAAATAAATTGTTAGAGGTTCGGGGCGCCAAATTTGGTTTAGATTGGGGTGCTGTTCTCATAGAGACATCATTTTCATAGAAATGTGGTGGCCTCTGTTGGTTTTGGGGAATACCGAATTTAAATTGATTTTGGCCAGGTTGTGAAACGGGCTGTTGGCGATTCCCAAAGTTATTTTGGGGTATGCCAAACTTGAACTGATGTTGAGGGTTTCTAAAATTATTTTGGGGAATTCCAAATTTAAATTGTGGCTGATTAAATTGCTGGGTAGGTTTAAAATTATTTTGAGGCACCGGTCGGTAACCAAACTGTTGCTGTTGATTTGGAATACCGAATTTAAAATTAAGATTTTGTGGAGGTCTTTGTGTGTTAAAATTAAAACCTGAATTTGGAGAGTTAAATATTGGCTTTAAGTTTTGGTTATTATTAGGCAATGATATCGAGGGATTCGAACCCTGCGTTAATTTTTGACGATTTTTACTTTTATACTGGTTAATAAAATCTACTTCCTCCATAACTACACTTAATGCCTGTTCTAAATTAGTAGATCCACGTAATCTGACCATTCTTAATAAATCTTCCGGTAAATTAAATAAAAATGT
The DNA here is from genome assembly GCA_963693355.1 of Pontia daplidice. Lineage (NCBI taxonomy): Eukaryota > Metazoa > Arthropoda > Insecta > Lepidoptera > Pieridae > Pontia > Pontia daplidice. The sequence continues at coordinate 6,543,469 of CAVNZL010000136.1, read as the reverse complement.
ATTGAGGGCCGTATTATAATATATATGTTTTTTCGTTTCCCGCATTTTATTATCGTCTAATAAATTAACTTTAGCAAATAATGAACTTCTTACAGTCTGAATTCTATTACAAAACTCTGAATACGATTCGTTTGACTTTAATTTCAAATTTTCTAGCTCAATTGCTATGCATTGTTCTGACCTTGGGTCACCAAAATGTTGAGTCAATAATGTCTTTAATTCAGACCAGGTATCAATATCCTGCCTTTCACTAATTAAATGAGCAGCTCTACCAATTAATCTACTTGTAACGCTATGGAATATATATGTGTCCTGGGCAACATTTGGTGAATGCGATCGAAATGATTGTATAATATATTCGCTTTTACTTATATAAAGGCTTAAAAGCTTTTCGTCCCCGTCAAATTTCGGTATTATATTCAAAAATTCAGAGGGAATAGTTTTTATTTCTTGCATTGTGAAAGTGTGTAATTATTTTATTACTAACTAATTAAAAGTAATTTTTCAAAAAGCTTTTCAACCTTATTAAATCAAATTAATACACAGAATTATTTTAAAATACACCTTATACTAAAAATCAAATTTTTGATGTTGAAAAATTCGATTAAACTTAATTCTAACACAGCCAATGGAAATAGGACAAGGATAAAATAATGCGAAGAGGTCTACTCACAATAAAATAACCATTATCCCTTCCAATTATAGCCGCACTTTTTTATAACACACTCGTAATTTCTTTATCACTTTTTGGCACTTGACGAATTTATTTTGTTCACTGATACCCGTAAATACGTTGAAACGCACACGTAACCCGACACTCAGACCGATTTTTGGCCTTCAGAGGCGTAGGATCACGACGGGTATCCTGTCCTCAGCGCCAGTCAACTCGCGCCAAAAGGAAATTACTTTTTTTAAAAAAAATAAAATATTTATTTAAAGTACAAAATGTGTTATAAATTGGACAGTCGATGCAAGACTGAAGACTATTATAATCTTATTCTACGAGTATCTAATTTAATTCTTAAAGCTAAGATGCCACGCCAGCATGCTGAGAACTATCTTGTTGTTCAAGTAGATATGCTGACGGTGCGTCTGCTATACGGGTGGGCATCTGTAACTACCTTTACCTAAATTTACAAATAAAAACTTGCGGGCTTCACTCCATCTTACTTAAAAAATTTCAGCTATGTCAGTGATTATGAGGAAAGGTTATGTATATTTAAAAAAAAAATAAGAGATTTTTATTTTCTGCTTTTATCTCTTTCTATGAGATGGACATCATGATAACCATAAATTTTATGGTCCGATGAGAAACAATATCAGAAATGCTTATAAAATGCAAATGATATAAATATACAAAATAGTCAACGATACCCGTCAGCATGTCAAAATGCCAAATGCGTACGAGAGAAAACCTCAGTTAAATTATTAGTTTTATAAAGAGTGAGTATACTCTTTATACAGTCTATATTATGATCTGTTTAATTAATATAATTAGATGTTACTTTGCGGAAGTCCATAGTACAAAACCCTAATATACCAATGGACAAGCAATACTCCGCGAAAAAACCCTACGAACAGCGTTCGATGAGGCAGCATCCTGAGGATGCTCCGGTTTCAAGGCGAAACGTGCGTCGAGTGGTTATGTCTAAGTTGTTATTATATGTCCGTGACACTTGCTCGGGGATATCAGGAGAAGCCTCAAACTATATGCATTAGGCTTACTTGATGGCTATGATTTTCGAGACAGCAGATGTACAAATCTAATGCCAAGATAAAGGTCACTGGTTTTATTTGAACTAAACCACGGGAACGTGTGTTGTCTAGAAAGATTTTTTAAAATAAAATCATTTAATTTAGTTAATACATTTTCAAATCTCATATTTCTTTCTAAAGAAATCGCGAAATAAGCTAGACGAGTTGTAACAAGGTAAAACATTATGAATATTAATTTAAACTGAAATTGTAGAAATATTTTCTTACGTATTTCTACAGTGACTTAAATTCATTATTTCCAAAGCTGCTTTTATAAACATAATAATAAAAAATGAATGCTTATTTCGGCACAAGATTTTGTTAAACCTTACAAGCCTGACAACATTTCATATACCCTGCCCAAAAATACCATTTACATGCAATATCTAGGAATAAACATTTGCCGTTTTAAATATAATTATTTTACCTATTTAATAATATTTATAAACAGGTATTTTTGTATAGTTTATAATGTTATTTCTGTATGTTCTTTAATCTTTATTTATACCTAAATTGGTCATAAAATTTATTAAAATTTAATATGAAAAATAAAACAAGTAAAATATTTTGTACTTAAAAACTCTTAATCAATTAGTTACGAATGGCGATACATAACAGCCTGAGCGTGAATAATTCGAAACATCTAATCGTCAACATAATATTAACAGGAATATTAAATCATAGTATCAAATCAAGTATATCTAGGAGGAAAAGTGTGCATCATCCAACCCATCTTTGAAGACGTCAGACGAACCACTGATTGGCTGCTGACACGATATATTAAAAGGTATACATAATAAATAATAAAAATAATTATAAATACGTTAATCTAACTTGTGGCTAATCATTGGAATTGTTAAGATAAGTTTTTTTTCACCACTTATCATCAGTGAGCCGTGGCGTCGCTGTTGGTATCTAGTACCGTAACGCTCAAGTGTCGATGTTCAAACCTACCTACTAACATATATTTTTTTTTTTTTTTTTTTTTTTTGGATTTCCTCAATAAAATTTCTAAAATTATTGACATCACTAAACGTTGAAGCAACAGGCAAAGATTATTAAACAACAAAATATTATTAACACAAAAATAGTTTATTTGTTAATTGTCATTACTTTCTAAGGATCTTTGAAACGTTTTTGTCTAATTTAAATTAAACATATTATAACTTAATACAAGTTTAAAGTAGGAAAAGGTATACAAGTAGTGAAAGTGTTACCATAAAAAGATGGAAAACTTTGAAATGGAAAATTTTTGGCGAATGATGAGAGAGGAAATGGCAGCACAAACAAGAGAAATAACTGCAGCTGTCACAAAAAATGTTTCGGAAAATATTAACGAAAATTTAACTGCCCTTATAGAAGAAAATAAACAGCTAAAAAATGAAATCAATAATCTAAATGAAAAAATCAAATTAATCGAAGAACACAAAAGGAATAACAACATCATAATTTTCGGAATAAGAGAGGAGCAACACAGAGAGTCCGCAATGGAAACAGTTATAAATATACTTGGAAAAAACATGGGAATTAACATAACCCCACACGAAATAAACAAAGCCTATCGACTAGGAGAAAAGAAGGACAACAAATCAAGGCCAATCCTTGTATCCTTTACAACAAACTGGAGAAGAAATGAAGTACTAAAAAACAAAAAGAAAATATTAGACTCTGAAATATATATAAAGGAAGACCTCAGCAAAGAAACTTTAGAGAAGAGGAAAAATCTTCTACCACAACTCAAGAAAGAACATGAAAAGGGGAACATCTGTTATTTTGTCAGAGACAAAATAATCGTAAAGGAACCAAAACAGGATAAAAGAGACAAGAGAAAAAGAGACATCACCAAGAGTCCTCCAAGCAAATCTCCAAATGACATAACCACTCAGGCTCCAAAAAAGATGAATAGAACTAACATGCTAGACTATGTGGCTCGAGGAAGACCAGCATCACTATCACTACCTTCAACGTCAAAAAACGCCCAATAGACACCGACGACGAAAAATCTAGCACAACAAATAACATAAAAACACCAAAAGCAACAAACACCACCCCAAGCCGGCTGGTCACCGTGGGGGAAGATGACCATTACCCTCCATATTATAAACCACTACCCAAATTAAAAACAGACATGAAAGATAAAAATAGAAAACACATTCATATTGCTACATTCAACACACTCTCCCTAAGAACTGAAGAAAGTCTTAAAGAACTGTTATACTCCCTGAAAGATATCAAGTGGGACATCATCGGCTTGAGCGAAGTAAGAAGGGTTGGTGAAGCTATTGAGGAGTACCACCAAATCATATTATATCATAAAGGCACAATCCCAGGAAGACATGGAGTAGGATTCTTAATAAAAAAAGAACTAAAGAAATTTATAATTGGAATAACAGGCGTATCCGATAGGATTGCCATCTTGAATATAAGAATTCCCCCAAGTAAAGAGATATGGTCGATAGTGCAAATATATTCTCCAACTGAGCTATCATCCACTTCAGAAATCGACTTATTCTACTCAACCCTTAACACTGTTTTAAAAGAACACACCTACAAAAACTGCATCGTGATGGGCGATTTCAACGCTCAAGTAGGAGCCCGACGAAAGGGAGAAAACGTTTTAGGCCCAAACTGTAGTGGGAAAAGGACAAGGAACGGACAAAAGCTAATCGAAATGGCTTTCGAAAACAATATGAAAATATTAAACAGTCATTTCAAAAAAAGAAACTCTCGTAGATGGACTTGGATTTCACCAGACAGTCGGTACCGAAACGTTATAGACTACTTTCTTACAAATAAACCTCAATTATTCGATGACTGTGACACCATCGCGAGCCTAAACTTCAATAGTAACCACAGAATACTTAGAGCACGCATGAACGCAACATTTAGCTTAAAGCAAAGTCGACCCTTCAAAGTTAAAACACCACCATCAACAGAAAATACTAGAATTTCAATCGCCAAAGAAAACCTTAAAACCATAACAGACACATCACTCCAACACTTAGATACTCAAGGAAAATACAATCTACTACATGATATACTAACAGTAAAACTAACAACTAATATCAAAAGCAAACCGCAGCACAAAAAACACATATCAGAATATACAAAAGAACTTCTAGAAAAAAGGTTTGAACTAATTAACGTGGCAAACAAAACAAAACTAATCAGAAAACAGTTAGGTGAAATAAGCAAAGAAATAAAATACCAAATGAGAAGAGATAGAGAACTTCACAGACTCGAAACCTTTGAAAATCACATCAACAAGACCGGGGGAATCAAAAAGGCCCTAAAGTTCTTATCTGATAAATCATGTTGGATACCTAAAATGAAAGACTATGACCAAACTGTGAAAAATAAAAGATCCGATATATTACTGATAGCCACCAATTTCTATGAAAACCTTTATTCCAGTAAGAACCACCTACCCTGCACAGAGCTAAATAACAACGACAGTGTTCCACCTATTCTAATAGAAGAGGTACTCAAAGCGATTGAAACACAAAAGAAGGATAAAGCACCCGGCCCTGACGAAATAAGCAATGAACTGCTTTTAGAAAGTAGGAACGTGATTGCAGCGCCATTAACGAACATCTTCAACGATATACTACAAACAGAAAAGATACCAACACAATGGACTACATCAACGATCACCCTACTTCACAAAAAAGGCGACAGATATGATATAAATAACTATAGACCGATCAGCCTTATGTCCAATTTATATAAAGTATTCGCGAAAGTTATCCTACGCCGAATAAACAGAACTCTAGACGAAAATCAGCCCAAAGAACAGGCCGGTTTTAGAGCAGGATACTCGACACTGGACCATATATTAACTGTACGTCAGGTTTTCGAAAAAAAATAAAGAGTTTAAGGTGCCATTTTATTGCTGCTTCATCGATTTCAATAAAGCGTTTGACTCAATTGAACACGAATATATCTGGGATTGTCTTAAAAAACAAGGAGTCGAACACAAATATATAAGAGTACTAAAAAACATATACTCGAGAAGTACAGCAAAAATCAAATTAGAAAGAGAAGGGAAATCTATTAAAATCAACAGAGGTGTACGTCAAGGAGATCCACTTTCACCCAAACTGTTTACAGCCGTTCTAGAAGAAATTTTCAGGAAACTAGAATGGGATCGTTTTGGCCTAAATATCAACGGAGAACAACTAACAAACCTACGATTTGCGGATGACATTATATTATTTGCCACTTCGAAACAAGATCTTCAATGTATGCTCATAGACCTGGAAAAAGAAAGTCGCAGAGTTGGCTTGACAATGAACCTTTCCAAAACTAAAGCAATGACCAATGCCGCAGAAGACACTATTGTTATAGAAGGCAAATCAATCGAGTATGTCAAGGAGTACACTTACCTGGGCCAGCAAATCTCGACGACTGACATAATGTCAAAAGAAATAGATACCAGGATAGGGAAAGCGTGGAAATGCTATTGGGGACTCAAGGAAGTAATGAAGAATACAGAAACCAAGATGATTGTCAAAACGAAGCTGTACAACACCTGTGTACTCCCAGTCCTAACTTACGGTTGCCAAACTTGGGCGTTAACCAAAGCTCAATCGAAAAAACTAAAAACTTGTCAGACTGCAATGGAAAGAAGTATGCTAAACGTAAAGAGGTCTGACAGAATAAGGAACACAACTATCAGAAAGAGGACAAAAATCGAAGATGTCAGCACCAGAGTTAGGAAACTAAAGTGGAAATGGACGGGACACATAATAAGAGGTATTGAGAAATGGAATAAAAGCATACTATTCTGGTACCCAAGAAACAGGAAGAGAAAAAGAGGCAGACAGTTTCGAAGATGGGAAGATGAAATTAAGCTTGTAGCCGGGAAAACATGGACAAGGGAAGCCCACAACAGATTAGGTTGGAAAAGAATGGAGGAGGCCTTTGCCAAACTGGGGCAAACAGACGAAATTGTCGGTGTCGAAGACTGCAGAGTCTTAGATTAAGATTAGCATAAGACGAAATTGTAAAATTATGTCTGAATAAAGGCTATTATTATTATTATTATTATTATTATTAATCTAACTTGTGGCTAATCATTGCCGTGTTCAACTACAAACATTCGAATCCATATTTATTAAAATAACCCTTAATAAAACAGAAATCAACCTAATTGTACCGTTTAACTCAAGTACTTTATAAATCCTTGCAAGTTCATCAGTACACTTCGCACAAACTTTGGTAGCTAGAACAATGCTCGAACGATGTACCCGTCAAAACCGTTTCTCTATTATGTATATAAGAGTAAATCTGAATAATTGTCCTATATTTTAAGACTTTTTGTTATTTTGACTAATGCAAATGATGCTAAACGATTAGATTCGTAATACGTGTTCGTCGTTGTTTGTTGTTAAAAATATGATAGAGATATCCTTCAGACACTGCCCACTCCGATACGAATGTAACCAGATATATGCTTTTTAATTGATACAATCTCACCGTCTGTCCACTAGTCCTGCAATCCTGCGCACACGCAGCACTAATTAAATACACCAAAACACACAAATACATCGTAAGATCTAATTTACACATTATTTTATTAACATTAACGTATATAGTCGGTAGTTGAATTGTCACGAGTGTGCGCATGCGACCTCGCCTTGTGACCGAGTTAGATTTGCATCTATGTGTGTAACTAATATTTATTACTTGTATTGTTCACAGAATTTACATATATCCATAACTTTTCATTCTGAAACTCGTCAAAGAATATTAGTTTTCTCTCTAGAGGTAAAGTTAAATCTATATTATCGATATTTAGGGAATATTATTAATTAGGCACATAATATTAATTACTTTATTAAAATTAACATCTAGCGAAAGCCTACAAATGTACTCGGCGTTAAAATAATATGATTTAACTTCAAACAGTTATTCTGGAGAGGTCTAAGTTTTTGTATCGAAAACGGTCACGCTAAATAATTAACGTGTGTTAATTGCACGGCCTTCTTGTTTTGCATAAATATATTTTCCAATTAAACAATGAAAAATAAACATAACCTGAAGTCAATGACAATTTAGTCTCAACATTTAATACACATTGAACGATGTTATAAAGATATTTTTGTTTTTATTGTAGCTATTTTTTTTATTTCAATCAATTTCGGTTATAAGACCTTGACAATTTTAATTACCCATATGTAAATGAAGGAACACTGACAAAAGTAGAATTGTAATTACGTTGTGGTATCTTCACATCCCTCATGTAAGCATAAATTATGATGATGAATTTATTTCGCCAGCGTCATTGTAAAACCGTGTTATATTACTTATATAAAATATAATATTATATTATATGTTATTTTTTATATTATATTCTTAATTAGTACCTACAGCTTAGTTTAGAATTAGTTTGAATGTTAACCATTAATCGAAAAACTTTAACATAGCATTTTTAAGCGTTTAGTTTTAACACCGGAAAAAGAAACAATAAAAAATCATTAAATTAAGTATTAATACATAAAAAGATGTTTTTCAGCTCTCGTAATAAATCATAATTAATTTTTACTGCCATTGATCTGGCTGATACACTCCGACATTCTTTGTTGTGGTTGACCAGAGGAGATATGAATGTCATATTTTATTCTATTTCATATAACTTTAAAATAAAACAATCAATTTTCATATTATTATTATTTCATTATATTGTCACTTTAACAGTATCACAATCAATAAAAATCATTATTTTATATTGATTTAAGTCATAATAATAAATAACATCTATGTTGTTTATATTACAATTTATATAATAATGAAATTATAAAAATCAATACTATTATTTACTAAATAGATTACCTACATATACAAGAGCTACTCTACTATGAAACTTGTCCTCAATAATATCATTTAGCGAAGTTACAGTGTGGCAGACAGTAATATTCAGGGTTATGCAGTATTTGAAACAACTCCTCAGTTGCTATAAAAACATTTCATTTGACTCCAGCGGCTAGCAATGCAACTGCTTATTTTGTATCCATAGAATACTTAAAATAGTAAGATATGTTCTTTACAAATTAACTGTGTTGATTACTCTGTGACATCGATCAGGGAATTGTAATTTGATATAGTAATAGTGTTTGTAAAATGCTTTATATCATTAAACTGTATAAAGAATCAAAAAGCACTAACATACACAGATTATACAAATGAGATAATATACAGATGTACATATAAAATTTTCAGAAACAAACGATTGAATGGTCTCTCTAGCCGATATATAAATATTTACTTTACGGTTTCAACTGTATGGACTGTGACAACGCGCTGTAATAGAATAAAGTTTCAGCTTTCTAACTTTTTAAACCAATTTTAGAGCGGAGAATGTCGCAAAAATGCAAATATTTTCTTTATTAAAAACAAACTCGCAGCGGTTCTGAAAATTTAAATACTATGATAAAATCAGAACGTCGTGTCGGTTCTGAGTAATTAATTATGAAAGTTATGAAAATAATGATCCCATCAAAAACATGGGCTCCGAGCCTCCACCGCCCTGTTGACCCCTATTTTATAATAATAATGCCGTTTCTTAACGCGATTAGTATCCATTACAATGTATTTTATTTAAATTCTTATAATAGGTAAATAATGAAATGTAAGATTACTATTTATTAATAGACAATTCGTGTAAGTTTTGTTAAAAAGTTTTTGTTTTCTCTTAAGCTACGAAATGGTCACTAAGCCGGACAGCCGAACAATGAGCCCCGAGTTCGATTTACGGTACGATCAATTTGCGTGAAGAGCATTACTTTTAACAGTGATCTCGGTAAATATATATTGTGTTCATAATACAAGCTACAAATTGCATACCTTGTGCGTAACCAACCGTGTGTTCCAATATTATTGTTTAGGGAACTTGTACAATAGGGAATACGTTGGTACCTAATTTACATCGCTTGTCCGGTGTTTCTTGAACCGTAACAGTCGAAAAGCGTATAATGATAATTGACAACGCGTCATTTGCTATACGATAAAAATTTTAGATGTTGCTCTTTGAACAATCCCTGTATGTAAAGTCCATTGTTTAAAATCATACAAAGACTTTATAAATTGTTTTAGCCACGCCAAGCTTCGACGTCACTCCGGTTTCAGATGATCTCTATTTTGTTCTTTTGAAATGAATAATTTTTATATCTAACAACCTGGGAGAAGAAAGTTTGACTAACATACCTAATTACTTGCATGTACGTTATATGTACAGATAACAAATGAACACGGTGTCCAAAGTGGGTGAGCGCTAAGAGCTGGGTTGGACACTTTGAGACAGCTCCATTTTCATTTCTAATTATCTTAATGCACGGTCAGACTATAATAAAGAGGCTTGAAATTGAATAAGCCGAAATCATATAATAAACGTTAAGGAACTTGAATAGAACAGTCACTGAACTAAATCTTTGGTTCTCTTTGGTCCAGAGAGAATCCGCATTAATATGACGGAGATAGTAGACCGATAGATGTAATAAAGCCAAGAAAGAAATGGTATAAAACGAAGTAGATTTTGTGGGCAAAGGAATTCGTTATTTAAATATAAATAACTCTGATACCAGTGTCAGTCTGTTCGATACGCTAGCCTGTTATAAATTGTTACATATCGATTGCGGTTTATAATTGTACCACAAAATAAATAAAGCATAATATAACATTGTAATCGTCTAAGATATATTATATAATGCCTTCAGTGATATGCAATACATAATTGAAATAATAGGTGACGCTATCATCCTGTTTTAGCTGTATGTGTGGGTGTAAGAAAGGTATGTAGAGCTATCAGTGGGTAGACACGTGGGTGTACTAATAATAAAACCCTTATTTACTTTAAACATACTAATAACAATAATTTGCACAGCATAAATGTAGTACAAATAAATATTAAAATAGAGACGAAATCTAAAAAACTTAGAGTATAAAAAAAGTAAGTAAATTTTTAAACATAAATATGATTATATTTTGTGGCTCATACCTAATTGTAGTTCGCACATGTACAAGCTAATCTCTGTTAATAACAATATTCAATATACTATGTGGACACATTTTTAAACACGGTCATTTAGCCCCATGGTAAGCCATTTAGAGCTTAGGATATGGGTGTTAATAGAACTGATAAATATATACTTACGTAGATACTTTTTATGAATACATATAAAAATATATACCCAGACCACAACCAATAGATTCATCACACAAATATTGACTTTAACAGGTATCGGTTCCTTAGTCCTTACAATACAGGTCGTTCTATAGATAGTCATCAATATAGATAATGATATCTTACTATTACACATTGTTGTCATTGAATTAATATATCTCATTATTCAAGATGTATTTAGGTAGACATAACAAGAGATCTGAATGTAAACATACGTATTATATAAACTTGAAACTTCTTACTTATAAACGTAAGTAACATAAGGTTAACAATTTTTTATCGAAATAATTCATATTTTCTCTCTTTATTATAAAAATTGAATATTTGGACTTTCTGTCAAATTATTTTAATAAGCAAAAAAGAGATAGCGACGGTGAAATAGGAATGATTTTAACGAGCTGGTCCAACAGGTTTCACTGTCGACAAAAGATCCTAACAAAGCTCATATTATAGAGAATATTTCTCGTTAAATTCAGGCACTATACTCCAATATAGGGTGAGATTTCCGGCAAATTGAAGTTAATGCTATGAACGGATTAATGGATCAGGGTTGATAGCCGAGGTTTTGCCTGACCTGGAGGTAAACAATCTAATCTTTAAATGGAGCTGGTGAGGTCATACCAACTTACCTCTTAATAGAGCTCTAATACATCGTATCAAAGGAAATTTATGATACAGTTTGAGCTTTAGCAACCAAATATGTCGTTACTACGAAAATATAGTCTACTAACATGAATATTATTTTGTTTAGAGGGATTAAACAAAATCATATTTAGTAATATCTTCAATTTCATTTTTTCAATTTACAATTGGGGACTAATAACTAAAATTTAGGGCTAAGCTTATGAAATATAAAAAATACTATTATTTATTATTAAGTATTATATAATATTTAGTATTAAGTAAGTTTTAACTGTTTACAGTGTTCTTTCATACTTTTGTAACACTCCTAATGCAAGTGACAAAAGATTTTAATTACATATAATAACAATAATCCGTATATTTGATGAACTCGCACAGTTTACGTACTAATCACTACGAGCTAATGTTAAAAAAGAGAGAAATCCAATGGTGCATAGACAGGAATGAACGTATCTCTTCAAGTGTCAAGTTTTCACCTTCCAAGTTACTGAAAATAAAGAGACATTATAACATGATAACTGTTCCCAAGTATAATTCATTAAAACATGGCCAGCGAAATAGTTGTTTCTCTTTTCAGTGTTAGTTATAATGAAAGAAGAAAGTATAATGAGACTTCTGGCGCAGCCGGCACCAAGATCGCTCAATTACAGTTGTATTGTTTTACTAGAGCGAGAGAAGTTATTTTTTATTAACAAAGTGCTAATGTACCATTTATGTATAGTTATTAAACGAAGAGGTTTTAAAAACTTTGAAAGAATGACCACGATCGTTTACCTACGATGCTTGCTTTAAACATCTTTAATATATGTTTGGTTTTAGATCAAATAAGAAAATACTTGCGGCGTTTTTGTGTACTATAATATTTATAAAGCTTTATATAATATTATAAATATTATAGTCCACAAAAGCGCCGCAAGTATTTTCAGACATTTACTCACATCAGGTCGAAAACATAATATTGTCTTTTATGAACATATGTAACTCTATACTTATTATACTAAGTTATAGTTACGGTAGACTACCGTGACCACGCACGCTGTAAAGGACGCGAAACGTCGGAAAATTTTAAAATAATGTAATATACTTAAAATACATAACTTAATCCGTAAACAAAGTGTTTTTCTTCAAAGGTCGAAAACACTTTGCATTATGTAGTCAATTTATGGAGTTAGTACTATTCATTTTATTTAAAATATATTGAGTAAATTAGTACTATTTGGTACCAAAATGAAATCCTGATACTAAGGATAATTTTAATTTATTGACTACAAGTTTTAAGAGCTAAGTTTAGAAATTGCTCCTTCAAGTATAGAGTTTCGCATAGCATTGACTACATTATCCAAGCCAGCCCTTCTCCCTGGTTTATTGAGCTGGGTCTAATGCATGCGTCAGCAGGGTTATATTTGAGTTAACTTTTCCTTGACTAAACAAAAATTTCAGATTCGACGTGGTCCATTAACCTTTAACGACCAATTAGTTTCAATAAAGACTATAAAAGACATAATAAAAAAGGCTCAAATAGGAGAAACCAAGAAATTTCGATTTACTGTGTCATAACGGCGAAGAGGTTATAGCTAAACGAATTGTTGCTTTGATTATCCATCATAAAGATCTTTACACTCAGATTCAGTCGAGTAAAAAGAAAAAACTTTAATTGGTGTACATATTAACACACAGTTAATTGTGCATTAGTCTTGGACATTCCTCCAGACAGATTCCAGAGAATCAGGACACAGGTATCGTGGGCAGCTAGTGTCTTTCATTGAACGCGCCGCCAATAACTGAAATGACCATGTTCGTAGCTAATTGTCAACTGTTATAAAAATACAACCTTACATACTACACTAACTAATAGTAGGATGCTACGGTAAACTAAAGTGATCCTTAAATCTATAAAATAATAATAAAAAAAAATACTTCTTTTGTTGAAAATTGGTTATAGCCAATGATTGTGTAGATCTTGTGTACAAGACAAAAAAACAGTAGAGTAGATACTCACGTATCTAGTGTTTTAAAAAGTGAATTGAAATTTGCATAAAAAGTAACCGCATATACGTATCATACATTATCTCAACTAGATCCACAATTGGACAGCATAAACACATCGCTTGCGACTGTAGCCGGCTATGAAAAAGGACTAAATTATATTAAAAAAATAGGTCAGCAATACGTGTATTAGAAATCATTTATTGGCCATTTGATGAAGTAGAATACGCATTGATACTGATCTAATTGTTCACTAATCTGCATTTACCTCGGTGAAATTACACAATATTTTACGATACGCATGCCCACAATAAAATCATCAACTCTACGTTCGTTCGACATTTACATAAGTAAAACAGCCCAAAAGAAATAAAAACTCGGATAATTTATTCTAGAGAACTTCAGTCAAATTCCAATTACATTTCAAACTTCGTACATACATAATTGATGGTGTGCTGAAAGCGATACGTATATTTAAGCCTTGTCTCGACTCCCGACCGAGGGTCTTAAGTTAATATAGAGAATAGAGTTATAAATAAAGATTATTGATAAGCCGTACAGTTTTAAAACTATTACAGTTTGAGTACGGGAACTTTCAAAAGCTTTACTTACATATTGCACTTATATTGGCTTGGCTTGCACAGTTATTATTTTCCTTTAACGTTTATAAACTTGATGAGTCTGATACGCTGGTACTTTTTAACTCGCAATGGCAAATTGTTTTGTATATTGTGATCCTGTGAATATGGCATTAACGTAAACAACAACAGAGTCACTATAGCTGTTGGAAGTTACCCTTCGGAAACAACTTAGCTTAAGAATTCCCATCTTCAGTCTAACAAATTTTTGCATAATGTATCTCTGAATGATTACATAAATCTGGCCACCAAGTAAGAGGATACATATATACGAGGCTTTATAATAATAATTATTAATAATTTTAAATTTATATTCAGATCGTTTTCAAATTCATCTGAGTGTTGATATAAATATCACCATTATCTCAATAATTTTAATAAAAAATATATCTAATACATTTTCATAACACTTCAAGTTCAATTTGTTTAATGCGATATTTCAGTCATTACTAAATCAATTTTCAATAAAACGTTCCTTTCAAATGCAAATTAAGATATAATAAAGGGAGACAATGTTGAATTTCAAGTTTCTTATCCTACTGGGAAAAAACCTGCTTAATAATAAATTAAAGGGATCAGTTGAAGGTGCCTTATGGGATATTTTTTATTTAATCTTAATTTATGTAAACAAATATTTTGTAAATTGGACGTTAAGGTACCGTCAACGAATGAATCATAGTCAACGCATATTCCCAGACAGATATATTAGTTTATGTTTTTCAGCCTCAACACATTCCTTATAGCTAGTGCGTGTAAAATATGCCTGTATTATTATTAACTATTTATTTTATGTTTACAAACCCTGCTGCTTTAGTTAATTAAGAAACCAGTTCTGATCAACACATGCATCATTGTACTACAAGTCTTGTCCCTTCTCAGCTTTTATAAGACAAGTCACTTTATATTATAATTAAAAATAATATCTCTTTCAAGTAAAGATAACCTAATTAGACTCCGTTTCGCGTTGCATACACCTATGAATGGTAAATTGCTTTCGCAAATTACTGTTGGTTTATTCATACAAGCTTTAATACGGTAGATTATCTAAAGCCGGTTGCACCAAGTTAAGGACCACCAGTTTCTAGAACCATTCGAGATGATACCCTTTTTGAAAAAAATATAAAGTATAAACTGTCAATGATATGCGGTTAAAGCGGGTTGGTGGTTGGTAATAAAACCCACTTTTAAATATGTACAATATATTACACAAAAAGAAAATAATGACACGAAAAAACTTAATCTAGAATCTGACACCTCTCTCTGACCAGACGCTGGCGATCCTTTTTACATGCCAGTACAAAGTTTATAAAAAGGTTTTATTTATTATTTAAAAATTAAATTATTTACAAACGGCGATGCGCCGCTACATCACCCCCCTCCAGAGACCAGGTCATGGGCGATAATATCTGGAAATCTTACTCTTCGCCCGGAACGGGTCTGTCTGACAGGTGTCTCTCCAGCATCAGGTATATGAGTTGATGAGGAATGAGTGATGTCTGAAAGAGGCACAGCCTCTGGCCAACGCGTGAAGCGATCTACGATGGTAAGACAGTAGCGAAAACCTTGCGATAGAGGAAGAGGTCCAACAAGATCTATATGTATGACCTTAAACCTAGCTGAAGGTAATTTAAAAGTGCCTAAAGGCGCTGAAGTGTGGCGATGGATCTTAGACTTTTGGCAAGCAATGCAAGTTCGTGCCCATTCACGACAGTCCTTGCGAATACCAGGCCAAATGTAGCGGTCCGTAACCAATTTAACAGACGCGTTAATTCCCGGGTGGCTGAGAGAGTGCAAGCTGTCGAAGACTTGCTTTCGCATCTCCCGAGTCACGTAAGGACGCGGTGTATTTCCCTTAACATCGCAATAAAGTTCAACTGATGAGTCGGGAAGTTTAATCTTACTTAGACAAAGCGATGTACCACTACTTAGAAGCAATTCAAGTTCAGGGTCGGCCGTCTGTGCGGTAACTAGCTTCAGTATGTCAACTGGTTGAGCAATAGTCTCAACGCGGGACAAGGCATCAGCCACCACATTATTTTTCCCTGAAATATGTCTAATATCGGTACAAAACTGCGCAATATAATCCAAGTGGCGAAATTGTCTAGGCGAACAATTCTCTTTCCTTGAATGGAAAGCAAATATGAGGGGTTTGTGATCAGTATAAATCACAAAATCGCGAGCTTCAACCATATGTCTAAAGTATTTAAGAGCCTCATAAATGGCTAACAATTCGCGATCATATGGAGAGTACTTCATTTGGGATGGACATAATTTACGAGAGAAATATCCTAAGGGCTGCCAAGCATTATTCTTAAATTGCTGCAGTACAGCACCGATCGAAGAATCTGAGGCATCAGTAACTAACGCAAGCTTCGCGTCGCAGTCTGGATGAGCAAGCATGGCAGCGTCACATAGTCCTTGCTTGCAGGCCTCAAAAGCAACAGACTCAGCCTCGTTAAACTTGACAGGATGAGAGCCTTTAACTGATCCAGTCAGCAAAATATTTAAAGGGGCTTGATGCTTGGCGGCACCTGGGATGAATCTACGATAGAAATTCACCATTCCCAAGAACCTTCGCAGTTCCCTAACTGTTTTTGGGACTGGATAGTTTTTTATAGCCTCTACCTTTTCAGGCAGGGGTTTGGTACCATTGGCTGAGACTTCGTAGCCAAGAAAAGTTATGGAAGGAACTCCAAAAACACACTTTTTAGAATTTACAATGATCCCATATTCTTTTAATCGATTGAAAACCTGATGAAGATGATCAGTATGAGATTTGACATCCGGAGAAAAGATTAGGATATCGTCGATGTAGGAAAAGGTAAAATCTAAGCCTCTGAGCATTTCGTCGATGAAACGCTGAAAAGTTTGCCCAGCATTACGTAAACCAAACGTCATATATGGAAATTCAAAGAGTCCGAAAGGCGTAGCGATGGCAGTTTTCTGAATATCGCTCTCGTTCACTGGAATTTGGTTATAGGCTTTCGTCAAATCTATTTTAGAGAAGATAGTACATCCAGAAAGGTTAAAATCAAAGTCGTGGATATGTCGGATACAGTACCTATCTGGAATTGTCCTCGCATTCAACATGCGATAATCGCCACAAGGCCTCCAGCTGTTGTCTTTCTTAGGGACAAGATGCAACGGGGATGCCCATGGTGATTCAGACGGTCGACAAACGCCAAGCTGTAGCATCGCCTCAAATTCGGCCTTCGCTATTTTAAGACGGTCTGGAGCTAAACGGCGTGGTTTGCATGCTACGGGTGGGCCAGGTGTGGTGCGGATGTAATGAACGGTACTATGTTTATGAGCATGATGGGTACCTGAAGGACGAGTGATTTCAGGGTACTGAGCAAGTATGTCATGATACACTGAATTTCCTGATATAACCTTCACAGAAGAAACACCGCCAGACAGACTCGCAGGAAAAACCGCGGTCTCACACGATGTCGTACCATCAATCAGCTTTTTCTTCCGAACATCTACAATCAAATTAAAATGTGATAAGAAATCCACACCTATTATCGCCCTGGTCACATCAGCGATAATAAATCGCCATGCGAAGTCGCGGCGCAAACCTATATTTAACACAATATGTACATAACCGTAAGTTTTTATTGTCGATCCGTTAGCTGCACAAAGTTCATATGTAGTCTGTACACAACGATTATTTATTAGGCTTCTGGGATAAACGCAGACGTCACTTCCAGTGTCTATTAAAAATTGGACTTTGGTTTTCTGATCCATGACAAAAATGCGACCAGTATTAGGGCAGGCGTCGGTCGCTTCAACCGACTGCCCTACGCTTTTTTTGAAAAATCGCACGGCTTCACACACTTACTGGCCTTATCTCCATACTTTGCGTGATACCAACACAACGGATATCTTCTATAGTTGGTATCTGATCGTCTAGAATTGGAGCGATCACGACGCCTGTATGCCTGCCTGGAAGGTGTCCTAGAACGGCCTTGATGGTTTACTTGCTTAGATAACTCATTTACCATCTGAGTCAATTCAGCCACTTGACGTGTCATTGTATCTAAAACACTAGAACTCGAAGATGTTGCTGCGATCTGTTGACCAATACCGAAAACGTCATACACGTCTGGTGATTCTTCTTTAGCCATGATGACAATGTATTTATCACGTCGGGGTCACCAGTAAAGCGGGTTGGTGGTTGGTAATAAAACCCACTTTTAAATATGTACAATATATTACACAAAAAGAAAATAATGACACGAAAAAACTTAATCTAGAATCTGACACCTCTCTCTGACCAGACGCTGGCGATCCTTTTTACATGCCAGTACAAAGTTTATAAAAAGGTTTTATTTATTATTTAAAAATTAAATTATTTACAAACGGCGATGCGCCGCTACACGGTGCAGCAACGACAAATTAAGGGACTTAACAGACAGCAGACATTACTCATTATTCAGCAGCAAGTGTCTGCTTTTTTTATCTACATTTGAATGTTCATCTTAGAATTCAGTTGGTATCTGTGGAAGTAATGTGTGCCCGTCAAAATATTGACGCTGACGTCAATCTTTGGTTATGTACTTATTTAATTAATAAATTTTATAAATTCGTATTAAAATCAATTGTGAATTCCTTAACATATAGTAATGCCTAAAAAAGGTAAGGGTAAAGAGCCGCCCGCCCCTGCTAAAGCAGCCGCGGCTGCTGGCCCTCCACCTAAGCCAAAAAAGATACCTCCGCCACCAGCTTGCTTTGGTCCTGAAGACTTAGCAAAATTTAAGGAATTATTTAAAGCCTGTGACGAGGAAAATATAGATAAGGTTACTGTTACATATATGTATACTTTAGTGTTAAAAAGCTTTTTGCACAAAAGTAGATTTATATACAGTCAGTAAAGTTTTCAGATAATTATCATATTATTTAGTTACTAAACTACTAAATTTCATATTTATTACTATTTATTTTTAATTTATTACTAAAACTATAAGGAAAATTCATTAAAATATATTGAATATATTGTGGTAAGGAGATTGTTTGTAATCGATACAATTCTTTGCTCTAATTAAGTCTGATAATAATATAGTGTTTCAAAAAAATAAATAAAAAAACACGCACACTACACTAGTATATTTAATATTTATGTGATTAAATTATATATAATACGTTATTTTTAAGGTAAAAATAGAACAAATCCCGTTCATGTTACGAAAGCTAGGGTTCAATCCAAAAGGTCATGAAATAAAAGAGCTCTTCAGATTATTTTTGGAAGATGATTTAGTCGATACTGTGGAATATCACGAATTCTTATTCATGATTGAGGCGAAAATGAACTGGGGTGATGATTTCGAATTGGCTGTGACGAAAGCCATGGCTGCACTTGCACATGACGATGAAGAAGAAAAAGGTATTATAACTTACTCAAGTTAAGTCACTTAAGTTAACTTAAGTTCTCAATTAGTAAGCTAACGCTCACCACAAAGTGCCAGTTACGATGTACATTGTACCTTTTCGTTATCTTCTTTATCCTAAAGCGATTCTTTTTTCAAAAATTTGGCAAGTAACCTCAACGTTTAAAATCAAACACGAAAAATCTGCTCTCTTAAATTATACTCTCCCTTTATTTAAAGTTTACACACCAAAATTAATATAAGTAATATTGGTAATATTATTTGAGGTTTCGCTGACTTCGAAACACTTAGAGAAGAA
The DNA here is from genome assembly GCA_963693355.1 of Pontia daplidice. NCBI lineage: Eukaryota > Metazoa > Arthropoda > Insecta > Lepidoptera > Pieridae > Pontia > Pontia daplidice. The sequence continues at coordinate 6,523,582 of CAVNZL010000136.1, read as the reverse complement.
TTAACAGTCTGGGGTGAACCAATTACAGAAATAGAATTTGTAGACTGGATAAAACTGTCTTTAAAAGACAAAACATACAATATAGAAGATGGAACGTTCAATTACGTTAAGTTTATAGAGAATATGAACGCGAAGGATGTCAAATATATTAAGGAGCCAATAAACTTCTACAAACTGGACCAGAAGACATTGGCTGCGATGGCGATTAAGAAAGCTCAAGAAGAGAGAGAAGAACAGGAAAGAAAGGATGCTGAAAGAAAAGCAAGGGAAGAAGCAAAGAGACAGAAGATGATCGCTGATGGTTTAATTCCTCCCGATTAGTAACAGTGACACCCAGTAAATGACATTATAATTTTATTTTTTTTAAAACTATTAAAATGTGTCTTTGTTTTATTGTTATATATAAAAAATCATAATTGGAATTTGCTATTCTAATTATGATTATTTATTAGAATTATGAAAAAAAATTAAGTACCACATGAGACGTCTTTAACATCCCAAAGCAAAATGTACTAATTTATATTATATATTAAGTTATAGAGACAGTATCAGTACTTATCTTATTTAATAAAATGCCTATCGAGGATATTAAAGCCTCTGTTTTAGTGACGCTTGTTTGTATGCAGATCAGAAAGATCATTTCCCATTATACTTAGTACTAGACAACGTTTAAGTCGCAATAATGTACTTTACATCCATATTCAAGACTCCTGCATAATTTTTATATGCGACATGATAGACAATTATACGAATACACTTGCATAAATTAACGGCTATGGAAAAAAACAAGTTTTTATAAGTGTTGTCTGTTTTGAGGCAGGTAATCTTTTTTTAAGACCGACATGATATACTGGCATTACATTGCCCATTTGCACTCTCTATTTCGTTTAGGTCATTCTTTACCTCAGTTGCTTGAAAAACGCATAACTATTCCAAATTTCCGATCAATTCTATGATCTATTAAATATTATCATAAAAATGTGCTAAAACATGATTCGTGTTTATACACGTAATTAGACACATGTTTGAATATTAAACACAGCCTAGCTTAGATATGTATATCAACGGCTCATGTCTCAATTTATGGTCATCCTAGTTTGCCAAACAAATCATAGCTTTGATTTATCTTGAGACTGGATAATTACCACGTACAATTTCGATAAATATTGGGCTATGTACAGAAAAGTTACAATACTACTAATTACAAGGCATCCGTTATAAATTAGTAATTTATCACGTTTTATATTTTGGTAATCAGTTTTTTATAGCACTCAATCAGGCACTGTAGATTTAAAACGCTTCTTCTAAACTTACCACTTTTGCAGAGTTTCATGTCGGTTCCTTTAGTCCGATCGACACCCAAAATTTGTGAACTGAAGTGTTTCATTTATGAATAATATTTTGACTTATCATCTGTATATTTATTTAATATAAAGAAAAGTTCAAATTATAGCTATGGCTATAAGCTATAACAATTTTATGCACACGTCGTGTGATAAAGGTGTCTGACGCCGCGGCCTGCCCGTAAAGTTAAAAGCAATTTTTATGGAAACCATTTTTATTCATTACATCATAAACATCATATCACAATTTTAACGCACCTACATTGTCTAGACCAATGAGTACTTCATTATATTATTGAGATTGCAATGTATACACTGTCACTAATCGAGGCACCGTTGTTACCTACTCACATACCGTTGAACAATTCGCTGACATGAACTGCTATTCCTTGGCCGTTGATATTATTTAATTTGTTACTAGCGTTCACTTGCCCTATCTTGTACTTGTAAATAATTGAATTTTCTTTTAAATGTCCCAGTAAACTTCAGATACAACATTCTTTGGATATGATTATCACAAATACACTTAGTAAATATATAATTTCTGGTCTGATGGAGAGTCATAGGCCTAGTGTACAAATAGTCATTTTTATGGCTTTAATAACTGATATCTAGTTAATAATATTATATAAGTAATATATTTATTACATAAAACAAATCTATACACCATCTGGATACGTTTGCTTGCCTTTAAAGAATTATCTATGCTTGTCATACTTGAAACATGCAAGATATGATTTGTCAATGTCATAACAATAAATATTTGAACATGAAGAAAGTGAAGCTCATTTTTTAATTGAGGGGTAATTAATTACGTTTAACTGTAAAGTGAAGTGTACTTTATAACAAATATCGGCTTAAACAATAAATTAAGAAGGTAGAAAAATAATTCTGTCCGAAAAGTCATACGAACATTAATTGTTTAGGTAAGTAAAATGCACTAATATTTTGTTATTGGTAATATGGTATTGGTATAAATTGTAATTGCTATTTTATTTTAAACTTTCAATACTGGTCTTAAAAATAATGTGTATACTGTATAATAACATACTTGAATAAGCAAATGTACATATATAAATATTAATATTTAAACATTTTATTAAATGACCTGAAATATAAAAAAACTATGAATTATTTTAATAAGCAATAAACATATCGCCTTCAAATTATCCTTAGTTTATTAATTAATAAATATCTCTCACATAGAAATTATGGCAACATTAGAAGATAAAATCCTTGGTGAAAAACTGCATAACTACTGCAGTAGCAGTGAAGATGAGGGCTCTGAGGAAGAAGGGAGTGGAGATGAAGAAAAAGTCACTAAAACTTCAGTCAAAGCAGAACCACCCCCAGTCAACAATTGGAATGGATCAGCAAGTAATACAGGTCCCAAAGGTGTCCTTGAAGATTGGCGAAAATTCAAACAATTGGAAGCAGAAAACCATAAAGAAATGGAGCTAGAACGCATTGCACTTGCAAAGAAACTTACTTTGACAGTTAAAACAGAAGATGAAGAGAATGCAGATAAGGAAAGAGATGAAATTGAAGATGAACTAAATGAATTAATTGATGAAGGATTTCTTATGAAATACCAACAACAAAGAATGCAAGAACTTATGGCTCAGTTGCAAAAAGCACCAAAATTTGGTAAAGTGAAGACATTAAAGAGTCAAGATGAGTTTTTAAATGCCATAGACAAGGAAGACCCTAAGGTTGCAGTAATTGTTCATATTTACAGTGACAAAAACAAAGCATGTCAAACTATGGATGGTTGTATAAATGTTCTAGCAACAGAGTATCCCACTATTAAGTTTTGTCGTATTGCTGCTGATATCACTGGCTTAAGTCGTCATTTTCGAGTTGATGGAGTACCAGCTTTATTAGTATACAAAGGTGGTCAAGTTATTGGTAACTTTGTTCAACTTGTAACAGAATTGGGTAATGACTTCTTTGCTACTGATGTTGAAAAATTCCTTATAGAATATGGAATGCTACCAGAAAATTAGGTAAAAACCATCCCCTTCTTAAATGCTTAATCTTTTTGTCAACTTGGATTTACAGTATGATGAATAGAGATCAGTTCTTAAAATAAAATATTGTTATAAGACTGATTAATTAGTTTTTAAAGAGGGGATATCTTTTAAATGTTTGTAATGTTTTAGATATAAAGTAACTTATTTTTTAGTTTAATCCTTGATAAGTGAAGTCTTCACATCACATCTTACAATAATATATTTCTGGCACTAAACTAATCTTTGAAGTTTGAATCTGTTGTAATTAAAATGAAAAGAAAGTCTAATTCCAATCAACTGAAACCAAGTTGTTACATGAATGAATTTTTTGCATCTTAACAATTCTTCAGTTAGGTTGTCAGTTAATTTTTTAAGGTAATATATTAATATTAATTACAACTCACTGTGCAAGCCATTTATTTTAATGGCAAGAGAAAGTTTTGCTTCATTTCTCAGTATTACATTTTCTTCATAGTGGAATAATAAATTAAATCAAGATCTATTTATTGTTTTATTAAAGAGAAAGTTTTTCTTATATAAATTATCTTACAACACTTGTTCTTAACAACATAATATCTGATAATCTGCATAAGAGATTTCTTGAAAATATTGATTACAATAATTGTATTGTGGGTTTACTGTATTTGTAAGAATATATTCAAAAGGTATAAAGATTGAATTTGGAATACAAAATAGGCAATTTTATTAAAAAATTTAACATATATGATAGTTGTATATAAGATGTACTCTAGATAAAAATCTCAATAGCAATATCTGTCTCTATTTCTATAATTATTGATATCAATTATTCAAGCACATTTCTTTCATACAGTTATTCAATCACATACAGGTTTAATATTTTTGCACAACATTAGTGTGGATTGCCCCAATCAGTTCCCAGTTGTGGGAAGAAGTGGTTTAATGTGTGTGCCTAGCCTCAACTTCTACAAGTTGAGGTGACAAGTCTAATTTTCACTCATTACACAAGAGAAAATTTTGCTGTCATAGACAGTGTGATTAATGAAATGGTTTCCACAGATATGTTAATCCAACAGCAATTTTTCTTTTCTGATCAAAGGTGCTCAAAAATATAGTTGGTAAAATTAATGGAGATTTCTATCTAGCACTAATTAATAGAAAGTTGATTGTTCACATTTAAAGAACATATCAGCCATATAAAAATTCTCCCAACTTCTGTAGTACATGAGACTAAACTTTACTTAGTTGGAGAGCTAACATAGTTCAACCACTTCATCTGACATTTCAACTCGCCTGCGTTTTGGAGGTTTCGCCGTTTCCACTCCCTCATCCTCCTCTATAATCTCCATATCACTGTCACTGTCATCCTTGGGCCGAGATGGACCTGGTTTGGGTTCAGAACCGTTTGCCCCATTTGCTGGTTTGTCTTCTTTCGGCGCTGGCATTGGAGAATCCATATCTGTTACCAAACGCCATGACTTTTCATCGTCTTCTTGTTGTAAACGAACTCGGACTTCGTAGTTTTGAAGGAAGTCATCAACAAGCAACGCGCAGCCATCATTAAGACCAATTTCTTCTAAAGTCTTGTCATTATTTTGATCGGTTTCTCCTGGTTCTGATGACAGCACAACCAGCCCTTTGCCTTCCACTGCTGCATCTGGTGCTTGCATATTAAGACCTTCCTTAAGAGCTGTGTTCAAATCTTTAAGGGTCAACTGTTTTAAATTACAAGCCAATGCAACCTCTGGTTTTGGTGCACAAACATAGCACTTAGGATTTGGAGCTGTAAGTGCTGAAATAAAATTCATAATTAAAAATGTCTTCTTTACTGTATATAGAACAAAAGAGGAATTTTATTACAATGTTCTCAAATGCACAACTTAAAAATTATTTTTATAAATTATTTAAATTGAATATTCAAAGTAGGATTTATGCAAGAACTTTTTAGTATACACAATAACAAAGCAATATAAATGAAATTCTTAGTAAAAATCAGATTTCGGATTATTCAATGTGATTGTTTTGTAAGTAAGATAAACATTTACTTTTTTCAGGCACAAACAATTGACCACGATGGTTCACTTTTGGCCTTAGGTAGACACTGGTACAAGCTTCTATATTTCCTTTAAGTATATTCTGGGCACGTAATACAGCAAGACCTGCTACTATAGCATTAGCTGTAGCTATAGCTGGAATGATGTTACCGGCCATGGCTGTGGAATATAAATATCATCATTACCATTTAAAACATTTTCTGGCATTAGGAGTTATATTTATTATTAAGTAACAATTAATGTTACTCGATATGTTTGCACCCTGTATTATAATAAAAAAAATACGATTGGAAACAGATAGCTAAGTTAATTTTAAATATGTCATATAAATTAAATTGTTAAATTGTAAATCAATATCTGGGTAAAAAACAAAGCTTACATTTAATCTCAAACCGTGATTTCAATGGTATATTGAATATGTGAGCACGGACATTTGCACATGCAGTAACAAAGTCCATAGCACTTTTCTCATCTTTATCCCAGACAAGATGGTCACCATCAGGACGGCTCTTCAGGTCTGCTTCCAATGCTTTGCAACTGGCAGCAAAAACCTGTAAAACATATATTTTTTTAAGTTTTGGCTTATTATATCACTGCAAATAAAATAGGCTACTGAGATGTCAATAAGAAATATCAATTAATTAATGTCCATATCTTTATAGTTAAACCTATTCGACAAATTCAGCAGTTCATCTTCAAAAGGATTTTATATCAATACAATTGTTTTAATGAAATCACACAGTAGTGATTCTTGTACGACAATATACAAACACATTTTCTTTACTCACTTGTGCACATTCAAAAACTGACCACACTCTTTGATCAGGCAATCCAGAATGCTTTGCTGGTGAGTCATCCTTGCCAGGCAGATTGTCCCATACCAAGGGTGTAGGTGGTCGCCTCTTCTTCCAGAGATTTTCCATAGACAGCAAATAACGAATATCATCACCAAAAAGCTTTGAAAACAGCTTTTCAGGATCATAATTTGTTTCAGCAGCCCACATCCTAGTACTCTTTCTTTCAACATTCCCTGATTCAGATTCTTTAGCATTTAAGGCAGAGGCACCAGCATCACCTGCAGCCTCAGGATCAGCTGTATCAGGGCTGACATCTTGATCGGGGTCTTCTTCACCAAACAGCTGGTTAAAGAGATGCTTTGCCCATACAATACAATGAATAGGTTCTGAAGGAGTATTACGAATAGTACAGCCAGGGAAACTCTTTTGTGGAGCTTTAGGAAGGCACTCATAGCACTGGGTGAGTCCCTTTTTTATTAATTCAACCTAGAAAGTAAGATATTTTTTACAATGATTATTCTTTACAAAACAAAAATTTGTATGAAAATAAGGCTCTTTTCATTGTATACTTTAATTCACATAGGTAACACTTATATATTACATATTTACTGCCTGTACCAAGAGCCTAGAGCGGACGAGAATTGTCAAGAAACTGCACTCTTTTTAAAAGGCCATATCATTTAAAACAAAATAGCTTATACTGAGACACTACCATGATGTATTGAAGTACATAATAATTATAGAAAACTATTAAAAATTAAAAGACCAGTTAGCCTAAATATCAGTAGACAGTATGGGAAAATAGGAAAACATGTAATAGATAGAGCAACATGTAAACACAAAGTATCCAACCAGTCAAAATTATTCTTCCCATTCACCACTACAACACATGGCCTGCTCTTTTTTATTTAATTTTGTATCCAGTATTCATTACCCATATTGAAAGCATTAATTTTATTGTACATACCTGTCCTGCATAACCAGCAGTACCAGTCTCCACTAGTGGAACATCAGCCGCTAAGCACATTCTGTTTACATGATTACGAGCTACTCTGTTGTCCAGGGCATTCATTACAATATTGAATTGCTTAAAGTAGCTGACACTGTAGTCATTGCTATAAAAATAAATTGATGAAATAATATTTGCTGACCCTAAGGACTAGTAATCAATTATAAGCTTAAAGAAATATGCATACCTTATCACACTATCATGATGAGCTACAATATTCACATTCGGGTTAAAGCTGAGGGCACTATCTTTAGCAACTTGGGCCTTCGATTTGCCAACATGTTCTTTGTGAAAAAGAAACTGACGATTTAAATTGCTCACGTCGATAGTATCAAGGTCAATCTGAAAATCGTAACAGTTAATTAATATTAGATTCTAATTTCAATTAAAATTTCTCACTACAAAACTTACAATCTCAATGTTAGGAAAGCCAGTCAGAACTAGATTCTTTAAAATCTCACAACCTATACCGCCGGCACCAACAACCAACAGTTTGGAATTAGCAATCGCTTCGGTAAGCTTCTCATCAAAAACACCAGCAACTCTCGCAACCATATTTTCTGTCTACTTTCTATTCTTTAATAAATAAAAAATTCTATAATATATGAACAATAAAGATTCTTTTGAGCACTTTTGTCCTACGGAAAGCAGAATTGATGCAAATTGCACTGCATCTGTCAAAGTCGGCGTCCCTCGTTTTAGAACAGATTTCTTAAACTTTTCAAGTCAACACACACAATACAGTCTAGATACGAAGTCTGTACTTGACGTTAGCTAAAATTATTGACTGATTGACATTATTTAAAATAAAGTGTCAGCTGTCTGATGTCAGTTTGACTTCATTCGTGATTCGAGCTTTAAAAAAAAGAAAGCAAAGCACTGCGAGACGCAAGCGGCAAAGATTAGCCGGTTCACCTTATTTTGTCTATAATTCATTTGTTTAGAAAAATTATATGTAAGAATTTAAGGCGTTCTACTCTAATCTGATCATATTCGTAAATATTTTCATCCTTAAACATAAACATTTTATATTTCTGTTACAGAAAATCATTAAAATGGCGGCGGCTATGCCAATTAACCCTAAACCATTTTTAAACAGCCTTACGGGTAAAGCTGTGCTTGTTAAATTGAAATGGGGTCACGAATACAAAGGACTTCTGGTATCGGCTGATGGGTATATGAACTTGCAACTCGCTAATACAGAAGAAATCATTGAAGGGTCATGTACAGGTTAGCTAAGTTGACTTTTTAAACTTTTACTTAATATTACTATTATTATTACTTTAAGATTATATACGATTTGTGTTATGTATTTCAAATGAATATCCATTATAAAATCCTGAAAAAAACAATGGTTCTTACACACTTCTTGCATTATTTATCTAACCTACCCTTGAATTATTTGCTAAAGAGATTTTTTAATAAAGGAAAGCTTTCCGTATTGTCATAAAGTATATTGTTCTATTTAAAATACTGTAGAACTATATTGTTATGTATCATAACTCTTTGATCATATACCATTTGTTATGTTAATTACAAAGCTAGAGTTTGTTTTTGTAGAAAGAACTCTCACTATGTTGAGCTACTGGTGTGAATTGAAAAATTAAAATATTTACACAAAAGTGTAAATAGGTACATTTATTTAAGAAAATCCACATCTTGCTATTATCAAAAAAGTTAAATGGAGATATAGAGCATTGTAAACACAGGGAAATTTCAACCTTTTTTTACAGTTTTGATGATTAATTTTCTGTAATATTTAATGAAAACATGGCAACTACCTACCAAAATTATCAATTATTATTACACCTCAATTATTTACAAAGCTGTTCTACTTACAGGTAATTTGGGTGAAGTTTTAATACGATGTAATAATGTCTTGTATGTAAGAGGGGCAGAAGAAGAAGACGAAGAAGGGGAAATGAAGGAATGAATAGTTTTAAAAATAATTACTTAAAGATAGAATAAAAAGAAGATACATTAGAAATGTTTGTTAAGATAACAAATGTTATTGTATATTTCTAAATATAAGTCAGCTATGTTCTATTTATGTCAAATTGATAGACCAATACTGTATCAATAAGATGTAATAATTAAGTTTGTATGGAAGGATGTAAGAATTTTGAATTAAATTTAAGACCTAATTTTGGTATTTTTTAATTCCTCAATTTTCAGTAATCTCAAAATATCTCATTATACTTAAATGACATAGGTTTGTACTTAGTATACCAGAATATGATGCAATATGATGAAAAAGAAGTTATTATAAAAGAGAAGATGAACACTGTATTGTTTTATAAACATTCACTGCCTTTGGGGTGCATATTATGAGATTAATTATTGCAGTACCATAAATAGATTATTCCCAAAATTACACAAAAAATAAAAAGCTCTTGTAGGTACTTTTTTATTATCTTAAGTAAGAAGAGAAGATACAGAATATTCTCATGCACAATTAATTAAAATCTTTTTTATCACACCATATATAGTCTATAACAGCTTTCAAGATAGAGATACATTCTATAATATCTAATAAATCAAACAGTCTGTAATCTAACATTCTCTTTATTATCTTGAGTATTGCTTTAATATTTTTATTCATGCTACATTTAGATATGGATATCCAAAGATGGAGTTATAGATAACTCATACAGGAAAATTTTAAAATTGCTTACTTATTAAACCTAGTTATGAAATTTCAAAGTACAACTTTCATAAAGGTTTGTCATACAGCGATGGGCAATAACAAAAAACTGCAAACTACTTGACGTAGATAAAATAAGTAACATATGTATAAGTTCTTCTAAATAAAAATAGACTTACAACTTAACAATATAATGGCGCCACCTACACGTGATTTGTAAAACTAATAGTCTACAGAATGACATAAAACACATCAAACTATAAACCTCTTTTGGGCTTTATTGAAGTCAAGTAAAATATATATTGTAAGGCGGAAAAATAATGTGCGTTTAATACTTTGCTTTTTGTATTATTAAATTCGAAGAAAAAAGCCTAATAATAGTAAGCAGTAATCGCTACAAATCTTCTGTCGAGAAAACTCTGTTCTATTTCAACTGAACTACCTGCTTCTTGAGCAATAGCCAAAATCTGAAAAAAAATAATAAGATGATATATATAGATATAAGATTTTTAATTTCAAGTTAGTAAGATCTTTATTAGCTTAAAACTCAAACATATATAACACAAATCATATTTTATGAAGGAAGAGTAATTATTAAAAAATGTACTTACTTGATCCGTCTTCGAGTTTCTTGGTAGATAAAGAGTAACATTTGAGTTGATATCTCGTGCCACACGCATCAACTCCGAAGCCGGTTTCGGCAATAACATTGTTTCTATGTCGTATTTCGAATTCTGTAATTTTATATGTAAATTAAATTAGTCAATTATTTTTAATTTCTCCGTTCATATAAGTGTACATATATATATTATACACCAAATACCCTACAGCTTATTTCTGTGAAAGTTGTGGGTCAAACTGTCAGTGTTGTCATTCAATCTATTGTTTGAAATGGAAAATAATATTCGATGGGGCAGACACATTTTTGAACTTTCTACTTTAATGTCGTTACCTGAATCTGATTTTTTTTAATTCTGTGCTAAGTCAAAACCGTAAAGCCGTTGGTAATCTATTTAAAAAGGGCATATAAGGAATAGATTTCAATTAAAAAAAACATTAAAAAGTTTGGAGTATTTTTGGTGCAAATAAATAAAATATTTGAGTGATGTTTTAAAATTAATGATACTTATTGAAGTATACTAACATCGGAGTAGTTAGGTCCTCCCCACGGTGGGCTTAAGAAGACCATATCAGCTGCAAGATTCGGTGCCAATTCGAAGAAGTCGCCCACCATGAACTCTATTTTGTGGCTAACTCCATACACTTCGGCATTGTGACGAGCCATCTCTATCTTTAGTGGATCTATATCTATTGCTATTACTGTAAAGAAGCTCAAGTTGAATTAACATTTTCAAAACATAAGTATTATATAGATAATTAATTAAATCTTAATAATACAATTAGTTAAAAAACTTAATTAACTATTTTTAAAAGTTTCTACAATGAAGTATGACGATCTATATTTATATAAACCAATATAAAATGAAATTGCCAATGATTGACGGGTGCATTGCTGTCCTTTACCCATAACTCTTATTGGTCCGTTCTGTACTGGCAGCTGGTATAAGAAGTATTAATAATGAATTTGTTTTTTTTTTTTACAATTGGACAATCTGAATACTGGTGCTAATTATTTTGTAAATTTATAACAATAAATAATCCATTTAATTTTGTGATAATGACATTACCCTTTTTCGAAGTATGAGCAAACTGTATGGTATTCCCTCCGGCGCCGCAGAAGGCGTCGAGTACCACGTCATACGAATATTTGTTCGCTATGTGACTGGCAACATTTTCCGGTGTAACACTGAACCAGCTCTCGCGGTCTAGTTTAATCCCTTCATCGAATCTATGAGAAAAAAAATTCATAATAATTTCAGGTAAGCGTTTTAAGCGTGCAAATTTTGCATTACAGTTGCACATTCGGTTATGAATAGAAAACCCATATAAGCCCGCCACTATTTTTTAATTATCTTGTTTACAACATACAAAATCGTCTGTGGATTATGGCTTAGAAAGTCAGAGGGCTTACCTATGGAAGAGCGAGTGCCGTTTCTTCCAATACTTCATCATTTTGGGGTCGCCCCGCAACTCTTCGGGGATGTGAGACGCGTTGCAGTCCTCAATCTCGTACTTCGAATGGCGCTTTTGGCGACGCCGACGCTTCTGACCTAAAACATATTTATCATAATTTTTTTTTTTGAGAATTATGTATTACCAAGTTTAATCAATTTAAAAAAAATGTTTCTTGTCTTTTATTAACATAACTATTACTCATTTAAAGAAAAACACTTTATTTACGGATTTAAGTTTAGTTATTTTTGTAAAATTTAAATATATTACATTATTTCAAAATTTTCCGACGTTTCGCGTACTTAACAGCGAGCGGTAGTCTACCGTGACCACGCACGGTAAAATTTAAAATAATGTAAAATATATTTAAATCTTGCAAAGATACATAACTTAAATCCGTTAATAAAGTGTTTTTCTCTAAATTCTTTCTTGTTAGCATCAGTGGTTTATTATTTCCAGCCCCACCCAGGATTTGAACCCGAGTTCCTGCAGCCTAATAACCGGAAAAGCACTCAAATATCACTATTTCACTAATATATTCAGATACTAACCATTCAACTCAACATCTTCACTGATTTCCTTATCCCCATCCACCTCACGGTTCATCTCGATGGTACTGCTATTTCATTTTTTGACATTTCATTATCTTTTTCACTTTCACTTACATTATTACTAGCTGATTCTGATTGAATTTCAGGTCCTTCGTCCTCTGTCTGCATATCTTTATCTTCGTTATCTTTATTCTGAAAAGTGAATAAAATATCAATTTATATATTTTTTAATTTGATCGCAGCGCTAAACTGTCGGGACAGACTAAAATTAAAATTCGAACATAACTTAAAATTTGACACTGGGATGGTAGCGCCGTCTGCCGGATCCAATGTAAAACATTCCAAAATAAACAACTACTAATAAATTAAAAAAACATTGTCCAGCGGACAAAATTGTGAATCTAAACCATTCCCAGATCCCCTTGAACGCACCCAAAAATTTTCATCAAAATCGGTCCAGTCGTTTGAGAGTAGTTCAGTGACATACACACACACAGAAGAATTATAATTTATATATATATATATATATAAAGATAGAATATACTATTCTTAAGTTGCAACAGCTATTTTTTTTTTTTCAAAAACCTGCAATGCATTTTATAAGTTGAGTTATTTAATAAAATATGGACTTGGCAAGTTATTGGCTCACCTGATCCGAGCTATATGGATTCCCTTCATCGTCAAAATAAATCTTCTTCGGCTTCTTGTATCGCGGCGGCCGCAATTTACGCAACCGACGGCTAAATACAAGCTCACCATTTGGCAACTTGGTCGATTCGAAACTGAACCCCATAGTTTGGAGTGTCGTGCTCACACGATCCGCGGTTTCTTCTTCGTCAATTTCGTGGCTACAGATAAATTGGACTGTTTATTTAAAGTAGCTTTCAATGACGATTTCACCCAACATGAGATATAGACCCGATAGATGCACTATTCAAAAATAAGCAGGAAATTCGAATAAATAGTGTCTATTGTGCATTTATTGAAACAAACAAAAAGTGGACATGCATTATATTATACCCACAACAAAGAGGCAGTCTGGGGAGTTATTGGATTATTTATAAGACATGATATCATATTAAGCTTTATCTTAATGCCAAAACAATGCAATAGATACTTGACCATATAATTTATTTAATAATTAGCATATACTGGTGGCTGTTGTTATGAACACTCTCTAAACTAAAAATCTCTAAATTTAGCATTAGACCTGTATATTTCTAAATGGATAATATAAGGTTTATAAATATTTAATAAAAGAAATATACAGAATAGGTTACACACATTTACCAAGTCTATAGCTATATTTAAGATTTTTAGTTTAGAGAGTGTTCATCAGTATCAACACCACTATTGATCTTAAAAAATGCTTATTTGCATATAATTATATATCTCACATATAATCATTAGAAAATTGGTTAAATACAAGTTGAATGGAGCTGGTAAAATTTGTGCTTTATATGGTCTACTTGGCAAGGATTTTCTATCAAAATAAATTAATTATAGTTATGCTTCGATTGCTTTTCTGTCCTAATTAATAATCTTGCAATCAGTCGCTACACTATAAGCAGATGCGAAGAATATAACTTGTATTAATAGTTTTTTACTAACCTTCTCTTCAAAGTAACAGCCTTTTCTTCTGGAGGTTCATCTTCACCGTCATCATAACAATAGCTTGAGTGTCCAAACCCATTTTCCATGTAATTGGAGCTATTTTGATTGTCATTTGTCTCTGTATCTGTTGATTCCTTCACACCACTTTTATCCTTTCCCGTCTCACCATCTGCTGGTTCAGTTTGCTCAGCTTCAGTTTTAACTAAAGTTTGCAACAGCGCACTAATTGAATGTATCTGGCGATAATTTGTTCTGTAATGTAAATGCTTTAATGAATAAAACAGTCTTATTTAATACTGTCATTTAGGTATGGAAACCTCAGAATATATATTGTGCGGTGTATAAGTAAAATGCTGGTAATACAATGAAACACTTTGTTACAAATTATTATTATTGTATAACAAAAAGGATAGTATCTTTTAATAACAATTTATAAATATTTAAATAAAATTCTTGGTAATGGATTAATACGCGATTTATTTTACTATTCTTTGGGCATAAAGTTTGGGATAAAGTTCATCAACTGTAGTGAGACTGAAAAGTCTGCCATCTATTTCTACGGAGATGATTTTAGTTACTTAACCTGTTTATTTTTATTTAGGATACATATTGGAGTTGCAGAGTCAATCAATCATTAAAGACACTCTCTGTCTTTAATGCATAACAAACCCAAAAGCAGTACAATAATCAGTTTAGGTATATACAGACTATTGACTAAGTTTGTACATAGAAAATAACAGTAAATGATGTAATAAAAAAAAACTTACTTTTCTTTTGGTTTTGTATCTTGAAGCTGTTTTGAATCTATATCGTGAGTATTATCTGGCATAGAATTTTCTTCTTGACTTAGATCATTTTCTATGGGTTCTCTAACATCTTCAATCTTAGAATTGTCACTATCGGCTATAGCACTTGTGTCTTCTTTTTGCTCCTGTAACAAATTTTGTAGCAAAGCACCAACAGTGTGCAGCAATTTATTTGATTTCTTGTTTCGCTTCTTTTTATTAGGCTTCTCTTGCAAATTTATATTTTCCAATTGAGTCTTAACTTCAATAACTGATGGTAATTCTTGGGAATTACCTTCACTATTTTCACACTCAACATCCAAACATTTTAATTCCTCCGTTTTTTTATCAAGAGGCACTTCACATTGAATATTATGACACTCAAGATAGTTTGCATAATGCAACGCATATATTTCACCAAAATGTTTCTTCCACAAAAACTGCCAATATTGTTGAGTGTCCATATCTTCAGGGACTTGCTCTGAATCGTCAACATTAGCAATCCTAGTTTGATCATTCAATTGGTCATCAGATGTAGATGATGTTACACTATAATCATCTGTTGGTGTTGATTCGGATGTAACATGACTTGATGTCATATCATAGCTAGATACTGTTATCTTTGTAACATTTGTTAATGAATCAGTTCCGTCAATGGTTCTGGGGCTTACAATCCTCTCATGCTCCGAACAGGACCTGCGCCTATTGTTAACTGACAACCATGTTTCATCTCCATGATTGTCCATTGGTTGTTTACTACTTTCACTAGAAGCATCACATTTATGCCCATGTATGTAAGGATTCACTTTGGAATCATATGAAAACTTTCTTTCTCTAACTATATCTGACTTTTCAGTATAATTGCTTAGATCAGCCGAGTTCTTTTTAACTACACACTCATTGACATCATTGTTTTCATTTTTATATGTTGGATTTATGTAGTCACTGTATTTATTAATCCAAGATGCCCAGATGATTCTTTCACCATTCACAGCCCAAAATTTCTCCCATGTCTCTTCAGAAGTATAGTCTTCTTCAAAATTTGTCCTTAATGAATAGTCTTGTTGGTCCATTTTTTCAACACCTTCATGAGAGGTATAGTCTGAATGATAGTCTTGATATGTAAGATCTGCCCCACTATCACTTGGCTGTATTGTGGTAGGAAAACTGTGTACTTGAGTAGGATCATGTTCATCTGTAGAACAATAGTTATCGGTATGAGAAGCACTACAATAGCAGCTAGCATTTTCATCTTTCTGTGAAATAAAAAAGGAGGGATAAGTTATCAAAAATCTTCAAGCTTGAAACTTTGCATTAGGTATACAAACCTAGCAATTAAAATATACTAACCTCACATTTAACCTTGTATGATGTATCAAGTGAAAAATGGACATGGGAATGATCATCCAGCTCTTGGGATCGAGACCCATGTATAACATCAGCATCACTTTCACTACCACATTCCTTATCAACAAAATATGTTGTCATGCCATCTCTGTAAATATTTAAAGATCCTCTTAAAAAATACTGTACTGAATGACTTTAATTAGGATAAGCAAATTTTAAGAAATTTAAATATTTCATAATTAAAACATAGAAATCTTGTCTGAAGTATTGATTTTGAAAAAGAAACTCACCTAATAAACACTCTGCTACACAAACAATACACATAGTCTTCCTTCTCATTTTCTTCATCATCCTTAATGTAGAAGTTAATTTCTGCTAAAGGCTCCCAACGATAATAATAATCACAATATCCAGACATTTTTTATGATAACCTATTCACGTTAAGCGGGATAACGCCAATATTTACATGGTAATGGGGCAAATAACGTTTAAAATAGCGTCTACAAAATTAAAAACTAAGACTAGCTAAATTCATGAAAAATAATAAAACATTTTACACGATAAACATGAAATGTTTTTAATCCCGATCAATTAAGAACGTTAGAATAAATTCAATACAATCCAGAAGTCCAGCACTCAGTAGTCAGTAGACTTCACTGAGACTGACAGTGACTGATAATTGATAAATGATTTCAGCCTACAACATGACGTTTAGCGGCTGATAAAATACAAAGATGTGTCTACCTTGACAGTGTCAAGTGTGGCTTTTATTTTACAATTTACACTTGTAGGTTGTATTCGTATTGTTGCAGTTCGCACGTTGTTTTGAAATAACATAACCCGAAATCTTGTCGTTTAGATTTTTGACAACAGAATTTCAACGTACCCTACAATATGGGAAAAAAGAATAAAGATTCCCTTGGCCGCTCTCTGATTAAAGACCGATTTGCAAAAAATCGACACCGTAAACATGTTGAAGACAATACCATGGTATGTAAATAAGAAAATGTAATCAGACCTTGCTTATGTTTCTTAGGCATGATCAAAAACTCTTTTCAGTTACATACTACAGAAGTTAATGATGGTTATGACTGGGGCCGCCTGAACTTACAATCAGTAACAGCAGAATCTTCATTACAAGAGTTTTTGTCTACAGCTGAGTTGGCAAACCGAGAATTTGTAGCTGAAAAACTTAATGTTAAATATGTTAAGTCTGCTCCAAGTGCAGTGGAGTTGCAGACATCACAACCAGATTTTGATGAACCACTGACAGTTCCAAGAAGGTATTTTTTGTTGTTTAATATATTATATGTTTTTTAATACCTTCATTATATAACTATACAATGTATATCAGTTTGTAGTAAATGTTATGCCTAACTGTTATACCTAACTATCTTAACTTGCATATAATTTTCAGACCACCTTGGAAGCCAGGGATATCAGCAGAGGATCAAATTAATAGGGAAAAGGATTCATTTTTGGATTGGAGGAGACACTTGAATGAATTACAAGCTAAACTTGGAGCAGCTGTCACACCATATGAAAGAAATCTAGAATTGTGGAAGCAGTTGTGGAGAACTTTAGAGAAATCTGATGTTGTGTTACTTCTCTTAGATGCTAGGAATCCATTATTATTCAGGTATACAGAATTAAAATCTATATAAATGCAACATTTACTTGTTGTTAATTTGACAGATTTTACTATAAACTCTTAATAAATGTATATTTAAAATTTATTACTTTACATAGTATTTGAAAATCTTATCCCAGTATTGTACAAATAAACTTTATAATGGTTATAGGTGTTTAGACCTAGAAAAATATGCAGCCGACCAGAAATGCAAGTGTATATTATTGTTAAATAAAGCAGACTTGACAACTGAATATGTAAGGAAATGTTGGGCAGAATACTTCACTAAAGAGGTACAATTTTAATATTAATGTTTTTTTCACCATGTTCTTCCAAGCTTATCAAAGTGATGTATAAAGAATATAATAATAATAAGCTATGAAGGGTTTTCGGGCTATCCCAAAAGCAGTCTTTAAATTTTATAAAAATCATTTATTTATCTACTCAACTGTTTTTTCCAGAATATATCAATAATATTCTTCTCAGCAGCTAAAACAGTAAAAGAAAGAAAAATATCAGAAGAAAGCGCAACAAAACCTGATCTAAATATTGATTCTGGAACAGAATCAATAGATACTGATGATGAAAACGATGATGAAAATCCTGATGATTTAGAACAAACAGAAAATGACATAGAGAACTTTAAAAAACAATTGGGTGTTTTAGATAAAGCTGTTTCCAACACAGCAACAAAATTGTCTAATATACAAGAAACGCTAGATAAGGTTTTAGAAAATTTGAGACTGGGAAAGCCTGTGGAAGCATTAGAATCCAATGTAAGTGAAAATATCAATAAAAGTGATCAAAATGAAATTGATGAGCAGAGAGTAACTAATTCACATGAAATATTTGGCCGAGATCAACTTGTACAAGTTTTGAAAAGTATGAAGATTGATGAATTAAAAAATCCACCAAGACTAACTGTGGGAATGATTGGATATCCTAACGTTGGAAAATCAAGTACAGTTAATGTTTTGATGCAGACAAAAAAAGTAAGTCTTGATCTTTATGTAATTAAATAAGATGTCAAAAAGGTCTTTAACAGAGTAAAATTATTTTATCCCCTTACCATTTCAATATAACATTTAAGTTGTATATTAATAGGATTTAAGACTAAAGAAATTATTATTTTATTTTGCTTATGGAAATTGGTAATTGTGTATATTGCTTAATATTGAAAGTTGTATAAAGTTATTTTTAAAAATTAAAACATTATTGTTTCCTAAAAGACATTAAATACCTTCTACATATACATATACGTTTTATATAACTTTACTATAGCACCTTATAATTAATACAATTTACTTCATTACAGGTTAGTGTCAGTTCAATGCCTGGTCACACTCGACACATCCAATCATTAATCCTTGATGGTGATATAGAATTACTAGATTGTCCTGGTTTAGTGTTGCCAGCGTATGCAGTTGCTCCGGATTTATTGCTTACTGCTGTGTTGCCAATTGATCAGGTATATTTTTGCAATAATCCTCATTTTATGATGGTTTTGAAATCTAGGTATGCAGATAATATCTACTTGAAGGATTGCTTTGAAATTATTAGGATTTTATACTCTTACAAAATTATCCATATATAATTTATCAGTATAACTGCACTGACTAAAGTATGTTAGTATGTATTTCTGTTAAATTGATTATACTTTGAGGAAAAGGGACATATCAGAACTTAAACAATTTCATTGGATTCATTGGGTTAATGTTCAATGTTTTTATTTCATTTACGAGCTTACACATATTATATTAAAATTGGTGAAAAGGTGATCAAATCACTTAATTTCAATTATTCCTATAATTAATATCAGATGCGAGCTCACGATGCTGCAATGGCCCGTCTCTGTCAATTGGTCAGCCGGAACACATTTGAAGATAAATATGGTCTTTTATTGCCTGAATATGAGGGAACCGACCTGGAATATAAGAAGATACTTACAGCGCATGCGTGTGAGTTTAACTGCTATACATATTTTTAATTTTACTTTAGTGTGTTAAAACTATTAGGAGATTTGTGTTCTATAAATAGAATTTCCAATTCTATTGGAATAGCCTCTGACTGTAAATTGGCTGAGAGGCAACATCTTCTGATGATCTCCGGTTCGGAGCGAAACGTGCGTTGAGGGGGTTGTGGGTTTTTCGCGGAGTACTGCTTTCATATTGGTCTATGGGGTTTTTGAACTATGGACTTCCGCAAAGTAGCGCCTGATTCAATAAATTGACTAGTTCTTTAACTTTGACTCAGTAGTGACCATGCCGGAGTGATCGGTTTGATCTACATTATTTGTGGGATATTTGACTGTGGTCTAGACTGTAGGTGTTATAAGCATGTGTGATGGTATTAGTCAACCGCGGCTTCATGACGGCGGCTGGTCAGCCGGACGTGTCCCGATCGGCGAGACTCCTCCTTAAGGACGCGGCGAGCGGACGGTTGCATTGGGAGCAGTTGCCGCCAGGATTCAGTGCACCAAGCGTCGATGTTCTGATAGAAGACAAGAAGAATGATACCAGGAAACCCACGCCAAGGGAGGCTAGAGCTGTTGAGGTATTTATTTCTCATGCCTTTTTGTCACATTATACAGAGACAACAGAGCAGGGTCGAACCACGTCTGTTGTCTCTTCTTCAACTAATTTTTATACAATTTAGTGTATACGTAGAACAAAAGCTGACATGAGACTGTTATTCATACATTTTTATTTAAATCAATGTAGAACGTCGAGTATCTTTCATCAAGTAACTATAAAATAAAAGACAAAATATAATATTATAAAATGTTTTATTAAAATTCAATAGTTCTAAAATATCGCGATCGAGCAGTCGTAACTGAGCTTCATACAATTAAAATAGTTCATACAATTAACAATTTTAAGTAGGCATCAAAGTTTCTCCTTTCTTTAATAAAAATATTCATACAAAACAAACGTTATTCGTAATATAATTTGCTTTCTCACTGGTACATTGTCTATGGCCTTATGAATATGACATGTTTTCCTTCCAGGGTTGGTTGAACAAATCGAGCGAGATTGATAAAGCGTTTTTCGCAATGCAGAAAGGAGGCGCTCACGTTAAAGGAAAGCCAATACTCGGGTAATTATAATTTTAAAATTATTATGACGTACACAGTTTTTATTACATTAGCCGACTTCAATATATATTGTCAGCCAGATAGGGTTAATGAATTGAATATAAAATCAGAGCTTAGAAAATTCTTATAAGGTATTTGTCGCGCTCTTGAAAACTACACATATAACTGTGGTAAACAAGTTACATTATTATAAACTGTACATGTTTTTGAATGTGTGTGTAAATTTATAATTAAAAAGGATCTTTTAACAATGACACAAATTAGCACGTAGTTCTGTTATATCACCAGCCAGTACTGCCTGTGCTCGCTTTTTTTTGGGTATCTATGGCCTGGTAACGAGTTATATAGGCACCTTGCGACATATGATGCGCCTGTAATAAAATTGTAACGTGTCACAATTTCTTGATAGGCCCGCGATTTCTATAATCTATGGATTTTTTAAAATTTTGGCGCCATTCTTTTGTGACAATTTATTGGTGGTGATTCTGATGTACTTACACTGGTGGCGATTCTGATGTACAGCACTGTCTAAACTAAAAATATCTAAATTTAGCAACCGTAACCTATTCTGTATATCTCTAAATTGATAGCAATAAGGTTTAAATTGTCAATGTAGAAACATATAGAATAGGTTACACACGTTTAACAGGTCTAAACCTAAATTTAGAGATTTTTTGTTTTAGAGGTGTACATCAGAATCTCCAGCATTGTTTAAACTAAACATCTCTAAATTTAGCTTTGGACCTGTCAAATATGCGTAAAATATTATGTATATTTATTTCTATATTGAGAACATTAAAACTTAATGCTATCAATTTAGAAATAGGTTACGCTCTCATGTTTGACAGGTTGACTACATCAGAATCGACACCATGAAAGTTTTAACCTATAATTGAGTGTACTGTTTAATTTGGTAGTTTATTTATTAACCAGAATCAAAATTTAGCATAGCGAATATATTCAACTGGATTCGACCTCGAAATACAGCTATAAAATCTGAATTGTTAATAGAATTTCAGTTTTTATCTCATTATAACAAAATCAGTTAGTTATTTTCCTTATGAACATCATTTTCACGCAGACGAAGACCCACCGTTATTTGTAAATAAATATGGATGGAACATTTCTTTAGCAGCTCCGACCCATTTTTTTCTAATACGTGTGAAAATGTTGCAGTCGGTTTGTTTATTTTCACAACACATGGTTAGCGTCATTTCCACCAATGCGCTCGAGAATTCTTTTAAAATCGGATAAACAAAATTTGTATGTGTATATATTAAACTATTTTAAGATTTTTATACTTGCGTAAAGTGTCTGAAGATTTTCTAATGAGGCATTGGTTCGGGTTCATGTTTTTCACCAACTTCGAATAGTTTTGAATTCGATATTTTCTTTTCTGATTGTGGGTAAAATAATTTAAAAAAATGGTTATTCGAATTTTTTATCATCCTACTTGGAAATCTCGGAAGGACTCCTAAGACTATGGTACCAAGCTGGTGGTATAAGCCATAAGTACCATGATCTCATGATGGCATCCCACAGAAACCTTCCAAAATCGTAATTCCTGTGTAAAGAAGTAGTTTTTATATATAGTCGTGGTTTATATTATTTATAGGCTAGTTTATTAACATTGTGATTTAAAAGCACGCAACAAAAATCCATTGGGGCTCAAAACACGACCTGTTGAGAATCAACGGAAAACAGTTTCTCAACTGTAACTAAACTGTAAATAAAACTTCTTTAGTACATTTAAATGTGAATTTATTACATTAGTCATATTTTATTTGAAATCCAAATAAATAATCCTCGCGTAAACCAAGTATTAAGATGTAATTTAATAACTTGTGCATATTGGCAATGTTAAAATTATCAAAGTGAGGTTTTGACAATAAACATATGATTGGAGTCTCTTCCTGCAATATGACGTAATGTCCCTATTACTTACTTAGGTATGGTATGAGGAAAAAACCTAATCGGTTAGGATTAGGAAAAAGAAAAGTAGGTAGACCACAACAAAGGTGGGCAGACGACATCGTAGATATAACTGGTATACCGTGGAAATAACTCACAAGGGACAGACACATCTGAAAAGCAACGGAGAAGGCTTTCACCCCAAGGGGGATTTACTTTAATAGCAATTAACACTACTAACCCCTACTAAAAATAAAACAGTGAATATATAATTTAAAGTAAATAAAAAAGCGCTATTATTATTATGGTATAAATAATAACACTTTTTAATCTAGACTTCAGCTAAATCTAGATTGTTCTAGAAGGCGAGTTATTGCGTACGAATATACTTTTGAGCAATTTTCATGATCGTTAACCCACCGTCTCCTCGTAAACTTGTTAAATTTTATGAATTAACGCTTGGCCCGTCGCCAGAGTCGATTCCAAAGGTTTATTTAGGTTTCCCTTAAATATAATTGATAATATTTAAGCATATCTCTTTCATCTCGACGATCGTTACGATAATTTTGTGGCGTTTTGGTGATTTATAAGGAACTTTGAATTTATTTATATTTGTTTGTAATGTGGGCAGCGTGTTGACTCATATACTCTGTAACATTATAAAGCTGGAAGATTTGTATTTTGTATGTTTGTGACAGAAACTACTCGAAACTACTTTCACTATAAAAATGCTACATTACGCACCGCCATTAGGGTGTATGGCCTAATGTTTAGCGAAAAAAGTAACGAAAATGGGAAAATTTTAAGTGAAATAGTAAAATGTGAATTTAAATAAACAGTCTTAAACCAATGTAAAGGAATGCTTTTAAAAACATGTTTGGAAGGTGCTATATATATTCTCCGTATATGCGCTGTATCAAAAGAAATTATCCTTTTGCACTTAAGACGAATCGGAGCTTATGTATTTTTCTTGTTACAGGATAACTGGTGCTCAAACCGCTGATAAGCTCCTCAGCAAACCCTGGAAACAAGAAAAGCGTCACGCAAATAAGAATAAAAGGGAGAAGTTGAGGCGTGTGTACGCGCATTTGGATGAGCATTAATAGATTCTGACCGCACTTTTTATAAGAAATATGGCAGGTCTTACAAATTAATGTGAAAATGAAACTTCAGTCTTATTTATGTCATTGTATAAATTTGGAATATATACTGCTATCTATATAAAGTGTATTCATTAAGTCATCCTTCTGTAGCTGTAATACGAGTGGAACAAAGTAGCGTCTACAAACAAAAAAGGCAGCATAATATAATATTCTAAAATAGGTTTTGTAACGTGAACTTATTTGAATTTTTAACTGCAAAACAATTGCTGGTAAAATGGAAATAGACCGCGCGTTATAAATCTCCCACTTAGATAAATTACACTGCTTTACGTCAGCGAAAAACTAGATATATGGTAGGTATTTAGGTCAATATTTTGTTTGGGCAGGCGATAAATATATACGTGTTAAAAAATACTATATAGATATTAACATTTTTTGGTAATAGAAACTGGCCTGAGTAATTTGTCGCGAGCATGTACTTTATTGAGGAAGAGGAGTTTAATCAACTCGAGGTGCTTCCTGTAAGGACATATGCAGAAAATCATCAATAACTATTAATAAATAAAAAATTAAAATCAAATAATTCAATTTATATTATATGAATACGAGAACAATAAGAAATAGCTTGCTTTCTAGTTCAAAACCGCTTTTTTCGCATTCATAAAAAAATATTATGAAGAATGCATTTATTAAACTTTAAACGTTTTTTGAGCAAAAGTAGTGAAATTCGATTAAAGAACGGATTGTATGAGCAACTACAGAAGTATGTGCGGAATTGTATGGCGTAATGTTGGCCCGAATCGTTTGATTTACGCGTTTGCTAATTTAAGACAAGCACTTGATGTTATGTTCACAACTGACGGACTGGTTTATTCTATATTTTTATTAGAATAAAATATGTACTCTGTGGCCAACCATCAATTACAGATTAGATACAGTATATCACGATGAGTTCGGCTATTCTTCTGAACCTGACGCTAGAGGAGAATCAAATTAATCTTGACTATTTAAACATTTCTAAACTTTA
This sequence comes from Pontia daplidice, assembly GCA_963693355.1. NCBI lineage: Eukaryota > Metazoa > Arthropoda > Insecta > Lepidoptera > Pieridae > Pontia > Pontia daplidice. The sequence goes on along the minus strand of CAVNZL010000136.1, from coordinate 6,498,609 downwards.
CTTTTTGCTAACCCGTTTTCTCATTCCCACTATTTAATAGTGAAATTATGAAAACATAATTTCAATTAAGATTAACGGACCAGACTTTCACGATATGCTTCCATTAATCAGTCATTAAGACACGAGTTGATAATTGAGTTAAGAGCCCATTGAAGATTTGGTTCAAGATTAATAAGATGTAACGTCAATCGCCAATCTTCCTTTGACTTATTTGAAAACATAATATAAGTAGAAATCTCTGAATGATCAATGAAAGATAATGTCGTAGAGCCCCTGATTGTCGTGTAAAGGTGAATCAAGTGAAGATTTGTCTGTAAATTATTGTTTCTTCAGTTTTATCGTTTGGTGACAAATTATTTCTTAAATATATAATTACCATTTTATTTTATTTATTTATTACCATTGTAGCTTGGACGACTCTTAAGCACAGCTAAAAGCTGTTAAGCTAGAACAAAAGCTTCTTAAAGACAGAATAGTTGAGGCTGATCATCTGTTTTTAGAATTTTCATTTATTTGAATTACATCACCAAAGCATGAATATAAAAGGCCCACTCAACCATCAAGAGATCTTTGATGATATGAGTTTTTCCAATTGTTGCCACTAGCATAACATTATTTAAATTATATAGAGTAGGTAGGTTATATTTTCGATACTTCTACGCCGAAATTCCACTGTAAAACCTAATTTGTGTCGGTCTTTGATTGTTATTTTTGAAACAAAATATTTATATTTCTTAACTTTATCTAAATGGAGCAAAGCCGAAGCTGTTCTGTTTTAGATTAATATATCTATACGTTGCTTACAATGTAACAATAAACTACAGAGAATTCTTGTCTAAATCAATGTGAGTCTGTGAGAGTTGAGTTGTTTTATCTTTCAATAAACATGTTGCTTTTGCCGCCTCGTTCTGGTTAATGCATGACGCTTGTAGTGTGAATGCATTTCGCTTCGCACTATGTCTTCATGTATTATTTTGGTACATAGAAATTAATTATTACTGTTATTAGTATATATTTGAAGAAAATATTTTTGTAATAAACAGCGGGCAAACGGGCATGAGGCTCATCTGATCAAAGTGCCGCCCATGGACACTCGTGATGGCAGGGGTATTACAAGGACGTTGCCGGCCTTTAAGATCCTATACACTCTTTTCTTGAAGGTCCCTATGTTTCGGTTCGGAAATACCTCTATGGCAGCTGTATCACATAGCGGTGGTGCGGGGCAGAAGCGCTCAGTTGTGGAACGGCGGACATCGAGGTGATACGGGTAAAATTTCGTATTCTGCCTCGATGTCCGATGATGGAATTCAGTTGCAGGTATCAATCCGAACAGCTATAAATATATAAACATATATTACAAATACGTGAATAAAAAGTGAATTACTTTGTAACTAAATCAAAACAAACATACAAAATGACAGTTTTTTTATTTCATAGCAAAGCAAGGATGTATCTCGTTTCTCCACAACTTTTGTTGTTTCATACAATACATTCAGCCGCTAAGCTTATAGTCTCGTAAATAATATTATATGGTCTATATAACATTAAAACGGTTATATTCGTACCAAAAATATATGTGTTTAGCTCGTTCAACGAACTATAAACTATTAAAACTATTAAACTAACACATTTCAAACTGAAATTAATATTAAAAAGTGTAAATAGAGAAGCGGACAACGCCGCCACTCTATTCTATCGGCAAGTATATTTTTTTACTAAAAAGATATCACTAATAGCCAACAGTTCTAAAATATTAGCTAAGCAAATTTAATATTACAGAAATATAAACGTTTTCTTTGGCTTAACTAATTTTAAAAGCTGTATGTAATAAACCAGTTGAGCAGGCATCCATTAAAATATATACGACGATCGGTATTTGACTATATTTTGATCGTTTACTTACATACAAGGAAGTGAACAACGGAGCTCGCCACAATGTTTTTATTATTTCCTCGATACGTCTTTATTTACAAATTACATGTTAGAGAATTTTAGGAGGCAATAACATTCGATCGTGTGTATGATTACTATTCTAGTTCGAAATTGTGTTGAGCTATTTAGCGAATTCAAAAACGATATATTCAGGTTAGAAATTCCTTCATGACGTGTTTGTACACTCAAAAACTGTATATCAGCTCAGCTTATATCTAGCGATGTGTTAGAAGGAATTTTCGACTTATTCTGAAAGCTACCTATTCTAGATACTTTTTTTTCGTTAAATTTTATTCTACGTTTTTTTCGCTTTCTAGTTTCAGTATATGTATCTAATACTTTTCTGTTCACTTGTCATACTACGTAGTAGCATACAATTTACCTCTTTTATTTTTGTTGGACATAATAAAAGCAACAGTATATATAAATAACAAATTAAACAATACTTCGAAACATATACTAAATAAACAGTTTCCCTTAATAAATATATAATAAATATTCTTCTGCATATCTTTATTCCTCTGCTATCGGTGCACGTTCTCATAAAGGAGACCTTTTCACTTTGCTGTTGACAATCGACAATGCACCAGCAGCAAAGCGGAAAAAGACAAATTTATGGAGAACTTCATCTTCTTTCTTCAACATTCCTGCAGAATACTTTTGACAATATCTACCTATAAACAGATCCTCCTAAACTTGACAAATCTGTTACTAAGATTTGAGACGAATATATAAATTCGACACCATAACAAAAATTAAGCTAATAATATAAATCGGTTTTTGAACCACATGCTCTAATTTAAATGATGAAGCCAAAGTCACGGAATATAAACTATTTCGTAATTAGACGCAACACGACTGAAATAAATACCTCTTATATTAAGTGTCAACTGTCAAAAATTTGTCTGCAGCTCACTTGTAGAAGGGTTCAGAAAAAGACTCATTAAGTTAATCATCTTCAGTACATCAGTGCTCGTTTTCGCACCTTTAGTTACACCGATTATCATAGTTTTAAGTTAGCAGGAAAAGATTGTGACAGGTTGTTAATAATATATTTGTATTTGATATATATGAGTATATATCACTTGCGGAAATCCTTGTATTGGCAATTGGCCTATTTTAAACATTGCTAATGTAAACAAATCAGTTTATATAAATACGAGGTTGGCGTACTTACACAACGTAACGAGTAGACATGAGTAAATCTTATCCACAAATATAATTAAAGCACGGTTTTCAGACTATTTGCCGTTATTTTACTTGGGCAAAGAGCAGTATTACCTTTACCTAATAAAATTAAAGGTAAATAAGACATGTCTGACCATATATCTACTACGTTCCCACCCGGGAAATAGCTAGATCAATATTTGAGGTTAGAGGAAACATAAAATAAAAATTTTTAGGCTGAAAAATATATTGATTAACATAAAGCAGTTGTTTTGAATTCTTATCTAATGAGTCTACGAATTATTAACGTGGGTTTGTACTGAAGAATATATAGCAATAGCAAATAAATTTGTTTAGTTGCTTTTTTCAGGAATTACTAATTCAATTTGAAAGTTTCGATAGCTTCTATCTTGAGTCTCTATAACCTTTTCATTACATAGGTGTTTCTATAAACAGGATAATAAGCCCTATTTTATTTAAATTTGAATAATTTTTTTGTGTCAGGATTTGATCTATATATAATAGTAATACAATCTTAGAGATATAGTAGTGTTAAGAACTCCGCAACAATTGGCAAGTACAAAAAGTAGATAACATTATAATACTGTTACATTAAAATTAACTATTATATTATAATTAACTTACCCTTAGCTGTAAAATATTTCCTCTTAAAAAAAGATTCCAATAGATACCTTAATTTCAACGATATTATTTTTGGAAGCGGAACAAGATTGAATAATACATTAGATGAAATCTCTTTTGAACGCAGAATAACAAAGCTTAAGAATTTTATGATGAACATTCGACACAGACAGTTTAATGGACTACTAAAATTTATTTAGCAGAAATTTAGTTTCACACAAACAACATGTCGACAAATAAATTTAGCCCAAAATTTTGAAACAGTAGTTTAATCCTTGTCAAGTTTAATAGCTTTAGCTGTAACCAGCGGCGGGGCTAATATTCGGTCTTTCATTGTCTCAAATCTTTTTAAACTCATAAAATATAAACATATTTGGCGTAATTAAAATTTTACTAAAGGTTTCTTCAACGCTATTCCTTATACTAATCTCCAACTTTTCGAAATCCAGTAGTCGGAACAGAGCTAAACCCAAAAGGCGAGATAAAATATAGATTTAATTTAAAAAAATATTACATATAAACATAGTTGCAGTGTCTGGTTGAAAATAAACATTTAAAACTATTTTGAATGAGTTTATTTTGAGACTCGCAAGAGTGCGTCAATAGTTTCCGTTGTAACATTGCCAATATCGACCAAGAGGAAGATGCATAATTAGACGATTTGTTCCTAATGGTGTTTGACATTTGCAATTAATAATGATATATGAATAAAGCTTGGGTGATGTTATTAATGAAAAACAAGTTTGCGTGTCGTAACAGCTCTCCTTGTTAACAAACCCAGCCGGGCTAGTGGTTAAGGTATTCAAACAACTTACATACGTCATACAATTTAGTCTGGCAACGAAAAGGTAATCCGAAATAATTCCCGAGTACTCGTGTAGAAACCAAAATTAAAACAGATTATATATTGAGTGATGCAACCAGAAACAGAATTTCATAACACACGGAAGACTACAGGACAAGTTGAATGGTCACGTAAATCAGACCAAGGAAGGAAGAGGATTATGGGGCAACGTTCGCTTTTCTAAACATAGTTAATTCTGTAACAAGCCGGCCCTTTTATTCTTAGAAAAATCAACGCCAGGTGTCATCAGTGATTTAGATGCATGTCGAGAGTGGGATAATTGGACTAGTCAAAGTTATTCTAGCGTTTGGTTGTCGGTTATTTTATTTCTTGGCGTGATGAAGCTTTTAAATAATAACTTCCAAAGACAATGTTTCAAAATTGCTTTGTCAAAATCCTCGGAAGCTTACAAATAGGATAAAGTATTTTATTTTAATTCACTGAACATTATCTGGGATATATATGAAACAATCTTCGAAACTTGACGTGGCTACTTTATTGTAAAAATACACTATAAATCTACGTTCGTATGTGACGACATTTTTAGTGTCATAGACTGCGACATTAATAGGCCATAGTGGCATAGACAAAACATAACCGTTCATCATAGTGCGTCACTTTGGAACAATTTTGGCTTTTAGATAGAACACAAAGAAAACAATTGAGATTCGTAGATTGTGGGTAGATATAAAATAAACAAGTACTTAACATGAACTGCACCTCAAAAGCAAACCACTTTCCAGGTTTTCTCCTCCCAGATAGATAACAGTAAAATAGGTCAATTTAGCCTTTTGTATTAGGCTTTTTGTATATACAAAGTTTTGCAGCATTGGCGTAAACGTATTAAGTACTTTTAAGTTTTTGTAAGTTGTTGTAATATCAGCAAGCGTATGTTTTTGTTTACATTTAAAACTAAACTAATACTTTGTTTTATTATTGGTGCAATAATTTACGATCGGTGCTTGTATAAAGTAAATCAAAAGATGGACATATTTTTTGAGCCTAACAAAAATCTAAATCATGGTTGACCACTATCAAAAAGAAACTGAAATTAATTACACTTATATTTAACGAGTAAATTAAATTATAAAACTTATTTTATAAAACTGAAGATTTAGGCAAATGCTGTATCGATTTGAAAAAAATATTTTAGCTGTCTAATCAGACCCTTTTTAATGCATGAAATTACATTTAATTTGGACTTAACGAAACTTATGCTAGGCAACCATACGACATTGGTAATTTATCATTGAGTTCCAATATTGTTTGAGTTTTAGACGAATATCTTTAATATACTTCTACTTATAGGGATAAGTTAATAGGCGGAATAGTATTGAAGCTTCTTTCATTCAAAAATTCACTAAAATGTGAATTAGTTGACAGTTTAACGTCAATTAAGCATATAAATTAATTTTATGTTGCCGCCCATTTGCCTTTCACTTATGAGATATATTTGAATATCAACGTCGCAATAAAATGAAAAATTAATCTCTTGAATAAGTGATAAATAAACACTTTGGACAATATTACTTTTTATTTTAATGTGAAAAGTTGACGCTCAAATAATAACTATAATATATATAATATAGAAAAATGATAAACTCACTTTAATACTATTTAAGTTATATTAATTCCCTAAATATGTACTATATTGAACATAGTAAGAAACAATAAGTATTAAAAATGAAAAAGAAAGTGTACAAAAGGTCTAATTGCTGAAAAGCTATCTCTTACAGTTACACCACGAAGAAAAAAGAGCTTGATTAAGACATAAAATAGATATTTACGGCTAGTGTTCTAATTATATCATTTTTGGGTAGACTTTATCTAAAAAAAATCGTCAGAGAGATCAAGAGGACACAAGCTAAGAATTTAAAATACAATTGTAATAATATACAATTGTGATATAATAAAAGATAAATTCGGGATTCGTGCTTACACTAAGCAACACAAGCAGTAGTTTTTAAGGAAAAGGAGGAGTTACAATATAAACTAATAATAATAATATGAAAACAGCATAAATAACTTTTTTTTGTATATAATTTTAATTATTACCTGCATTCGAACTAATGGAACTGTTAACTAGCTTTATATTTAGGATAGGCTGTAACAAAACACATGCCCATATTTCTGGGCAGTGGTAAATTTTAAGCACATTATATATCAAAAGCTACGGATAAATTAATAAATTTTATCAAATATAGAAACCTGTAAACAGTTGTTTCACGTATCCTAAGCTTAATGTGCTCAATTAAACGTGTGTTAGATTTATTTAACAATAATTTACATTTTATTGTTATAAAATTAAAAAATGTGACTTTAACCGCTCAAAACTCTAGACTGAAATACAATGTTTATGACAAAATCACGATAAAGGTATAAAATTCAGTGAAAACATAAGTATTTATGTCGTAATATTGATTACTTTGTCGTGTCTCATATACTTAGTAGATAGTCTATAAACTTCTACTGAATACGATATACAATAACGATAACGCTCATAGAGTGAGTTATATGAATCTGCAATAGGTTACTATGTGGTTGCCAAAGGAAAAGCAAAATAATTTGCAAATTTATATTGTATTTTATTATCACGAGTTTCACATATTAAAAAAAAACACTTAACGAAATATTTTTAAATTCACTGTTTTGGCTAGTAATTATGCCGTTTCGGATTCAGTAAACGTGGTTACGCCATACTGAAAACTGACAGATGTCTGGTTTGAAATTATCACATACTAGTTAGCATATTAACGCCATCGGCAGATATTTAAATTGCTATTTAAACCGTTATGAAGTATTTTGTTTAACTTGCAATGTACGCGAGCAAGGTAGTCTCAGGTAATGAACGAAGTCACGAAACACAAACCAATTTCTTTCTTAGTTTTGTCGTTATTAATAAACGTAACAGAATTTACTTTTTTCTAACTATTTTATAGTCGAGTGTTTATCTGAGTATAAAATGTATGTCTGGAAAATGCGTCTTAAACTTTCAGCTTTATATTGGTCATAAAACATTGGTTTCAAACTCAACGACGCTATAAAAAATTCGTGTTTTTTTTTTCATTGCTAATTTTTAACAGCTTCTAACACCAAATTTAAAGCACTATTTACGAAGGTTAATTATTATTAGAGATAGTTAGGCACTACCTGCTACTTCTAAATATCGTTGAGACAGGATTTCAAAATTGAAATCAGATCGCATGTTTCAGAGAACTTATCAATAATTAAAACTTAATTCAATTAGAAATTTAATATAGTATATCAGTTATTTTTTAATGAGTAACGCCTTCAATGGGAACTTCAATCTACAATATATTTTTTTAACAGGCTACGAACCCAAAACTCAAGGCTCATAATGAAATTTAATACAGAACGACATTAACAATTAACTATTTAAACCAGGATATAAACGAATAAAACAGCATGTTTGCACTTACCGCGTTCCCACAATCCAAAAATTGAGATATCGCACGCACGTCACGCCTGTACCTCAATTATTTCCAATATAAAAATATCTAGTCCAGTATTGGATCATAAAAATATAAATAATTTAAGATCGACCGTCCGCGCACAACCCAAGCCTCGTCTGCCCATTGACGTATACGTTTCAAACTAAATTCGGTGCAGCCACTATTCCGCGATTCTGTAAACATCGGCGGTGAAACACGACCACCGTATCTTGATCTGCAAAGCACGCCGCATCGTTGCGACAGCCTCTTGAATTAATAACCACGCTTTGCGTTTACGGTTCAGCTTCAAGTGGTTGTTATGTTCTTTTGCAAAGTTTTTCGAGTGTTTGAATTAGCTCTTATACTGTTGCAATAAGGCTAATACTGGCTTGGATGTACGGCGATAAGTTTGTAAGTAATAAGTTCTGTTTTGGGCACACTGAGTCAGCGGCGATGAGGAAATACGCGCAAGTTATAATTTCGGATCGGCCGACATTGTTTAATGGTTTTATAAATTTAAGTCGAACGGGTTTCCGACGGAAATTCATATGCATTTTCCTCCGTTATTGCAACAGTGTATGGCCATAGTATTTTCGCGTTTTAGGATGGTGACATTAATAAAACTAGAGATTCAAATTCCCAGTAAAAATCTATTCACAAAACCTTACAAACCAAAACCTTACAAAACTAGAGATAAATTAATTCTCCAGCTATTTTTATTCCAATTATATCTATTTTAAAAACGAGGTGTTTTTAAAATCATTTTTGAATTTATTTGTGTGTGTATTTCGTTTTATTTTTATTTCGTAACAGTTAATTATTTTGAAATTTATCATCTTACATCCTTAAATACAGCACTTACATACTAGCACTGGTAAAAAAAATCTCATCCATTTTTTTACATTCAAACCATTGAATTTATTTACTCAAAAGACTCAATGAAAACACAAATATTTCATACATCTTTATTGAATAGCCCTTCTGTAGACGACGCGTCTACGTTGTATCTGTCATTTGGCATTTCTCAAAGCCTCGCACGCGTCAACCAACTCCAGGCCCTCCATAATATAGAGTAAATTCTCCACAGATGCATCCTCGTCGTCATCAAACCACAGCTTAAGCATATTTTTGGCTCGCGCTTCGTCTGTCGCGTTTTCGGTTTCAAAGAACTCTATTTCGTCGGGTTTGTAGCCAAGTTTTGCCGCCAATTTCTTCCAATCGGAGAGATTTGCGGCTAATACGTCTAATTGAGTGTCGGTTATCATTGTGAGACGGGTTCTTGTTGTTTTGTCTTCATCGTTCGCGTCTGTTGAATCTGGCACCTGAAATGAAAAACCTATGTTATAAATAACCTCCAAATTCAGAATTGCATTTACATTGCTATGACATAATATTTGTGAAATTTTTTTTGTTTTTGAATATTAAATTTCGAACGTCAAAACCGTTCTAAAGACTTTATGCTCAAATTCGAAATTTAAAAATCTTTTGTTCTATAAAATATTCTAATATATCGCCTCATTCATCAATTTGTTTCATCATGATCCATTATTATTTCTATAGTCTGTGGCTTTTTTTCATATTTTTTAATTATGTTTATGTGTGTATAAAGGTTTTGATGATAAAATTATAATGACAATTACCTGTTCTATATCAGTGTCTCCATCCTTTATAAGGTCTGTTTCAATCTGCTCCTCGGTCATTTCCTCTTCTTGCGATTCCTAAAATAATTAAAGGTTTAATTAGTAATTAAATTTTAAAATTAAAAATACCACAAACGCTTATACTGTCTATATTATTTTATCATTAGGAAAATTAAATGTTAATTGATTTTTTATATAAAAGAAAGATACGTTAAACGTCGCCCATTTTTGAAGTCGTTTTAAAATCGAAGAATTTGGTTAATTATATAATAAGTATCTATGGTAATTCTAGTAAATACAAATACAAAATGATTTGTTAGGTATGGTATTATTTTGTTATTAATGAGCAACACTGCAATCTAATATGCGCCAGATTTTAATTATTTTGTTTAAAAAAATATACATCCTTAAGTTTATTTTAAATATAATCCTTAAGGTCCTTAAGGTTATCAATAATCTGATTATTCAGTTTTAGTTTTGATGAAAATCATGCCCGAGAGTTATTTTAGGACTTTCGATTTTCCTCTTAGATTTTCATAAGCAGTTGAAAAATTCAACCTTAATATATATTTATAAAAATTGACATTTGTTTATCCTTTGTGTTAGCATAATACAGTATAATCAAAGAAACTACATATTTTATGAGCTAAAAATTAATCAAACCGGTTTCTTTTCTTCCACAGCAGAGGAATCTCCATTCTTGGTGTTTGCAGATGCACTAGCCGCAGCCTCACGAGAGATCCGTTTCACCTGAAAAAATTAATTGCTTTAAACACTAACGCTTTCGCTATTTGAGTAATAACAAACAATGAACTATGTAATGGAATTCCCTCTTTTCTTTGCAGGGCAAACTTGGGCCATCTTGAAAAAAAAATCCTCATTACGACCATTAGTTTTTTTTACATACACTCAATCTAGTAGTAACTTGAAATTACCGATTACAATCTTAACCTTAAAACTATTTTTGCTGGTCATGGGTGAAATTACAAAAAATTGCTTCTTTAATAACCTTTAATAGAAAACCCACCACCAATTGTCAGATAAGAACCACGATGTACGAAGAATACCCTCTATGGGAATTGATAACCCCCTCCCCTTAGAAATCGGTGAAACACAAATTATTTAATTAACATTTAACTCGCTCACCATATCATCCAAGTAGTCAGACAGCCGTCCAATAGGGTTGTTGGTATGCACAAAGAAATGCGGTGACCTCCGAGCTAACAGGCGCAGAGCTCGCCACCCCCACCCCCCACCACTCCCCCCAGACAACATGTACGACTCTGAAATTTTTTCATTAATACTACAATTTTTACGATTAATTAACGAGTCATTTGGCTCAATGGTCACCTTGCTGGACTGCCCAACAAAGGGTCCCGGGTTCAAGATTGGCAGAATAGTTTATTGAAAACCCTACGTGGCTTTAAATTAAATCTTACCTAATGATGGCATAAAATCTCTCTCTTTAGTACGACAGGCTGCAAGATTGTCAGGACACTGATTCCATAGTTTTGTTAATTCATTGCTGAAAAGATTTAACATAATTAACACAACAATATGTATGTTTGAGACTATTGGAAGATTTAGTCTGACAATTTTCAAGTCCACTATTAAGTTAAGTAAACAAATTGATTTCATAGAGATACAAAATTATATTTTCAAAAAAACTTTAGATTTTATTGTTAAGAATTGTTGATCATGATTTTATCAACCTCAAAACATTGGTTACTTTTAAATCTATCTTCATACTGTCAAGGGTATAAGGTTATTATAAAGCTGATGAATTTGTTTGTTTGGTTCAGCTAATGGTGCAAATCAACTATTTTCTGTTGGGTGGTCCATTTATCGGGGAGGACTATTGACTAAAACGTCTATTTTATCATATATCATCCAATTATCAATAAATGTGGAGCATACAAAATGTGGTCAATTGTTTCTTTTCTTGAGTTATCATTTGTATTTTAATTAATTTGATTAAAACCAAAGAAAAGCTGGTAGAGGTATAACACTATACATACTTTCCCATAAAATGTTTACTTTGTGTTTCATATTCTTTGATAATATCTCCAACTGGTCGACGTCGTTTTTTAACACGTCTCACTTCATCCAATGATTCAGTTTGGACTGGCGGCTTTGGTTTTTGGAATTCTGAAATACATCTTTATCTATAAATGTTAAAAATTGTTGTAAGCCCTGTGATGGTTGAGACTTAAATAAGAATGAACCCTTAATTAAAAAAAACATGCCCAAGTTTTAGGGAATTGGAGAATACTTAGATCTCTCAACCTCACAGTCAACATAATATATTATATTGTTAGTTAGAAGTGTATTATAAAAATGGATTTTTACCTGGACAACCATCATTCTTCCAATTGTTCCAGTGTTCCTCTCTCTTCAATATACTTTTAACACATTCAGCAAATCGTTTCCCGTCTGGTGGGGTTTCACCAAGTAACTTGTAAACAAGATTAGTTGTATCCTTGACCCATTCGGACTGGTCGGATTTTAGTTCTTGAGATTCACTAAATATTTAATGTTTATAAAAATTTTATAACTTGTTACTTTGTCTACCAACTTGCTATTCTTACATTCTTATAATTTATGATACTGGAATCAATTACTTTGATTTGCAAAGCTGATCACCAAACTCAATATGAGTTTATGACAAATATTCACAATATATGTATACTATAGTTACAAGAACTCAGTACTAATTTATCAAGCCTGTTAAAGAAAATTAAAACCTGTCCAATTGCACCATTTAACACTACAACTTAATGGAAGTCTTTGTTATACTTACAGTTTGAACTTCACTGTGGTAGTTAAATATTGGAATAAAATCAGAAATTGTATGAGAACACATCTTCTAAAGTTTGAATCTGATAGTTGCAGTTCTAGAAGCTTTTGGTTGGTCAGAAATTTAGCAAAATAATGCTGCTCTTTGTTCTCTTTCATTTCAACATCATTTACTGGCTTAAGTCTATTTAATTTGGACTTCTGAAGTTCTATCGCTTCTAGTTTATATGAGGAAAATGCTGATAGAACACTTCCAGAGTGCTGAAATAGGACATATTACTTAATAAATATAGTAATTGCTGGTCATAAATTATATGTTAAATATGTTTGTGAATGAAAATATGTGAAATTATTTAAAGAGTTAAATCATGTTATACTGTATGACAAATCTTTTCCTTTTGTATGATTTCAAAGCTCATTAATTCAACTGGAAATTATCAATAAAGTATTACTAATTACTATTTACTTACTGCAACAAATGTTTTCCATTGTATTTTGTTATAGCATGTGTTAGGACTTCGGAAGAACTCCTGTAAACTCCAAAATCTACAGTACAGATTATAATCAATATTTAACTTATTTTTGTCATCATCTATCACCATTTCCTCATCTAAAGCATCCTTTAGGGTACCAGAAATGTCTCCACCAAATTCAGTTACATTTTCTATATTAAACTCTGAGACTATATTCAAACCTGACCTCTCAGAAAATGGGAAAAACTTTGCCAAGAATAATAATATTCTTCCACAAAATACAGTGTTTTGAGATCTGGATAATCGGCGTAAGAGATCATTGCACATTCTAAGTAAATTATTTTTGCATGCAACAAAGAAAAGTTCTTCTCGCCAAATGCTTACGCCATTTTCAACATATGTGAACATTTTCTCGCATTTATTAAGTGTTAAGGCATCAAATATATCTCCAAGCAGAACCACAGGCATCGTCGGAGTGATCATTAGCCTTCTACATGATTCAATACAGAAATTAACGTAGTTTTCTAGTATAGTTGAGTCTTCTGTAAGCAGTTCTAAAAGTTTATCTCTAAACGCTTGGTCCATAGCCACTTTTCGATCGCTTTCATTTGCCTTCTTTGAAAATGAATCCAGAAGGTCGATATTATTAGTTGAAAATGCTTTCGACAGGACATCCTGGAATATAAATAAAAGAAATAGGATTTTATTGAATCCTTCAATTATGTAAAAAACCAAAGACCTATATTTTTTCTACAAGCCCATAGAAATACAAGTAAGGTTAAGGTTTTAACTTACTTTATATTTTACACGTAAGTCATCAAAACTACTTTCAGACATGATTTTTTGTAAACGTTACTTATTCATTAATCATTTATATAATTAGAGAACAGAACGAAGTTAATTTTAAAATTGATTTCCAATGTTTTCTATACAAGCCAAAAACAGCGGCACACACAAATTTGACAGTTCAAACTTCAAAATCTGAGTGCATTTTGAAGTCTACAATACGATTGACAGTTGTCAAACCCATAAAGACTAAAAACATTGGTGGCGATTCTGATGTACACCTATAAAACTAAAAATATCTAAATACAGGTTTAGACCTGTCAAACGTGTGATTCTTTGAACGTGTGTAACCTATTCTATATGTTTCTACATTGACAATTTAAACCTTATTGCCATCAATTTAGAGATGTACGGAATAGGTTACGCTCTCTAAAACTGTTTAACAGGTTTAAAGCTAAATTTAAATATACATAATTTATGCAATACCAAAGGCGTTGAATCTACTATCAGGTATCGACTCTAACTTATCAATGAGCAAATAATCACAATGTTATAAGACGCATGACTTGATAATAAAAAATAGTAAGTGGAATATAATATTGTCTTTTATTTTTTTATTAGTCTACCGTGACCACGCACGCTGTAAAGTACGCGAAACGTCGGAAAAATATAAAATAATGTAAATATATTAAAATTTTGCAAAAATACATAACTTGAATCCGTTAATAAAGATTTTTTCTTTAGTAAATGGAATTATATGTATCACATGGATGATATGATATATTTTTATTCTAAATTGTCTCACTAATGGAATATTTTACTTAAAAAACAGTTCTACGAAGTTTCCTCTAAAAAATCTACCTTAGTCATCACTTTTCTCTTTGATGACACTCTTTTTAAAGCCCCAGCCAGGAGTGGAACTCGTTGACATATCGAATGTGTTCAATTTCACGATGATTTGGAGGGTAAGACTAAAATTTCCCACTTGGTGTGCTCTGCAAGAAGAGACGTTATTTTATACCGCTTGAATACTGTTCTCACCACTGGGCGGGATCTCCCCAGTACCAGACCCTTTTCTTGCGTGCCAGTGCTGCGGTGTAGGGTCTCCCTGCATATTATATGGAGGATGTTTGAATTGACACCTGCAGCTTAATTCCTTCACCGGCCATCTGAGGCAGAATACGAAATTGCATTGTATCACCTCGATGTCCACCGTTCCACAACTGAGCGCTTTATAGGCATTTTTATGGAATTTTGAAGGCTATTCTAAAATGATTGATAATTATCGAGTTTAGGTTGATATAGGTAGTACGCGAAGTCTGGGCGTTTCATATTATTTGATTTACTATGACTTTTTCCTGTCCCGTCTCTAAAAATTTTGTGATTATATGTTCTTTGGTTTCAGACATTCCAAAAATAATTATAAAGAAAGTTTTGCGAGACTGAAGATATTGGTCGTTTTCCAATTACAGCACTAGAGCGCATTATGCGGCATAATGCTCAACATTGAAATATGTTCCAACTACAGCAACGCTTCGCACAATCGAGCACTTTCAAAAGTACTATTCTCGTGTGATACTCGTAATCAATACCAACTCAGTGACAGAAAATTGACAAGTGTTTTTTATTTAAGTTGGCATTGTTCGAAATTTTGTTTATATATTATCGTTAGTAATATTATTTTTTGTTGAAAAATTTGTAAGGCTTTCGTTTCGTCGTAGATTTTGGAAATAATCTAAGTTATAGTATATAATTTTCTTAGAACTCATTTAAAAAATAACGTAAAAAAATGCTAAGGAAATAATGAAAATCTAAATTACTTAAAATAAACATAAATAATTTTCAACCAATTATTATTGTTTACCACATTATTTATACATTAATGAGGTGGCTAACTCTATGATTTTTTTTTTTCAACACTGAACTTAGCTCACTCTGCTCATCATTAGATGCTGAAGCTTAATTGGAACGTGAATTATCATATATATATATATATTATATCATATATATAATTGGATTGTGCGCCACTGAGTTGCATTATGCTTGTAATTGGAAAATGAAATAAGAAATTAAAGTACCTGATTTTGAGTTTTAACAGACAATTGTGACATCTGATTAACGAACGCTTTAGGCTTGACGTTTGTTCATTTATGTGGCGGCTGGCGTCTGTATTTATTTTAATATTTTTTGTTTATTGAAAATAACATTTTATTATATTAAAACGTAGGCTAAGTAAGGTTTAATTATTAAGAGTTCATTTTACAACACGACGAAATTTTACATTATAAACGTTATTTAAGTATACCAACATGGATCGAAATATGAGGTGAGTTCAAAGCTTTGTAATTCTTTTGTGAGAGCACACCTTTCACATTTTTCGTTTATTCGTTATACATCAATTTACTTGTTTACTTTTACTTGACTAATGTTTGTAAGCATTAGACTACTTTGTTATCATCTTATTATCATTATATAGCATATTGATGCTATGTTTTGTTGTATGTTTGTGCTACGTGTTGTTTCGAATAACAGAAAAATAGCACGTTTAAATTTTGTAAATCTTTTAATCAGTTATCCATATTTTATATATATTTAACTAACGTTGATAAAAATTAACTATAATTTATTAAATTTTATCTAAATGCGTCAGCACTTATCCCATTTGCATAAGTATTTGAACACTGAAACCTGGTAAAAAACTAAACACTTAAGTGAATAGTTATTATAGTATCTAAAATATATATAGTACAGAAAATTGCAAAGCAATTTAATCCATGTTGAGAGTTTTTCTTGTGTATCTACACTAATGTTTTGCATGAAAAATGGTAATATATTTATTATAACTATTTTACAGATCAACTTATGTAAATAGTGGACCAAGATCTCTACCACACATTGGCAGCAAACGTCACAATGGAAATGGCCATAATGGCCCAAGACTCAGCCCTCCAGCACAGACCACAGTCAATATACATACCAATAATAATAACAGTGTTAATAATGCCTCCACTCAACATGATGATCTCATTAATTATATATATGATTCTTGGAACAAGGTACAGATTTAATGAACTCTTTTTAGTCTATATTAGATAGGATGCTATATACAATAATTCATTTATTATTTTGACTTTCAAAATATCAATTAATGTTATCAAACTTTGTTTTCATCTGTAATTGTAACACCTTCAGTTTGATACAAGACAATTAAGATTATAAAAATAGTGGTAATCAAAAATTGTAATAAGTCTATCCCTCCTAAGTACATGATAGATATAGGTTATTGTATACTTCATTCTTATATTTCCTTCAAAAAACAATATTATTGTAATACTATGTTATATTGTTATAATATATATTATATTAGAAAAATATATCTTTTTAATGGTTATTCAAAATGTTTTCAGGTGACTCGTGAATTAGAAAGAGGAGCTGACGAAGCAAAATATTACCAAGAGATACCACCTCGACAATTAGCAAACTTCAGACCATTCGACCTCGAAGAATGGTGGGGACGTCGTCTCATTCAGTCAATAAATAGAACCAAACACCGCTCCTAGTTCATGCAAATTGTGGTATTGATATCTCATTCTAACAATATACTAAATTCCAGAAAAACAAATTCTAGTAGACATTGTTGTACAACCAGTTACATAGTATACTTTAATATTAACAGAAAGAAATCCTAATGCACAAAAAGTATGTGTCATTAAAAACCAAATTTAGTAAAAATTCCCACATTTAAAAAGTTTTGACATTTGGTCTAAGGGACTGTAGATAAGTTATACATTTAAAATAGATAATACAAGTAGTTTCATGTTGTAATAAGGTGACTATAATATTAAGAATTCAAAAAGCAATAACTAATTGGCCTTTTATATTGGCATTTTATATAGAATAACATAAAATCTCTTCAAATGTCCACAAGTTATACCTTTTATAGCACTGAAATTGTTGACTGTTGTCTGATAAAATATCATAAAATATTTTTTATTGCCATGAAAAGAAATAATGTCAATCTTCAAATAAGCAGACTACCTTCAATTTTGAATTTTGATTTGTTAACTGTGGCTCCATATATGTAGTAAATTAATAAAGCAATCATGTCTATTCACTCATTCTTGCAAAAGTAATTGCGTATAAAAGGAGACATAATAAAAAAATATAATAAACTTTAAAATTATTAGTAAAATATTTACTTCATATCATTTGATAAAATTTAATCACAATTTTATAAATATAGATTATTGCTAGAAAGAGATATTGTTTTTAAATTATTCTAATTCTGTTTTGTACTTATATTTTCTTAAGTGTTTGGTACCAACAAAATTATACCATCAAAATAATTCAAATTATAAAAATCAGTTAACAATTTACACCATTTCTACACATTTCAGAGATTAATATGTAAGCTGATTAATTATTAAGAGTGATTTTCTAATTTAAGATTTTGTTTAGTTTCATCTAGTGTAATAAGTTTTAGGTTGAGATTTAAACTATATTGTATAACAATCTACACATATTTTGTTTGAGTATTTCTTTCAATCAAAAGATGAAATATTCACTTAATATGTTGTTTATAAAAAGGTTTGAATTATGTGAAATTTATTCAATTTTTACGATTTTATATAGTATGTTTTAGTTAGTTTTCAAGTGTACAATAATAAATTACATTTACATTAGATAGGAAAACATATTTATTGTAACAAGACAAAGATAATAGTTACATAATACAATCCAAAAACACATTGTCTATGTCTATTTTGATGATGCAAAATTATAATCATATCTTACACATTTAACATTCCACACTAAATTGTATTTTATAAGTAAAGCCCATTTCGAAAGAAGTCTATACACCTATCACAAATAAAACCATCTACTGTTGGATAACTACATACAGACAGTGCATAAAGAAGATAAATCACTTATTCCTTTATCCAATAATGAATAGGTGGCGCCACTATTAAAGGGCTTCTCTCGGTAAGCGGCTAGCATTTGAATTGTTGTAAATACGTTATAGCGTTGAGGCGCTGATAGAGTCAGGATTTTAATAAATACATTTTTCTATAGATCTCTTTGTTTCATTCTCCATGAGATGATGAAATTGGATGGACGCTACCAAATATCACAATTCTTTAGTAAACTTATTTTTGAGTATTCTTTTAATAGCTTTAAATTGTGCTATTGTTATGTTCTGTTTTATAATCATAACCTTCGCTAATATTCTCACTGTAATGAAGATGGGCAATTATATTCAGGCGTGTGCTGCAACTGTCTTATAAAAACAATACTTGGTGATTGAAAAGAGTGATAGAGAGTTGTCTACTTACTAAGCCCTTGACTAGGGGAACTGGTGTCTTTAATTTTTAAACAATGTTAATATAAATTACACTTATGTGTACACACTTATTTCCTATAAGTAACGATATTTTTGAGATTAAGTTTAAGCATTATCGGTTGTTTTGTATTCAAATTAAGCTTGCTACATGTTCAAGTTTAACCATTGAAAAGTAGTTAAAATTCTAAAATTAAATAAATAAATTATAAAGCTATATATGTATGAAGTAATTAACTAGGAGTAGGCATGAGTCTATTTCATATTTGAGATGAGTCTATGGTCGCATATCAAACAATAAGGCGCCGTTTGTCGTATTTACGTGATGTTCAAGGAGCTGAGTGCATAAAAACGAGCGTAGCGAAATGAATGTCGACAAATTATTACATATGAGGTATAAATTGCCTAGTTCAAATAACAAAGTTTTTATTATTATGAATGCACATCAGCTTTAGTATTTTTGAGCCCAGTATATTTGCTATTGATTCCGCTTTGGATGTGCGTAATTTTATACTTTTACTTTATTTATAAAATATCTGAAGATTCAATTTGAAATTAATGTTTTCATTCTGAGTAAAAAGCTAAGTAATGATGCTTGAAATACAAAAAACGCAGATATTTACCAATATCATATGGAAATACACATTTCATTATAGCATTTTTACAGTTTTTTTAGAATAAAGGTATCCTTTTAATAAACAATTTCTCGTTAAGAGTATTTTCCGCTTATCGCTTTGTCTGTGACCGGTGGGTAAGGCTTAGTAACTAATGAGTTCATAAAGTTCATTTCAGCCAACTTAAACAAGAAGCTTATATGACTGGTTGAATGTTTTTTTTGCGCCCGATTAAGTGGGCAACATTGTTGGTATATGATCGACGTTAATTATGCCAGTGGCGGTGGTAGCTTGTTCACTCAGAATAACTTCGACTCTCCTCGATATTTTGGAGTGGAGTTGCTCATGCAACTCATCCTAATTGCGGAGTTATGGAATAAAATAAAGTATTTAATCATACGCTGATAAAATACTAATTTTCTGCGTACATAGCAAGTCTCATTAAAGATAAGCCGCCGTGGCTGAGTAGCATTGGAGAATGTAATTACTATAACCTACATAGACTATAATAATTTTTATAATGCCAATAAGCACATTATGACTAACATTTAATATGTCTGTTTGTATATCACTCTTCAAGTTCTATTGGTGATTGAACGATGTACCTACCAAAATGTAGATATATTTTCATGATACTAATAAATTTTAAATAAAACAAAATCTTACATAAGTATTTAATATTATATAAAAAATTGAGTCGTGAGTCGTGATAAAGGCTATTGTTAAAAAATCTGTGCATTTCAAAAGCCTATTTTTCGCAGCGAAAATTGGGACAATGGATTTTCAGACGCGGTTTTTCGATAAACGTTTCTATTCTGTATACATTCATCGGATACGATATAAATAAGATATATAAGCTGGGAATATTGGGAAAAGACATTGGGGTAGTGTAACAATTTATGACTTATCACTACCACAGTTTACCTGATTATTTGAATCAGGTAAAACTCTATGACATTGCGAATGAGAATTATTTTGCCGTTTTCATTTACTTGAAGAATTTTATACTGCATAAATTTGCTCTTGATTCCAGATCATCTCGGGATCTGGTTCGAATTGAAAAATTGTTATACTTTTGTGTTACTTTGTCCACTAGGAAGGATTGTCAACATCAATACAGCGTTCATAAAAAAATTACTAAAACGGGAAAACACATTCCCGTCCCGTAAACGATATGACAAGAAACATTTTGCCTTTTAATAGTAAAGTCCAACAGAATAGGCCTATTTTTTAAGATAGAAGCTATGCCGTATTCGTATTGGTACCATTTTATACTATACACTCTCATTTGCGCCAAAATAATTCATTTTTTGCCTAGCTTTATTAATCCTGATCGAAATAAATACACTATTTAATACTGAATGAAATTGTTTTTGAAAGCGATAGTTATAAGTATATAGGTTTTCAAATCGCAATAACGAGTCAGTGAAACGGGCGCTTTTATTAACACGAGCGAAACATGGAATCAGCAAGTATATTATGGTATTAAATTTATCGACCAGTAATGAAAATTAACCATTTACTACAAGTTACATCTATTAATACATATATTTGTACCAGGAACAAAGCATCTAAAACGATGAAACAGAAACACGTATAACCTAGGCAAGAAAATAATAAGAACTAGAAATATACTACTTAAGGTATATGTACTGGCCATAACAAGTATATAATATGGACAGTCGTTTGGATATATGTTTACTAGTTTATAGTTATCAAGTAGACGTATATACGTTAACAGACTTGGGAGCACTTGGGAGCCTTAGCCAAAATAAAAGCATACCAGCCCCTTAACGGCCGGCAACACACCTGTCTCATAAAAAAACCAATCAATACCAAACAATACGCTAAAATAAAAATCGAGATTTGAATTTTTATTGCTTTGAGAACTAAAATATAACAGGTCAGTTAGCAATAACCAATATCCGTGAACACACAGGTCACAGGTGCGCTGTGGGCATCAGACCTTTTTAAATAAAGATCGG
This sequence comes from Pontia daplidice, assembly GCA_963693355.1. Lineage (NCBI taxonomy): Eukaryota > Metazoa > Arthropoda > Insecta > Lepidoptera > Pieridae > Pontia > Pontia daplidice. Next base: position 6,476,940 of record CAVNZL010000136.1, on the reverse strand, counting down.
AAATAGTTTCGAAAAACGTTGTCTTCATTGATTTCGAACACCATATTTTTGGTTTTAAAACTTAAACCGGATCAAAAATGTAGTCGTGCTTTGTTCGTGTCATGTTACATAATGTATCTTGACGTCTGCAAACAATTTAAAATTGGCTTAATATTGAGGCTGGATTTAAAATTCCAATAACGTTTTACGTACAGAGGAGGAGAGTTAATCTTATATGCAAATTACTAAACAGAAAAGGGAAATAATTGCCGAGGATTTTGCGATGTTTTTACACGATCTGCTATTTGTATGACAACGTAGTTATTAAGATGTAGCTATGTAATTCATTCCGTGTAATATTTTTATTTCTATTATGAAAAGGATGTAAAAAAAATTCAACATTTTAAAGAGATATCGTATTTCAATGAGATAAAGAAGTTTAAATTAAAGTGGTCATTTTAACTATTGGAAAGTTTAGAATTAAAAATTGTAGATCCGCCTGATCCCGGAGGCTTAAAGGTGAATTGTTTGTTTTGGCGCAGCTGAATGAAAAATACCTTTCTGGGTTTTTCTTTAAAGTTTTTTACTTGTTCAATTTCGCTGATAGAGGAAATTAAAAAATAATATCACTTTGTCGACATATATTAATACCTAGGATATGAATTTTAATTGTCAATCTTTGGGACAACTTAAATACAACTACAATTGTTTTCATGAAGAAGAATCTCGATTATGTTTTGATCTTGGATAAATTTATATAAAATTATTATATATTCAAAAATTCACCAATAATTATATAACGGTTTCTATAAACCTTTTTTTACTCAAATAAATATTATGTTAGATTACCTCCTTTTTTGTTCTCTTAAATAATGGCTTCCATTATTAACAACCAGATCCTTATCTGTATCCTTATCAGTATCTAGAATACTGAAGGATTTTAAGAGCTCACGACTGATCAGTGACAGTTACTTTCTGTGGTCGTTGACTGGTATCTGGTGGAATGTATTTAGTCCAAAGGGATGGTGCTGGCTGTCAGTTTAAACATAGCAATGCCTATTCAACAGAATTTTCCAAAGATACTTCCATCTAAACAAACCTTCGGAAGGTTTGCAGTTCCTTGTGACTCACTCACTTGTTTGCCTTTTATTGTTTAAAAAAAATTCAATTTTGACGATCCATTTGGCGCAATGGTGACCATGTCGGAGTGTCAAGCAGAGCGTCCCAGGTTCAATAGCCGTTACAGTCAACATGTGGCATATTGTTGATGATCTGCGTGTTCAATATTTGTATTTATAATAAGTTTATGAGTAGTATTAGCACCCGTAATACAAGATAACCGATACCTAGCATACATACCTAATACGGATGTAAAAAAAATATTATTACCGTCGTATAAACCTGCTGTTTGCTAAAGGGCATTAAATTTTGTAGCGGAATTGCGAATATAAATAACTGTAGTTGTCCATATCATATATCCTACCTAGTATTATCGTGATCGTCTAAATTGGGAGTCTGGCAGTGGCATAGGTAAATAAATATATTGCTATAAATACCTGGTGTGTATTTTTAAATTTGTCTCGAAGTTAATGTTACAGAGAAAGTAATGCTCCATATCAGATATTATGGAGTCAGATCAACATCAATGAATTATTATTAAAATTAATTTATTCGTAAAAGGTGTTCGGTACCGAATACCACAACATTGTTGGAACTGTGTTTATGGAGTGCCAATACATTGATATATAGAAATTAATACTATAGAACTAGCTTTGTCGGCTTAGGTTCCATTGAGTAATAAAGAATATTCGTCTAGGTACACCATTATCCGATATAAAAAACTGTGTAAGTGCTAGTCCTATTTAAGGATAAAGTCACGTTTGTTTTATGGGTTCCCCTTCAACTGTATTGTTCATGAGATATAGCCTGCTGACAGATGAATACAGACGGATAGAGAAGTGTCAGTAATAGGTGGCCCAGCTTCTAGCTTTTAGTCTTAAAACGGGGCGATTAAACTACGGTAGTTGACGAAATAGACGACACGTTAATATAAAAAAATTAACGAATGTTTATTTATAATGCCCTGTTCTTCTATACTTGTATTTCATTCGCTTATAAGTAACATTTTAAAGATATTTTGAGTGCTTCCAGGAATTGCGCTCGAGAAATTGTTCAGATTTCCGCTGGTACGATCGTGTCAAACATAATCGATTCTGAAGTTCCATTTTAGTTGGGTGGAGGAATTAAATAGGACGGAAACTGGCCCGCCGCACGCCGCGCCGAGCGGATTGTTGAAAAGAAAACCCTTCTTAGCTGTAAAAGGAAATCGGCGAATAGTTTTCCAGACCCGGACTAGTTTTGTATAGCATCAGTAACTCCAAAAAATATCGCCAGGAGCGTAAGTTCTATCAAATTACATATAATATGTATGTGGTGCACATTCCTGATTTTTATTTATCATAACTGAGGTTATCTGATGTTCAGTAGTGCTGCTAATAAAAACATTCGACAAACTAAGTCCTCATATATGTTTGTTTCTAATTCAATCAAATGTACTCTAAAGTATTTTTCTCTGTTACCAATTAAATCAGCTGTAACGGAAAATTTCCAGTAATATTTGCGGCCTCCAATGAAAAGTTAAGCCGGCCCCTCCTCGCATAATACCCACTGAGGTACATAAAGGGATTTCAACTAGGTAAATATTAAGTATTGGCTTTTCTAAGCCTATTTAAGAACGTGTCGAGCAAGCTAAGAACGTAGAGCGTAGGTGTTCTGGTTAATTATATTAGGTTTGTATTATATTTCATGCGAAAAAAATCGCAACATTGTGTCCTATTTATCGTCTTACTTTAGATTTAGGGATACCGTGAGCAATGGAGCGTGGAACACATATCGCTAACAAGGATTAGTTTAAACCTAACCATCTCTTCTGTGACGCAAATTTTCCTTCCGTGTGATTTCTTGCTCAAAATCTAGCCTCGGAACAAACTACGCTCTTTGAAGTGACAATGGCAAGCTTAACTCGGTTCGGATATTGGCACTAGTACTTAGGTATTGGACAGTTATTGCTCATCAAAGCGGCAAAGTGAGGATATATATCTAGTATATATGTCTAATAGTATTTATTTGGACCCTGGGTTGAACCTGAATCCATTATGCTTCAGGAACAAATGATTTTAGACATTATATTTTAGACATACGTCGCATGTATTTACGCAGTTCGTCAATAATTTCCAAATTGTCCAATTTTATTGGAAATTCGTGTACCAATCACTTTTCACGGTACAAGGATTCCCAAAAGCAACAGTAAATACGTGTATAGTTTTTAATGAGATTATAACTAAAAATAGAACAAGGATACCTTATTATTATATATATAAATGCAGTCATAAAACAATACGATAAATTTTTGTTTATACTAACATTCTATCTGGACACTAATTTTCGAGGACTCATGATGGTCTTCGGTTTACGCGAGTTTGAAACATATTACTGATCTTATTTAACAGGTATAAACTTTTGAATGCTGCTTGCACTTATTTAAGTAAAAAGTAGTTTTATTAACAAAAATGTATTTACCGGAACAGCTTAATCGGGATACACGCCGTTTCTGCGAGAATGCAACAAATAAACCTCTTGTGTAATCTGGTATTAGTCTGCTCTTTACAAAGATTTATTTTACAAATAAACTAAATCACTTGGTGAGAAGCAACAGAATACCACAGTTAAGTGCAAATATATTTTTTTATAATGACATGAAAATTTATTTACATGAACTTTTAATATGTATTATATAGTCATCATTTGTAACCTTATAACAATATTATTGGAATGCAAATACGCAGTATGGTCCCGAGCGTACTTCCGGTCAGATAAAATTGTTATACATTGTTACAATGAAAAAAATATAAACGCAGAAAATCTTTACTTCAAGTTCACAAGTATTCGTAGAAGTTTTTATCCATAGTCTGAAATTATTTCTTAAAAAACTGATGAACAAATAAAAGCAAAGTCGTTGAACATTGAAAACGTATTCCTAACTCGTCAAGTGCGGCCTGCTACAAACTTTCGTGACACTCGCTCGAGTTCTTTATCGTTCAGTTAAGAAGAACACAATTCACAACAGAGGTTTATTTTATATTACTGCATAATCTATACCTGCATTTAGGAGAGCTTATCCTGTTTCACTTTTAAACTCACATTTTAATGACTCGTTAAGTATAAAAATAAAATCTTAAGCACAAATTATTTTCTTTATTAATAAGGAAAAAATTAAATATGAGAATTCAATAAAGCCAAGGTATAAAGATTGAAGATAAGGAAATATAATTACGCACTTACTATAGCGTAGCACGTAGCGCGTAGGTCCATGAAAATGCTACGCCACGTAGGCAATTGAAATAGGACTCTCTACGTGTCACGTGATTTTTCTTACATTACGTATGTAATCGTTTGAATGGTTACCAGGGAGAAATTTGATTAATTGATTCGAGAATATACTATTTAATAATATTCATGAATAACGACTTCATCTTGTCGTTTTGAAAAAACCATTGAATAAAATCAGGAGCATCCAAAATTTGTTCATTCGTGTAGCACTCAATTCGCAAGATGTAGGAGGCTGTTAGAAACTCAATTAAATCACCAATGACGCCACTCCTTCTTGATCTCAAACTGTTCCGTGCAATCAACTTTAACTAATATTTTAAAATAATATAATGTTAGGATGTTTTTGGATTTAAATATTATTTAGTATATTTAATTCTATCAACTGTTGAACAGGTATTGGTTAATTTTAAAAATGTTAGATAAATAATATTGATTAATAATTAATAGTACCTGATAATGTGCTCTCGGTTTATTTTCTATAGAGAATCATTAGGTGGTAATAAATAAACTGGCGGGCACTTGCTTACTAACAGGTTTCTTTTTCGATGTTATGAATCGTTCAATAAAACAATAGAGTTAACAGTTGTTAAAACTTTTATTTTGCTCCGAAAACCCCTTTCAAAACATTCGCTTTGTCGTCGGGATCAGTCATAATTTTTTTTTTACATTTTCTGATGCAATTAAAAAAATTACAAAATTTCATAGAACGAGATAACAGGCTTATACAGTACACCACGCTCTATACATAAAACAAATGAAGAAATGCGCAAAACCTATTATTATACATATGATGCAATTAAAACCTAATATTGTCACTTATACTAAAATATACAGTATTAGTATGAAGAACAAATAATTGCACCTGTATAAGAAAAATAGGTGCGCAAGCGATCTCAATCCAATTCGATGCCTTGGTCATATTGTGGTCTGCAATGAGCTGTCTAAGCGTCGGCTGAGGCGGCCTGTGTTGCAGTGCTGGCGTTGGTAGACTGGGTCTCTGCATTGGGTTCTCGGATGCCCATCCAAGGAAGCCTCTTCTCAAGCTCAGCCCTATTACAAGATATTTAAGTACGGATTCGTAATACACTTACAGTATTGTACTGTTATAGCATTGAGTTTTGGTACGAATTTTCTAAATTTACCTGTATTTTGGGTGGTTGATAGCGTATACCCATGGGTCAATACAGGATACACTCTTGGCAAATACTGCTGGGATCATGGTCACATGGGGAGTCAAAAGATTCCTGAAATATAAATTAATTATTTGTCTCATTCCTCAATCTGAGTGACTTCATAGATTTAATAAAAGTACTTTGTTCATGTATGTAAAAAGTATGGTTGTTACTTATATAAATATTATATTAAATTTTAATAATTGATTTTGCTTCTGAATGCATTTCAAAACTGTTTATTTACCTGTCTCCAAAGGTACCAATCATGGTCACAACTGCGTAAGGTGTCCAGGCACAGACAAACAAGAAGAAGATAGTGAAAGCAACCTTGGCGATTCTGATTTCTACACTCTTGCCGGCGTCATCTTTGTTCGAGGCTAGTGATTTTACGTTCATCTTCTTGGCTTGTTCGCGCAACATTTTTTCGTGGAGTCGGACCTTAAAATTGACATTAAAATGAAACTCTCTAGAGATACTTAAAATAAATTATACCCTTCATGCTAGATGTTTCGATATCTTACAGCACTGAATAGCTTTGAGTAGAAGAAGCAGATGAGGACCATTGGAATCGCGTAGCTCCAGACGAAAATGCAGGCAACGAACACTCGAGTGTCAGAGTCGTCAGTGAAGGAGTCGAATGAACAAGTTGTTAGGAAACCCTCTGAAAGAATTTAGATATTGATATCATATATTTGACCACATCAAAGTTTATTTTTGGAGTTTACCAAATCAAATTTGATGTGTTGCCTTTAAAGTTTTATTTCCTTTGCTGTGGTCAACAACTGAGTGTGCAGATTCGCTGAACATTTAATTAAAGCACTGTAATAAACAAGAATATTACATTATGACTTAGTAGTCTCACGACATGTTTTAAATAAAAGACAATTGGGGCAGTTGAACTAATATTGCCATGTATTGATCGGTGAACCTATACCCAGATAGAATTTCAGATTAGACACCAACCGAATGTGTTAAACGTAAATTTATATTCTTTAATCGTACATATAGGAACTGTAAATCTGTATTACCAATTGTGTTTACTATAGATTCTTAGATCGCTAATGAAATAAAAGCTATATTTCAAAAAAATAAGCAAGATATATCAATACAAAATAAAATTGTGTTAAAAGGATTACCCTGAGTTAATTGGAATATTCTAACGCAAATGCGTTTCCTCGCGACTTGTCACTCAAATGGCGTTCGTTACAAGTGGATTAGCTAGGATTATTTTTACATATTACATAACTCATTACTAGAACTCACTCATGCTATATTGTTCTTTGAATGGTAAAAAAGTAATGATGATACTGCTATGTTTTTTATCACGTAGTAGACTGTGCTGACGTGAAGAAATTATATAATTTAGATTTTGTGCTATGGCTAAGATTTATACATTCAACTCTCAGTGATATTATTAGTACGGCTTCAATTCCCCAATTTAGTATTGGAATTTATAATGTAATTGCCATGATATATAATATGATATAAGTAGCCATTATAATTTCCCTATTAATTGTAAATAAGTATTATGTTTTGATCGATGTGCGTTGTATTCTAATGACACATACCTGGTACGAATTTACCCCAGACCTTCGTCAGCGGCAGAATGGTAAATGGTAGGGCCCAGAACCAGGTGAATACAATAAGGATAATTGCTTGCACCTTGTTAATCCTACCGTCGATTGGGCAGGAAATGGTCCTATAAAATGAGTTTAGCGAAATTCGAAATTTTTAAACGTATTTGTCGTTCATAAATTGATTGTGTACTTGAAATTTGTATTTTTACAAGACTATTCAATCAATTAAGACAAGCATGGCATTAGGTTTAAGGAGTGTTGACTTACTTATATCTGTCGTATGCAATGACGGCGTTGGTGATTGCTGCGCCAATTCCTGAAATAGAACCTAGGGTAGCGTAGATATCACAGCCGAGCTGATAGCCAATCATCTTTTGGAAGAACGAGTTCATGATAAGGTGAGGCATTTCTAACATCATCACCAGATCGAATAGCGCCAGGTTTACGATGAACATGTTGCTCGCGGAGCGGAGGGATTTGGACCTGGAATTATTATAATTATACAGCAAGTAAGTTTAATTATAATTTAACTTTTAGATTATTTGTTTTAACCATCTTTTAACTTTATTATTATTAGTTAAGTTATTTTTTACACATTATGTTTTACAACGGCATAGCTATTATGTAGTAATCGACATCAATTTTGTGAGGTGTTTTTGGTCAAAATAAAGATTTATTATTAGCACCTTGGATAGTTAGCAGGTTCGTATAAATATTATAAATATATATTGGTATCTTTTGCGTTATATGATACTGCCTTTAAGACTTATGTATGATATAATCTTCGGAGTAAAAATACTTAGGCGTGGGTCTAATCTTGTGATAAACCTAGTTCCCGCATAATTTTCCGATACGTCACCGTCGGCCCATATTTCCGTTGGTCTATATTATAGAAACTAATACGTACGTGCTGAAGATCCATATGACGATGCCGTTGCCGCATAGCGATGACACCATAAGCATGGTATAGATGAGGGCTAACATGTAGTGCCAGAATTTGTCAACCGCCGGAAAGTTACGCCAGTGTTCATGCACCAGGTCCTGATGTTCCGGGGGGATGTTGAAGCCCAGCATGTTCTGTTCGACTTCATTTGATACCCTGGACATGAGAATATAGTATATAAAGAATTACTTTGTAATCGGTATCAAAATAATATCATTCCAGTATAAGACCCCTAACGCAAAAATAAGGGTGGACTTTTTGATAATACATAAATGTTGTATAATGCAATCGTGCCGTCTCTTCACAATGGAGTAAGCAAATCTCAATAAGGCTTGACCCACTTTCGAAAAAATTTACGTAGTCGAATTGAAAAGTACAAAGGGCGTGAAGAATTTCAGACTTGAGGTTAGAAAACTTGTCTAACTTTTCCAATTTATATTCAACTGTATTCAGGGGCGACGCAGTGGAATTGTTTCACCGATTTATTCCCTCTATCCTGAATGGAATTTACTGCGCGAGTACCTGCATTTTTTTAGAAATTGATGTTTACATTCAACGGGAGCGGTTTTTGAGATCCAATTACGGATATGAAATTCAACGCTGGAGTACTTTTCTTTGAACGTTTGAATTGACATTTAAGACGAACTAAATAGGTCATCAGGATATTAAAGACAAATCGAGTTTTAAATTGGAATTGACGTATTTTAAAAGGAAATGTTTTGACGAACTCACAAATGTAAGAAATGGATGAATGAAAGGAATAGATTAATTAAATGAATTTATTGAAAGGTATTATGACGGTAACTTGTCAAAACGAAGGTATATTTCAAAAATTTAATAAAATCTAAGAAGTATAAGAAATAAGGAGTAGGTTTATTAGACAGATATTCCATAAAATGGGGGGTTTTTCATTCGCGAAAAGTTGTATATAAAATATAGCTTTTTGGAATGTACTTGAAAATTTTAAATTTTCAAGAGTTTCTCACTCGGGATATATGAGTTAAGTTTACTTACATTTTGAAGGCGTAGGCCATGGCGCCGCCATCGGCCGTCGCGTTAACGTTCTCGAACATTGCGAAAAACTAAAAAATAAATTTTTAAACTACTGGTTATTGACGAAGTGAGTAGTCCGACATTTGACGTCGCTTCTCACTTGTGCTGTACGGTGTTCGATGTACACTTTTTATATCGCCGCACAGAGCGTGTCTCTTAATTCCTTAATTTAATAAAAGACATTCTTGTACTTTCATTGAAATCAAGCCTGAAGTTATGTGAACATTGTTCTCAATCTTTTACGTAGATATATTTTTGTTTGTATTAATATATTTTATAATATTTTACAGGGGGATTTGTGTATATGTGGTTGTGACGAATAAAACGAAAAACATACGGGAGTGAAGAAATTCTTTTAGCATTAGAATATATAACATTATGCTATGCGGAACTTGAAATATATTGCAAAAACGCACAAAAATGGAAGATGTTATAGGACGAGTGTTAAAACCCCGTCGAATAACTAGTATAGGTATAAGCTATTGAATGTTAAAAGTACTAAAATATGTTAAATGACGTCATTTGGTTATATAAAAAATCAAAAGATATTTTTAGTACTTTTAGACTCTTAACGTTGAGATCTCTTCGTTATAAAGGAAATGGAAGCTTTTCTAACAAATTTTCTTTGTATTGTAGTAGAAAAATATTATTATAAAGAGCGTCAATTCCTTTCTAGCTGATAAAGAGCCCATTCGTTTGTGATGCTATTGTTAAATATATATTATAGGTAGATTTATAGGCCGAACTATATGCAAATAACTTCCAAATGTCGACCCCAAATTGATTAATGCTTATTTTTCATATTCGTTACAGTTAGTAGAAGGTATCTGAAAAAGGAAAATAAATTCGTAACATGCAAAAAGACAGAAGACTGCTCTCGCAATCTTGGAAAGAGAGATATTCAATTATATATAGAGAAATCTCAGGAGCGTATTCCAATTGAAAATATAAAAGATGTAATTGTGTATAAAAATAAATTTATACTACAATGTCAAAAGTATATGCTTCGAACTGAAGTGACATTTTAATTGCCTGCCCCAAAAAGACAATTTTGAAGTGAACCCTTGACCCTTAAAAATTTAGTATAACCATTCAAAATAAATGGAATCACGTCATAATTTAAACTAGTTCGTTAGGATGGCAACAAGATTGTGGGGCAATGCCCAGTTTAGACACAAGCAATCCTCGCATCATGCCCGATAAACGTGCCGGGAATTTTCCCCTACGACTGTGACGAACATCCATTATATTTTTACGAGAACAAAGCGATCGTGAATATTTTAAACAGAACGGCACATTCACCCATTTGTTTGAACCTGCGATAATTAAGCCTATTATCAAATATGAGTTCGCAAACTCATTACGTATCACTTTTACATAATCTTAATTTTTATGTTTTACAACAAAGTCGTTAAAGGTCTTGTATTTGCAAGCTTAATTAAAATTATATCAAAACGATTCTGTTTCACGCCACAGTAGATCATACTCGCTCCTGTATGGTAATGCCTCTGCGTGTCACACGCATTAATTGTAAGTCGATCGTGATAATTCAATAAGATAATCTAAACATATCGTCGTCAAGCGATACACGAAATAATTCTCGGGATTTTCGTAGGCTGCTAAAATTGAGACAAATTTTTAAAACGTATCCAAAGTTTTGAAGATATGTTTTCTGACTTTAAATCATCATTATCATTTGGTTATTAATGTTTTCACTTATCCCTTAAAACATACCAGTAATGAAAATTTGTCGCTTATAAGATTATGACGCGTTTATGAATAACGCTGAGGTAGGTATCTTTGTAACCTATCACCATATTAGATATTAATTACGTATATTCAAACATGCTTACATTAAAATTTATTAATTTTTCATTGTATTTCATACTAACTGCTCACTTAGTTAACGTAAATCTCAAATTTAGTATTAGTTCCCTTTATTTAATTCGATTTTGTTACGATTAAATTTAACGTAACGCACTATTTCTAGTTAGAAAAGATGACTAGATGTATTACAAATCGAGAATATATTTCGGAGTAGTGACCAAATAGTCGCAGCGGCGCCCGTCGATATGAATAGTGCGGCTATAACTCTCCAGAGAAAATAGAGCCTCATTTTATTAGGCGTATAATACGAACGTTCTTGTTGCTCCATTTTTACTAACGTCCCTTGATACATCACTGATAAAACCTTACGGGACGAAGTCCGAGCAGGACAATTTCTAGTTCATAAACAATTGAGGATTTTACGAGCGAAAAATGAGTCTCTGGTATTCCAAACTCGAATCAAATTTTGCTGAACTCTATCTAATATGTCTTGGATGGAGTATTACATTGTAATTATCGATGTCGTAAAAGCATTACATGCAAAAGAAAGCTGCAGGCCCTTGATATATCTTGGAAATGTTTGGAAAACATGGTTCACCACTATCGAGAGTTAAGTACACATGTAAAACGATTAAACTCATTTATAATGGGTTTAGAATACCTATTAAATTGCGTCACTAGTCGTTTTGTTAGTAAGCATTTGCATTAAGAGGGCCTGTCGAGCGGACGTGTGCATGTAAGTTATCAATTATAATTTTTTTTACTAATATATATATCTAGCATTTCATCCAAATACTAAGGTTCCTTTTTTATACAGAATTTGATTCAAAAATTAAATTAAAGAATAATAGTAATTAAAGAATACTCTTGTGTCTCAAGATAAGCGTAAATATGTCATGTAACCAAAGAGCTGCCCACTCTTGGTTTGATATGGTATCGTATTATTTCTATTAATATAATATTTCGCCAAAATTATGTCACTCCATGTTCCGTGCCAAGCTGTGTACATAATTGCTTTTGGACAGTGCGGTCTGGCAAGGATTCTAAGCTATGCTCAGCTTTGATAGGTAATCTAAATTAATGTATATCACTTCATTTCAGATTTCCAACTACAATATATAAAATCCTCCTGTGAAGACCGGTATTTTTTTGAAAATTGATAAAACTGAAAAATTTAATTATTTATCACAAACAAAAATATTTCTAATAATGTCTATTTTTTATGGTAATCTTTTAAGGTGTAATACAGGTTCGGCGCATGCTAGGCTTTTGGCGTTGGTATGAGGGTGGTGCATGAGTGGTGCATGCGTGCTACAGCCTTCACGCGTACCCTTCCGAACACACAACACAACGAACATTTCTGGAGCTCAGACACGCTCCGATTCGCAATGATCCCTGTAGCAGTGATGTCGACAAGCTGACATCATGGCCTGTCATGCCAAAAAAGTGCAGGCCGCTTCGTGAGCAATGCGGCATAGCTTGCCCTTGTCAGCGTCAACATGCCTACTCAGCGCTGTATTGTATAGCCCTTTGCCGGATCGTCAACCTGCCTACTTCACGCTGGCGTCTGCCCATCTGAATTGAACTCGGATAGGAATAGTCTAGTATATATAGAATCTGGTAATGATACGTGCGTAACCATGCCGACGTGCTTTTATATTAAAATATGGTGGTCAACGAACAAATTAAAATAGTTATATAATAAGGCCGACGACTATATTAAAACACTTTGATTTTTATATATTTTCTAACATATTTAACTTAATTTTTCGAAATATAAACATAAAATAAATTAAAGTGGTAGAATTTTGTAATGCAAATATAAAAGCCCGAGGTACCTTATTAATAATTCCTTTGTGAGGAGATATATGATATTCAAAAATCAAGTATATTTATCGTCTTGAATTGGTAATCAGTTTTATATATTGACGCCATATTATTAATTTAATTACTTCTGCATCACAATGCTGTAGTATTTACAAACATCTACTTCCATTATTTATTGCTGTAATATCTTTTTGGAGTACAATGAAACTCACACACATCTGCCATCTTAAATGCATCGGAATCGTTGTAAAATTCCGCCTTATAAAAGGTGTTTTTGTTTAAATAAATCAATATATAAATATTTTGTGTATCTTTGAAAAAATATACAAAACACTCAGTAACATTGATTTTTTTATGTAGATTTTCTAAACAATTATTTAATAGTGTACTTTTGGAATCGAATTTTGAACCTGTTTAAATAGTAAAAGCGCCCTCAGTAAACCTTATATTTTAATATTAAATTATCATAACTAAAACATTTAGTAAGTAATCATAATTTCGAACAAAATTTTAAAAAATCCTAGAAATATTCGTGGTATTTAGGAAGCAAGAAAAATATATAACACCTCATGCACGGTAATTTTAATTCAATATTATTTTCAATAAAAAATATAAGCCTAATAATAAAATAATAATTAAATTAAATTAATATTTAAATCAAAACTTATGTTAATAATATTTATATGTATACACACACAGTATAGCAATATTCATCTTATATCTAAACTATTTTTATTAGTATTATTCGTATGCAAAAGGTCCGAAATGCATGAAACATATGCTTGAGTACGCTGCTAGCGTCGCAGTGGTTGCTTTTATAAACGTATAATGACACGCTGTTAATTTCCTCATATAAAAAAGATCAGATAAATTATCAACTAAATAATGTAACTCGCAATCTAAATACAATCCCAATAAAGTATCCCTTTTGGAACCCCTTTGGATGCCTTAACCTTACAGCGTTTAAATGTTTCTTAATGTACAGCAATAACTAAACAATAAAAGTCTATTAGAAAATCACTGAGAAAAAATGAGATTCTCTTGTTTATTCTGAAAGAAGTATATTAAAATAGGTCAATCCGAGCTACAAAAAGTGACCAACGTCTGCTGTTAAAATAATAGCCCCTTTGAAAGAGATCCTCATTCATTACAATGAGTGTACCTACTACAATGGAGCTCACAAAACTGCAATTTCTTGCTCCGGTCTATGCAACTACAATCTTACGTTTGGCCTTATTTTCTGTTTCATTAAAATTCTCGTTCCTGCGTTGAACTTGAACTATTTAGTTATTTCAAGTTTCAAAGACACTTGGAATAATTAATTAAAACGGTTGCGAGTAAGCGATAAAACAGTCTAGACTCTTCTAGTGCTCGTACAACTCGTTGTAAGCATTTTATAGAATCAGTAATTGGTAAGATTTTTGTCGTAATTACGTCGTCGTCAATTACTATTTAAACACTTATGAAAAAATTTGTATATTTTTTATCTGAATTCTATCTATGCTTACAATCCTCGAAAATGTATTTAAGTTATGTTAAATGATTGTAAGAGGGTTAGCTCGCATACAGTAGTTACACATTTACGATTATATAGCTGCGTAGGCAAAATTACATTAGTCAGAATGGACAAAATCTTTTAAACACATACGTCACCCAACCTTTCATTACCTGACAAAAGCAGCAATGGGGTACAGAATTCATAACGTTTGAATGTAAGAAGGGCGGTGAAGCATAAACCGCGATCCATTTACAAATTGCCCAGACGAATGGGAAGTTCACTAGAATTTGCGGCGGTATAAAATTGAATAAATAGCTCCTGCCCGCTTTTTTCCACATTCCTGGGCTTGGAAGCTTGATTAAATTTTTTGTTGTGATTCCATGAGTACCTTCAAACAAAGAAATTATTAAGGAGAAGTTAATACAATACAATAAGTATTATAAAGAAAAGAGCCCCGGCGTGTGTAAATGCGATAAACTCAACTAGCGACAGAATTTTCTCCAAGGAATTTAATAATAACTGTGAATTAAATAATCTACAAATTGAGTGTCATACTTCTTTTCTACCTTGGCCAAAGCGTTATTGATATCCCACAAACAAAATCTCCCAACAAATTTACCAGTTTTATTATACATAAGCGAATTACTTCTTGCGAATCTAAAGAATTCCCAAGCAATTTTATATTAATAATCTATATGTAAAGAGACAGTTACTCATTCAACCCTTAAACCCTAAGGCTATAAAGTTGGTAAAAATTGTTTTAGAAACATCGTCCAAACTGGCGTATTTAAAGTTATAATGACATTTAAATATTCTTGTCATTGGGGTCGGGGAGGCTGCTCGGGGAGGCCAAATGACACCAGCGGAAATTATCGACGAATATTTCTGGATTCCCAACGATTTGACGTTTAATTAACTTGTGCATCCATTATATAGTTCCTAAATTTTGTGATTTCCTCAAACGAGCTTAATAATTTGAAAAACACGAAGATAGAAAATAGAAATGTATTTTTACTATCACATTTATTTGTTCTTGCATAATTTTTATACTCCTATACGATATAATAAAAATTCCCATCATTATGAACTCTTGCTGTGTCTCAAAAACACAAAGCTCTCTCCTCAGGCAATAGGCATTAACTACGAACAACAAAGCTAAAGCCCTATCATACAACTCACAATGCTATTCGCTTCAATAAATTCTGAAATATGCATGGATATCCACGTACATTTTTTCTATAGATTGTTCGGTGATGTACGTACCAATATCAAGAATACTTGTTATTTCTGAATTATAGTGCGGCGCTCGCTTTGTGGAATTGGCATCAATCTCAATGATCTCGTTTCAGTTTCCACAAAGGGTTTAGCTTGAGAAGCATCTAAGAAATTCCATTTATAAATACCAAGGGATTCAGCGTCAGACCAAAGTACAGATTAATAAATCAATTAACTATTAATAAAGTCTTATCATTTTTAACATAAATTTAAATTAGTTTAAAAACCACTGTCCTCGCATAGATTTCTACCAATAGCGTTTAAGTGGTTTAGCAACTAATTGGTATCTGGATTAACAAAAGCGTTAAGCCGTAAGCCAGGATTAAACTCGGCTATGTTGTATAGAAACGATTTTTATTTCAATTGGTCATCAGTCGATCGCTGCGGGCTCCCTCGATTGGAATAAACGTATAAATCTATCTGAGATATGGGACAACGTAAGTTTCGGACTTTCTTATTGTAAAAGTGTCTTGAGTCTGGTTTAATTTATAAATGAGCCCATTTACGTAAATTCAATTAATGAATTAAATTCGTTTTGCTATTATTATATTCATTAATAGTAGGTAGATATTACAAATCTCTATATAAACATCTCTCTTATTAATTAACATCATAAAAACATTAAATACTCGATGGTTACCAATTTTATACAAACCTTTTTATAAAATATAGAATTTCTTCATTTTTAATGTTGTAATGTTTTCAGATACTTGAAGACAGTCGTCACTACTGCTTAACACAAAAGTTCGTACTAAATAGGTTTCAGTCAAAATTCATTTTTCATAGCAGGGATGTGGTTGGCGTTTTAATTAGAGCTCTTGAAAGATTTTAATCAAGACCGACTTAGTGATAAGGCGCTAATTAACGGCGCTGCTTTTTATGCAGTTGGAAAGTCATTTTCATAACAGGATTTCTGTACCCACGTTAAAAGGTCGATGATACGATATCAATATAATATTCCTGAAGCACGATAAAGCGTAGTATTAAAGTTGGACTTATCTTCTTACACTTCACTTGTTAATTCGATCGTTTCCAAATCGGTTATATCCAGGACAATCGTTTGCCTTCTCTTTATTATCATCGTCTGAAAGATATAACCGATTCATACATTTTTTTATTTTTTCTACACGTTTTCAGATTTAATGGGAATTGTGAAATAATAATGTATATGTTGTTAAGAGCAAAAAGCGGATTGGTAGTATGTAGGTGATAATAAGAAATTGTTTAACGATTCAAATATCAAAATCAGTCTTAATTCAGATAATATCAGAATATTTGTTTAAGGATAACAAAAATTGAGTTTATTAATAATAAATGGAATATATTAATTACATATAATATGTGCTTCCTTTTGTAATAGACAGATGAATATTCTACAGGGACATAGGATCGCAATGTTTTTTAAATTGTACCTTTTTATAATGGCAGTATTTTATTCTATTTATTAGCAGTACAGCGTGCCACTTTCAACCCTGAAGTCGGGTATTCGATTCTTCTCTGTATAACAATGAATTTTTCATTGACAGAGCGTTGTTCGCCCTAAATTCAGAGAGAGAGAGTCATACAATATTTTTTTATAATGTAATTGTCAGATCATAGCATAATTACAGGCCGCATGTATATTTTAAGCCAATAAAAAAAGCTAAGCATCATCTGACTGTCCAACATTAATTATCTCTACAAAGAATGTGAAACGTCGCAGGCAGCCAGCTAGTACTTCAGGTTATTAAAAAAGCGGCTTTAAACAAAGAAAACGATCAATACATTCTAAAATGATTCCATTATGAAATCAAACAAAGACATTTGATCGTCTACAGACGACTCGTTCCCCTTTCGTGATATGTAATAAGTATCATACAAATATCGTCTGGTTTGCCACACCCGTCAGACATGACGAATGGATTCAAACATTTCAGCTTTGTATGTTGTTGAATGTTATAAATCTTAAGGTTTGTATAATACTTGCTTGTGGAATCATAGTCTATGAATTTTTAATTAAGATTTTTATATACTGAGGTAAAATTATGGTCATCTTTTACGTATTCAAATTGAATATTAATAAGACTTTGATATGAGTAAAGAATAATATGCGATATGGAAAACTAATGTTTGAAAGATAAGAAAACCAAGAAGTATTTTATATGTTCAGATCTTTATATTGGTTACAATCGAATACACATTTGGTTCTTACTTAAAAACATTACCAAATTTTCGTTTGAATATATGTTAAAATCGTATCAAATATGATTTGATGATGATTCGATGATTTTAAATAAAACATTTGAAATCAAATTGAACTAATTCAAGTTTTATCGATATCCAATGTTGCGTATAGTTTAAAATTAAACTTGTGTGTAGTTGAGTGAGTGCAGAATGCAGGCAATATTGGCGGGAGAGGACTTCAAATGCAATTATGAAGCACTGTGCCGCTCCGGGACAATCACACTTGTCTGCTCGATAACCACGTCTAGTTATATACGTAAATAAATACTGGGTTAGATTGCTATACAAAGTAAATTGAAGTATTTTCATTGCAAATTGTAAAATATTTAGAGACATTCTAAGGATGGTTTGATGCGGTTGTGTGTCCACCTCTTGAAATTAAATTGCCCACGTCCTGTCAAATTAAATTTTATCTATTCTGTTTTTATGTATATATGATAAAAGTGTGTTGAGCCATTCTAGAGTAGTAAAACTAAAAGCATCACCAGATGCCAATGAGTGGTAGAGAGGATCGAAAAATCAGCTCTAACACCGTAATAAACTATTTTGACGCATCTGCGACGACTTATTATTACTACACTTCCTCGAAACACTATATATCTAAACTAAATCATTATATATATTGGGTCTCCAGAATATTATAAAGGCTGTCAAGAGTACATCAGACTTGAGTTTAGAGATTCAAAATTACATATAGATCTCACACAAAAACGATCCCCATATTCCCTACTAACTCGGAAATCCGGTCCTATTGCGTTTCAAATTCTACGTCATCCCTTGATAATATTACAATTTTGTTGTCTGACAGTTGTTTAAACAGACGCTCATTATCACAGAGGGATGACATTTGAAGGGTCGAAAAGTTGGGTTATTTCTGATATTAATGTAATGAGTTACATGTGAAATGCATCCAATAAATTACTCTAGCGTTATCTTTGTTTTGGTCACTTTGAATATTTATAATGAATTACCCGACCCAGTCTGGGACAATGATTACCACCCCGGCCGAACAGAGGGTTCGATTTCCGGTACGGTCAATATTTGTGCTATGATAATATTTTTAAGTGGTTTAAAATTTATACCACAAATTGTCAGTTGTGTTAGCAACTGTAGACTTGGACTATCCTATCGGGTGTAAACTGCGTCTTAATCATATAAAAAAATATCTCAGTGGAGATGGGGAAAGCACGCTTAAACATTGTGCAACATAAATGCCTTTTTTACGATGGAAAATTCATTGACGGACCTCCACGCCAGGGCAAAACATACGTGACATGAGGAGCGTGGGGTTTAGGACCTACAAAGTATCCCCACTAGGCATTAAAGCCCATCGGTCCTCCTTGCTGACGAGGCCTGGTAACAGTGACACCAGGTTCCCAACATTGGTTCTCCAGTAGCATCCACTTTTACACACAATAAAATATAATTATTTGTATATGTATGTATAGCAACTAAATGACAAATCTACTAGGCTAGAACCTTCCAATAATCCAAGGATCAAGGTTGAATACCCTCCATATTTTATCATACTAATGACTTGAGACCATCAAAGCTCTCTTTAACTATTCGTTCAACTTTGGTACGCTTTAGTAAACTTTAAAGTTTGGATCTTGTAACTTTAATTAGAATCTATGATCCAATAATAATCTTTGCACCCTCCACTAACTTCAAAATACGGAGTAACTTACAACTTTAACTTAATTTGATTAATTGCACTGAGTTGATGTTTGTTCGCATCTGTTAACCAAGGATTTCCATGAGGAAATCGTTTATTATGTGCTTAATAAAACTATGAATCGTTCAGTTAGTTGGACCAAAGGTTCAAATGTATGGAGATCAGCTCAATATGTTTTTTAGTGAAAAAAAAAAAATTTCTTAGATTATAAGAGCGAAAGAACGCAATTATGCAAGGATGAGTTCGTTACTCTCTCAGGAAAAACTACAGAATGAATTTAATGGAATCCACATAGCGGTTACATCTGTAATACATATTGATATTGTATGAATTATCAAGGGGTAGGTGACAAACGCTAGCTACACATATGAAATGTTTATCTTAATATGAAAAAAACACGGTGATGTCAAATACATTTGGTAGTAATTAATTGATTAATAAATAAACTGTAGATTTTAATTAAGTACTGTCTCCAGGATGTCAATTAGGCTAATTTCTTTAGATTATTATTTTTAACGGAATCCAGGAGATTGCTCCCACCAAGATCTACAAGTAATTCAGCGTCACTTCCTTCAAAATCTTGCTATTTTAACAGCTACAACTTTTCAGCATGGAATACATTAAACAAATTTATGTCTCAATTGCTTTACCAGGTTGGATAACAGAAATTTCTCATAGAACTTTTAATTTTCGTCAATTGTGAGGAGATCCCTTAGTTATGAGGGCGTATGTCGACGCAATTTCCCCCGGGGCCTGTAACTACTACAACACGCAGTGCGATTCAGTGTAACTTTGCTGTGTACTATTGGCGTGCTTTTGGATATACAGACACCCTATTATACGCAGGTATATAGATATATAGATACATAAGGGGTGGCTAAAAGTATGAATCAACGAATGTCGCGACTCGCAGTAATAACAACGGAAAGGAAGGAAAGCCTTCTAGAAACGAGTTTAGATTATTATAGTCGTCAGTTTCTACACGCTTGTCAAGATTCGGTACAATTATCACGAACGAAAAGACTATTAAATATATATGACCACTTTTACTACACTAGCTTTCATAGCATCAGAACATTCTGTCGTATAATTTATATTTGATTAATTTACATCTGAAAAAAATGGTCTTAGTAGATATAAATTGGATATTAGTTTTCATATTTTAATTAACTGCGCTACAAAAAGCTCTATTAATAAATATAGGTTGTAAACTTTATCGCGATTTGAGTATCTTCAAGAGGACGTTCAACTTAAAAAATATTATATTAATCTGTCCCTTTCTCGCATGCATCGACTTCACTCTTCCGTAAATCGAAATCAAAGCTCGCTCGTTCGTCGTGAATGAAGCGCTGTGAAGTGTTAGCAGAAAGCAAGCACCCTGAAGTGAGCACTAAGTGACAGTACGTTCCAATTATTGCAAGCTTGTAACAGCTGCTTAGGATGTAAAAAATATTCATAAATAAAAGGGTAAATATGATAAACGAATGAAAGTATTTAAAGAAAAAAATTACATTTTATATAGTTTTAAACAAAAAGAAATACTGAGAAGATAAATTTGTTATCAAAATTACTAATGTCATTCTACAATTGCGTTTGAAGTTTATGAGACGTAAGTGCGGAACGGACCTGCATATGGCGGACATTCAGTTTATGTTTATGTCAATAAGGAACTGATTTTCGTTTGCGCGGGTGAGGATTTATTGAAAATTTGTGAAACATCATGTGTTAGTGATTTTGTGATTTGTGAGATTATATGTGATAATGGTTTTGATTACTGGACTCACAAGCAACATAATTTTTTCGTCTGATATATAAAAGGTTTTGTACGTTTTCCTATATATTTTACGATTAATGCAATAGTTTTTGTTGTGTGAATTGGATAAAATAAGTCAAATTTTAGGACTGTATAGGTTTCATCTATTCATTAACCATAAGCAGTTCATTTTACACCGATTCGGCCTAGGTTAGCACAGGCAGCTGATAGGATATTTCAATTTTTGTTAGATATTATGGACTAAATGCAGATATATATCATTTTAACACCATACTTTTGCTAAAATACAAATGTTCCATATAATTTAAAATAGGTTTCCACAAACATTATTATTCTTAATGTGTAAAATTTTGAAAGCTCTCATTCAATGTCAGTTCTTAACTCTCTAAGCTTTAAAGAAAAAGTCATATAATGTTAAACTTACTTTTTAGAAACATACTTAAATATCTAATAGAAAAGGTTCCAGAAAAAAATAGTTAACGACAAAGAAATGAAGACAGTTTTAAAACACATAACATAAATATCTGGTAGTTAAGAATACTAATAAATCAACATTCCAACTGACTAACCATAACAAAGCCTAAAATAATAGTTTGTTCAATTATAATCAATAGTTTGTGAGAAGAATATGGGCATGTTTACATCTTGGACACACATGTATCATCTCTTTATATTATGATTCATATGCCATGTGTGCCCAGTGATTTATGATGCTCTAAAATTATTATAGATATTAAAATTGTATTAGATTTCAAATAACTCTTCAACAATTATTATAACAATGAATATAATATAAATAGGAAAATTATAGACAGGTTAGACTACCTATTCCCCTTTTATAGTTTCCAACATTATCATGCTAATATTAACAATAAAATATATTAAGTGCTGTCACATGTTTATATACTAATTTTATGGACTAGAAGAACTTTGAGCACAGCTGTTGCCTTATTATAGAATACTTGTTTTGTTAACCCAGAAAGAGTTGAAGGTTTCATAAAGTTACATATACTTTAATATTATTCACAAGATTTAACACAGTTTTTGTTAATCAATTCCATTTAAAAATATGAGTTGTTTAAGAAATTGAAGTAATTTTTTCTTGACTGATATACAGTTTTTCATAAATAAGATATAATTATAATGCTGTCTAGTTATGTGTAGTAGTTAGTTAAACTCTTTATAAGTCTTATCATTTTCCCTTATATCCATATGCTAAATTATAACTCTTTACAATTTCAACTAGTCACCATCTAGTAAAGCATGAGAGCAAGAAATCTACCATTTTGCTAGCATTTGCCATACTTACTGGGGACTAAATTGACTTGACTGCTGTTATAGATTGATTAATTTTTGTTGGTTGAATTACGAACTAGCCATTGATACCAAGCAGTAATCAGACCTAAAAGTCTGTGTTAGGTAAATTAACATATAAAATAGAAGTAAAAGTTATATTACTATGTAATATGTTATATATTGAAGGTGTATGTTTAGGCTTAAGGCTATCAATATAACGCTTTTGAAACTATTTTAACTAACATATCCAGTCAGCTTCTGGTCTTGTTCAGTATACACTCATGATCATGTGTATTTGTAACTGAATTTTGCAACAAATATTGTATTCGCAAATTTTTTCATATTCATAATAACTTCCAATTATAATAATAAATCCCAAAATAATTTATTTACTGCTGGACCACCAACACTTGCGTTTAGGATGAATATTTGATCACTTCTTATGTTTCATGTGACCTCAAAGCCTATATTTTTGGAATGTTTTAACATAAGCCTTTAAAATTTGAAGCGCTCGAAATGTACTATTTAAAGTGCATGTGGTGAAATGTGGTGAAGTAAGTAAAAGCTACGCGGAAATGTTACGATTCTGTTCACCGCTATTACTTTAAAACCGCGATCCAACGTCATTATAGGAGTTGTTACGATCAGTTTATCGTTTAATCTCGTATAATATATCGCGTAAAATGCCTTCATTGTTGAGTACATTATGTTTATAAAAGCTTAATAAGCTTCCGCTCGGAAACTAAGCTCGTCCGTTTAGAAATTCTTTATGTGCAATTTTATTTTAATTATTTGTACTATTATTTCCTGCACCTGTTGTATTTCAAGCTTTAAAGTGTATTAGGTTTATTTTTATTATTTAATTTAAATTTATAAAATATAGATAATTGTCAATAATTTATAGTACCAATCATTTCAAATGTATCCTTTGTTACTCGGTTCGCTTGCAATAGTAGCTATCATCAAAATATGTCACTTGAAAATGCATACAACTTCAACGAGAGCGTAATTACTTAACCGACGAATTGTTAGAACTTTTGATATATATTAAAATGGTTTCAATTACTAAAATATATATTTATCATATAATAAAGGAACTAATAACATAATTTTAATTTATGAAACAGCTTTGCTAACGCATTTCTCGATTGATTAGTTAGATCTTTAAAATGTTCCCTAAATAGGACCAGACTGTGGACATCTGTTTTCAATAAAATCATGATTTATATTAAATGGAAATGTAGGGATGACCTATATAAAGTGTTATCATACGGAGAACTCAATCTATTCATATATTGATTTTAATTATGCTATAAAATTTATGTATTTTTATTGTTGACAAGGACGTAAAGTTGCACTATGAAAATCTAATGAATTTTAAAGTAATAATAGGTTGCGTTAATAATTAGTTCTGCGGTTTTTAGGTTATATGTGGTTTACGTATGCTTTTCTCTGTGAAGGCATTTATTTATGAAAGGTTGCAAATTGCTAAATATTTCGGTTCAACAATAATTTTTACAAAGGCCCACATTTTCTCGCGATATAAATTATTTGATAGAAGAGATTGTGGTAGTGACGTGGTCAAATTTGTGATGTCTCACGGTTCGGTCTCCATTTAATTTTCTTTTTATGAAAAATACTAGAGTTCGTATTCGTTTTATGTATTTCATTATACTTCCACGTAGTATGATAGTATATAGTTCGTTCTGCCTTTTAAATCCTCTTTAACCTTGGGCTCCTAAAAGCATGAAACAGTTATATTTATATTATTTTCGTGTGTCCCCTGCCCCATTGACTGAAGTCACATTCGTCTCCTTCGGAAGCTTAGTTAACGCTGCAATGAAATGTGATGTGATTTAGGAGCTTTATAGTGAGTGTTCGTTATAAGCTCTTATCTGAAAAACGGTCATTAATCCTCGATCAGGCTTACATATACTAATGTCCTTTGCTATATTTTGAGTATTTATTAAGTGGCATATAAGGTGATGCCAGAGATTTCGTTCGCAAGGAAATAAGATCTATCCCACGGGCGCGCTGCGAAATATTTATGAACGCTTAATTGCGTTTCATCTGGTTTCTTTTAGCTATGATAAATTTTTCCAGACATTCGTTTTTACACACTTACTAAAATTGTACATGTAGGGTTAGGGCCGAACATCACAAAGGAAATTATAGTACGACTTATAAAATTAATGGTAACTTTATTTAAAGACGGACAAAATAAATAATTTTGATGGTTCTGAGTTTCTGTTTATTGTTCACGACGATGATGGGATCATCCGGATCCTTTACGGCGCGACCTCCTGCAGGATTGCAGCGATGATACTTGATGTTTCGGCGCACCTGAGGGTTAGTGTGGTTTTTAGCCTTGTTGAATTGGTGTTTGGACGTCAACTTCGTCCATTGGGCTATTGGGGGGGCCCCCCCTCCCCCCCCCCCCCCTTTTGGGGGGGGGCCCCCCGGGGCCCCTTTAAGGGGGGCGTTTTTTTTGGGACCCCCCGAAAAGGGGAAAAGAAAGGGTCTTTTCTGGGCCAAATCTTTTTTCGAATGCAGGCTTTGTGGAATATCACCTTGTATCTGAGGAAAATTAAAAGTTAAGGTTGGACAGAGGTTAGGTTAAATGTGGCCTTGTTGAAAACAACTTTCGTAGGGTGACGCTTAGAAGAAATCCGTGGCGCAAATACCTACTGTATTTAATGGTGCCACGAATTTCTTTAACGTATAGATCAAGTTTGCCTACTCTTCGTGGATGTTGCTTTTTTCAAAGAGGTCTTTCGTACTTCTCAGGGTTGAACTGAATGCCCCATTGCCGAAAACATTGTCTGGATCGTGGCCGCGGATTGAAATCAGACACTGTTTTTGTGGGTACTATAGAGGGCGGCGGTATTGGATGTGGCAGGAAAGACTTCCTTCCGTCCTGATCGGACAAGACGCCGATAATAACGAACGTATCATAACGGCATTTAGAGACGATAGATTTTGTAAACCAAGCCACTTTGTCGAACGCCTTCGTTATGGCGACTATGCGGCGCGGGTAATTAAAGGAATTCATCCCAGAAAGGATGTGTTCTGTGTCGTGTGGATGTGTGGCTTGTTGAAGTGGTCTACAGCCGAACTGTTCATCAACAATAGCGTGTCGACCCAACCTAGCGACTGTTTAACCCATCGGTAGTTTAGGACGCTGTTACAAGAAGTTCAATAGAATAAAAAAGATACGTTCGGCGCACGTACTCGTATCTGGTGGCTGTCTCTCGAAGTGCAGCCGTAAACAATACGGCTGCCAAAATACATAATTATAGAGCAAATAAGTTTAATGTGCATTTGAGTGCACCGCGTGTAGGAAACCCAGCACTTCATAAATTGCCCGCGCTTGAAATATGAGTAGGTAACAATTATTTTACAATTATTTGCTTATTTGCAATTTATAATATCTTATTTTTCATCAATGCTGTATAGTTAAAATTGTTATGAATAGTGAAACAGATAAAATATGCCTTCATCATTATTATGTGCCTGCATTATTTTCGATTTGTCATTAAATTTTTTGTGAAAATTAGATCAATGTTTAAATTTACTAATGGATCTGGTCAAGTGTAAATGGAGTTTATGAAACTTTATGAGATCACTATGACAGATTTGTCAAATTGGAAATTAAAATAACGGATCGAAACGCTTTATTTTAGGTTAACGCAACGATTAATTAGATACAAATTAAACCCAGACAAAAATGTTTTAAGTTAATTGTTTAGTTTGAGTCTAATCAATGTTCCAGCAACCTGAATGCATTTTACATCATGACAATTGATAGAAGAATTGAATAGATTTTTCCTTCAAAAGCCGTAGGTAAAATTTTTAATTCTGCGAATTCTTTTCGAATAACTCTCATATTCATATTATTTTAAATACTTTAATATGTAATGAGTTTACCAAGATAACCATGCAAACCCAACGCAATATTGAAAACAGGATACGAGGGATTAGTATAAATTATGGAATCTTCTTATCACGTGTAACTGTAGGATTAATTTGAGAACGCGGTTTCAGATAGGTCGTTGACTCCTTTAGTTTTTGCATCATCATGACATCTTTTATAGTTTATTCAATCGAGATGGTCTAGGTCATTGTTGTTTTTGCAAACATTACACAACGGAAATACAATGGTAGGCCGAATTTTAATAAAAGGATAGTGCCACGCCAAGAAATCGTGATTTATGACTGCACACTGCACAGTAGGTCAAGCTTGTACAATGAACCCCTGTCTCTGAAATCAAGTTTTCACATTTAAGGGTTCAGACTTTCAGTTTGGGACATATATGTACTGTATAATCTATTTATATTGTAAACGCGAAGGTTTGTATGTATGGATGCATGGATGTTTGTTACGAATTCATATAAAAACTTCTGAGTCGATTTTCATTAAGCTTTATAATATCCGCTAATGAAACACAGGGTTGTAATTGTCAAAGGAAATCAGTGGAGTATGAAGAGTATCGAGCTATTATGGCGTGCGCTACCAAAACCGATAAGGTTATACATATGAATGATGTAAATGTTTAAATCCTCGATAGACCAGTAAAAGGCCCCGACACATTTTATATCTCTATATTTTATATGTAAGCCATTAAAGCCAAAACTAGTGAACCATAATATAACTAAACTAAACTAAAAGTTAATAGTTTATATAATTAATTATATTGAATAAATCAATTTATTACTGTACTGTCCATTTGAAATCCTAGAGATCGAGAATATGTAGAATTCTAATGTGTATTATGAAATGGTGAGCGCGGCTCTATTAATGCTGGTGAACAAGGGTTCATCTAGTATACTACACTAGTGTAGGGTATTATAATGGTCTGTGCGGACCGAAATTTAATGTGTCTTCATTTCTCTATAAAGAAGCTATATCTAGAGTTAAGTGGGTGCAAATTTCCGCACACTTATTATGTAGATATAAAACAAAATACAGTAGCAGTACAATTTAAAGAAATTACAAGGCGCTCAGGTACGTTACCAATAAATCATGTCTTATAGGTAACTTAAGATGAAGGAATGTTGTACATGAATGAAATGGAAATTACTATGTAATAAATAGTTTATAGGTATAAAACCTAGGTGTTTCCTGCGGTTTCACCCGCTTTAATGAAGATGTGTGTTAGGTACATAATGCGTAATATAGATTTTTAATTATGGTACACGATCCAACGCATTTTTTTTTAATTTGAACCAGTAGGTATTGAGATTATATAGGCGTTCAACCAAACAAAACAAGCGTTGGATAACTATATAATATAAGGCTTGAAATATTGTTATCGCGAGAAATAAAATGTCTTCGCGATCGCGAATTTATTGTATTCCGAGTGCTTTGTAGTTATTGTGGTCAGAATTTTTTTATATTTTTATTTAAATTTCCATAGCTTATAGCCTCTACCTATTGTAAGATATTTTTAATATATACAAAAGTGCTCGAAGTATATTGTCATAATTTAAATACATTTCTTTACAGACTTTTGGTTGCTGTCTCTCGGGCATCATCATGCACTCCGAGATCCCACCCGTGAGTATATAGATTAGTAATTTAATTTTCATTAAAAGTACAATTATTAATGTAGTAATAGAAAATACTTACGCTATACACATTATAAACCAACTAAACGACAACCGCCATCTATGGATATTTTAAATTACTTCGCCACAATTTCTCGTTTGTAGAAAGGAAAGTAGAGTTGAGCGTGTTTTGTATAGTGAAAGATGGCGCTTTCAGGGATTCGTGTTTCAACGATAGATGGAGCTGTGCATATTATCGCTATTTCGAAGCTTAAAGACATTGCACATGACGCACCCCCCGCCAGATGGCGCTAAACGAAACCGTTCTACGATTATTTAAGTACAAGACGAATTCATTAGGTGCCGCTTTTACACTTTTTATTTTTATATATTTATAGTCAAACAATAGAACATATTGAAATTACTTTTGTTATATTTTGTACCGGTTAATTTAACAAAGCATTTCTTGGTAGTATTGTTTGATATCGATAATACATAAATGTATCAGTCCAAATATTTGTTTTAGATAATTTTAATGTGATATTCAAAATGGCTGTATCTAAACAGTACAGTATTATTTCATACAAAAATGGGTTTGGATTAACGTATAAAATAAGTATGTATTACAAATAAATGACAGTAAAACCGAGCCACTAATAAGATATATATATATATAATATAACTTAATACGTTTTAGTTTATTTGATCGAATTTATTTTAATAAAAACTTTTTTCGTTAAAGTTAATGTCGCTATGGCCTACATCGATGGAATTAAAACGGCTTCGCTCAGCTCCGTTTAAATGTGTTATAAAGGATTGCATATGTTTCCATTGTTGTGCTGCATAATGTGTTTTCATTTCCCGATCCGGTAGAGTTGTTTATTTTGAACGTTATTTTTAAATATCCTGTTTGTTGAATTTCAATATTTATTTAAATTTTGAATGATAGTTCGATTTGGATGTGGTACCTTTAATTAAATCAAAGGACCAAATACACACATATATATGTAGCTTTAAAATTATTTTTTTTTATAATTCACCGCATATATTCTAAATGAACGAGAAACGAACAGCATAAGTTCTAAATCTAATTTGTCAAAATGGATCGAAATGTCAAAATCAAATCCTGTTTGATACCATTTAACGTTTTTAAATTCATGATAAATAATCTTAAGAGAAAAAAGATTATTCTTTAGATGAAGGAGGTTCACAATTCCACGCGTAATTTTTGTCTCTTATCTGAATTATTGAGGTGTCTAATGATTTTGAATCCATACGCTATAAACGGATTCCAATACGCTTTAGCATTGTCGTAAACACTTTTAAACTTTTTTAATATATTTAATCCTAATAAATATATTTACGGAGTTATTACAAAACATCAAACCGTTGCTTGCCGTCTTAAACGTCGCGGCGTGAAAATGTTTTATCCGTCGCCTTTAAAATATAATAATATGCATATAAACAGCCTATGAAGCATGTCGGAATGTTTAAATCATAAAGCCACGTTAATTTCACACTTTTACTAAGTATATATTTATAATGCAAAAGTGACCTATGTTATATAACGTCTAGGAACACTTATCGGTAAAGGCCACCTGAAGAACTTTAAGTTGCAAGCTGGTGTTCGCTATGCTCCACAGTGACCGTGACAGTTTAAATAAAGATTCATAAAGCAAAACGTTTCATTTTGTAATTTGCATTTGTAAATTAACAAATAACGCGAATATAAGGTATAATATAACCCAATTATATTTAGTCAATTACAAGTTGTAGAGTTATGCATTCCAGTCTGCGATGAAACATGCAGCAGTGTTTCGTTGAATGAAGTCGAACCGTCAGCCATTCTCGTATTGTCATGCATAGTGAATGAGTCAAGTGAAATTGGCTAAAATGTAGAATCTAGAGTGTCTCGAATGGAGCTTTGTCGTAAATTTCTAGTGCGGCTGCCCCGCCCCGGGCCCACGCCTGTTCGAGATATTCCAAGTAACGAATGGCTTTATTAAGACCAAATATTACAATTTCCGAACTATTCCGATAGTTAGAATTGCTAATGGTACAACGAAGGAGCGGAGTGAAAAGATGCGAACCCCGCCAGTGCCGGTTGCCTGTTTCATGAACGGTGGAATTGCAGTTTCACGCCGAGTTAGTAAAGCTGGATGTTGTTCTTTACACTAATTTAAACTATTCATTCTGGAGTAGACGGCTCGGAAATTACACCGTTAGGATTTATTAAGCGTGCGCTATTTTTCACATCCCGGCTTATGCGATTTTAGTGGTCATATGATTCTAAACAAGTACTTTAAAACCCTATGAACAAAAACAAGACACAACATAAATAAGAAAAAATAAATAATATTTATAATTCGATTTAGTAACTTGGAAAATTGCACTATGATGACCAAATATGTGAGGGTATGACCTAAGGACCTAACAACCTACGGAACCTACAGTTATAACCCATAAGCAGTGGTTATATAATTACGTACGTATAGTACGGGTTGTATGCTCCAAGAGTCGTAAGGTAATAAAGGTAGGGTCAGCGGTTCAAGGTGCAATCTCAAAGCTCGGGCAAATCGCACCAAGCTAATTAAGGTCTTGAAGGAGGATTCGCCACTGCAAAGCCATATTTAAAACGATTACTAAACAACGTTATATAATAAATATTAATTACACATATTCGAGTAAACATAAGATTCTTTCTACTGAGCCGTTGATGTATCGCGTACCTACAGCTGTAAAATTCAGATCAATTGCGTCAGCGTAGTCAGCCATTGGGAACTGTTCGTTTATATCTGAAGATAATATTATATTATTTATTTGCCATGTGGTATGTTGCAATGCCGATGTTAAAATGTGAAAAAAATACAGTTACGAGTTACATAATGTATTAATTAAATATATATTTTAAAACCTATACATAATCACATTATGTCATGTAAAATTTCCATGATTTAATATTGCTTAGTTATCTGTGTGCTTCTTATTTGTTAGCCCCATTTCGGGCTCCGCGTCGAGCATTGTTACCGTAGGACGTCTTTTGTTCATCGCGAGCCCGATTTGATACTATCTTGAATTATTATGATTAGGATTCTTTGGTTAGACGCTAACTCGCTAAAACGTTCATTACCGTTCAAGTTTACTCATTTGGAACACGCTGTTAATTAGGTCTATTTGTTTTCAAAAGTTTTAATTTATTACTCTCGGGTTTGTTGAAATAACGCCTAGTCGGAGATTTTAAAAAATATTTTGCATATGGACCGATGATTTATTGTAAATATATCTTAAATCATCACTTTTATAGTAAATGTTATTTCATATTATTAATAGTTAAGCATGCGCATTAAAAAAATGAGTTCATACATATTCGTGCAGTTTAATGGGATTCACCGCAAACGTGCCACCACGTAATCGTTATTCACAATTCGATAATTTTTGAATTAATGCAATTAACGGACGTGGCCGTTTTGAAATTAATAAAGTACTGGGTGCTCGTAAAGTCAATGGAGTCAATACATCAAGCTAGAGCCGTCGTGTCACGCACCGCAATCGAAATGGAACTTTCATTTCATACAGTGGCCTTAAATTTATCGATAGACGGCGGCTTTTTCAATTAGTGAAAACACCCAATTGTCATTGTGTTTATAGTGTAATTGTCGGTTTGTTATCCATCCATCTTGACCGATGTAATGGGTAGCCATCAGGGAAATGAATCGTCCGACTGTCCGCTCGATCGGAACGAGTGCTTTGTAGCAGTGTTCTAGCCGCGGAATTGCTTTTTGTTTTTAACGTCCGATGTACCAAGTGGTGCCTTGTTACTGCCTCACTGCGTATCGCTTTATTAAACAGCTCAGATTTTAATTTTCGCTTTTTACCTTATGCGTCCGTTTGTATGATTATGCACCTCTATTGTTAGGATTTTTAATTCGTCCTATTTTTTATTTGCTTAATCTCCCTGCTTATATTTTTTGTGTGTCTCCGTAACTTAGAGTTAACAGTAAAGAACGTAGAATTGACCATTTATGTAGAGTTGATTGAATTTGACTAGGTATGTAAAATACCGACAGGTAACGCATGTACAAATTCATAACATATGATCCTTATAGTTGCGTAATTAAAAGTGGCTTTTTAAAGATTCTGATTGTGTAAAATCATAAATTATCATCTCTGCAGTGGTTGCAGATGTTTAGAGATATCGCAACGCCACACCCCGTACATTAGGCGCCGAGTGCTTCCGCGCATTTATCAATCTACCCTCCACGACTGACTGTTTCATTACGATTTTTACGCTGCACACAAATTCGGTTACTTTTAGTTGTAATTGTCGTTTTCTTGTATCTATTGCGCGGAATACGGTATACGGAAGTGTACTTGAATTTGAAGCAGTTGATCTGATTTGAATAAGTGGCGTAACCTTCACGTGAAATAGATCGTTCGGGACTCTTATAACGCCATAAAAGACCCATTACCATTTTGTGGTTCATGTCGTTTTGCAATTTCAATTTGGAACTTTGTGTTTGTTATCATTTCATTGTTTATGGACCCATACTAGACATACGATGTTTGCAGTACATTCTTTTGAAGAACTGATTGAATATAAGATATGGTTGACCAAACGTTGATTCATTTACTAAAGTCTATGTTTATGTTTTATTACTGATGAAGATCACTAGTCAACTACGTTCTCTAAATGTGTAATTACGAATATTGAAAAATATAATTGACATAATTATTGCACATCACAAGATCCTACGGATTAAGTTGTCTTACTGTTTCAACCGCTATCTAACTACGAAGTATTTGGAGTTTGGACTCCTAAATCACCATTGTCCTTCACCATGGCGATATAAGGTAAAGTAACAAATCACGAGGGGATCCCACTGAACTTGAATACGATACACATGAATGGTTACTCATTAAAGCGCATAGGTATATTCAATAAAACTAATACAAAATTCAGTCGCACGATTGTGCAGGGACGAGGATGAATATAATATAATACCGCTCACAACTGTATTTAAACTTTATAAGAAGCGGCAAATGTATTTTGTTTCTCCATGAATGAACAACTTTTAACGGACTGTTAAACTCTTTGTTTAACCTCTATAAATAATCTTAGAGCAGTTTTGGCCTAATGGATTCAGCATGCGATGTTCAACTCTGAGGTCGTGCCTTCAAATCCTGGCTATACATAATTTCTTTATTAACAACACTCGTTCGTGCGACGTAAAACATCGTCGATCAATCAAATCGAAGACGCGCGTCAGGCGCAGAAGGCTATAACGACAGGTCTATTAACATAACAAATAATCATGAAAGATACAGAGATTGAGGCCCAGACCGCACTGAGGTTGTTTTGCCAACGATTAATAATAAGTATAAGGATTTGGGCGCCTCAAAATACTTACTGCGGTTCAGCTGAATTGAATGGTTAAGATGCAGACGGCACTCGTATAATAGTCTCTTTGAGTGATGGTCCTTTGATCACTGACGCGTGAGTTACCTCCTGCGGTTCCAACGAACAGCAACAATATTTATTAATTCAATATATTGTTAAATAATAATCATTTGCCGGTCTTACTGCCGATGAAAAAGATCAACCACCTAAATAATGTAGAATACATACCCTTTTATTATTGCACACATTTACTAAATATTTCGCGTCTATACTTCATTGTGTTTATTGATGAACAAAGGTGTCCGTTAAATAAAATTATACACTGTCATAGAAGACTTATTCATGCTGTTCAAACGCAAAGTATAAAAGCAGTAGTAGTTTTGCATTACTAGTTTAATTAAATGTATTTAGTGTAGGTCTTACTTTATATAGAAGGGAAATAGTCATCATTGGGGGTAAATCACATCTTTTGGGGTAAATTTTTGTGTCTCCTTTTTTGTAAGACGTTCTCTGTAGCGTAAGTGTTCTCAGACTAGATTATGAATTAAGAACATTTCCTACTAATTTTAATGAATTTGGTGTTTTACGTGATTGAATTGTGTAGCAAACAAAATATATTTCGATTTTGCTTGATTTTTTGCTACTTATGCACTTTGGGCAGATTTGTGGTTTGGCACGACAATGATATGTGCAAACCGTATGTCATAGGTAATATATTCAGTGAACCGCGTCCATTCACGTCTGGAATCTCACTAATGGCCCCGATTTAATTACCCAGGGTTACACCACTTAATTTCCGCTCTGAAATCTCACAATCTTGAATCACTCAAGTTTAATATATTAGATTTGGCAATCTGCGTGAACGTTGAGATTAGTGCCGCCGCATAACACAATCTGCGTATATTGAATATAATTTTAAGTTTCCACTCACTTCCAGTAAAGCAGTAAAAACTGTAAGTTAATTTAAATTTTTCTCAACAGGTAGATGTTGAATATCGATACAAAGAAACATTACGAAATTATATCCATTCGCCCGGTATGAATTATCATTATTAAAATTATATCCTAGGGATATTTATAACGAAAACATATTTTAGCGGTAAAGCTCGTTAAAGTAGACAATTAGTCATCCTAATCCTATTTACGTACAATATTTAATGGTACCCAATATAATTTATTGAAGTAGTACACGCTTATGTATATTCCGAGCATTTATTCTTCAATTAAAATCGTAGTGCTTGTGTAAAATGAGTTACTAAGGTGAAAGCTACTCGTACCATTCGGTAAAAGCTTGAAGCTTGAATATAAATATACCATGTGGACTAATAGTGACCGTAGCTTAAAACAAAATAATACATGTTTCAATTACAGTGTTTCACACGGCAGCTGTAATGAAAATGAGAAGAGGATAAGGGTTGTCTCATTTGATATTCAGCGCCCGATTCGGTAATGGAATATTTGTGTGAGTGTCAACGCCATCGATCAATATTTTATTTCCGTAAATTGCATCTTATTATTTACGGTCACCCTTGTCACGACGAGGATTTGGGGGGCCCGATATGCAGTGCAGACAATACTACATATGTGTATAGAGGGATATTTTCTATCTTCTGAAAAAGCCATTAAGTATTTTGTTAAAGCAATGAGCTATGTGAAAATAAAAATCTATAAGTTTCTATTTTTTTTTATTTACTATTTAATACATTTATAAAAAATAAACAAATACATTTGTCACGCACCAAAAAACCACTAGGGGGTTTAACCTTGCACCTGCACAGCCATACCGTGATCGTTTGTATGACCAAAATTAAAAATAGGTTAATAATCAATAACATTGAATATGAACATTAAAAAAAAGGTTTAAATATGTACGAATAATATAAACATGGATGAAATAAAAAAAACCACTTAAATACAATAAACACAATGAGAGATTAATAAATGATATATAAATAATAGTTGAATTAAAGATTGTAAGTGAAACTTTAAATATATAGGTCATCAGGAGCAACGAAACCAGACCTTGGCAACTGTTGTATCTTGAGTGAGTTTGTTGTGTTATAATTGTATTTCATTGATATTCAAAGATTTTAAAATACGTCACGACAAAATAAGTAAGTATTAAGGTGACTCCAAAATTCGGAAAGGATTGTTGTCAGAACCTATTTTACAATATCCCAATTATCAGTGAGTCTTGACTGCTCATATACGTTTTTGTTATATTTAATCATCCCCTTTATGTATTTGGTCCTTATAATAATGTTACTTTTCCCGTTTTCCAAGGAGAGCTCAGGAGATAACGTGTCTGAGATATTGCTCCTTATGTCCATCATACATACCGACATCCGACATCGCGGTATAAAAAATTCACGACTTCTCTAAAGGGCTACATAAAATATCGTCCAGTGTTGTATTATCTGTTCTCTAGTGAACAATGCTTGGCTGTATCTAGCTCATTTTTATTGAAGAATTCTTTTGTTAGGCGTAAGATGCTTGCATTAATAATATACATGTAGATACATCAAAATGCTCGAATTATATGAATAACTGACATTATGCTGATTCACTCTCACTTTTCAAAGTACCAAATCTACCACTTCGTCACTAGAGCACAGTTCCGCGTATGATCAGACAAATCAATAATTTCCTTAACTCTGCGACAGATGGCGACACGTTTGAGTTAGGTTTTGGTATGCAAGTGTAGGTATAAAAGCTTTTGTTTGATCTAATCTGGTAAT
This sequence comes from Pontia daplidice, assembly GCA_963693355.1. Taxonomy (NCBI): domain Eukaryota; kingdom Metazoa; phylum Arthropoda; class Insecta; order Lepidoptera; family Pieridae; genus Pontia; species Pontia daplidice. The sequence continues at coordinate 6,440,749 of CAVNZL010000136.1, read as the reverse complement.
TAAAATCTTTATATACTTAAGTATCTGTTGTATTGTTTTGGCATTAGTTGTACTAAATAAATAAATAAAAAATACCAAGTTTGAGTTTATATATTTTAATTTTAATTTAATAAAATCAAATTACAATATTAATCCCTTGCTCCAGCGTATGATCGTTAAATCTGCTCTATGGTAGAGTATTCCCTTAGTATAAAGTAGGTGTGAAATGCCACTTCGCCGGCTGCGCTACTCTTTATAGTTATTGAGCCACTATTTTTATCTCCACATAAAATGCAATAATGCAGGAAGCTTTTTAAATTATATGCACGCTACGTCTCCTTGCAGATTGTGTTTACATTGAAACGTTAAGATTATAGTAATTTATCTGATAGAAGTTACTATATATAGCTATCAAATAAAATGAAATAATGTATATTCATAATATATATTTTTGCATATTAAATAAAAATAGTATGTATTAGGTAAAGAAATCAACGAAATAGTAGTGAAATGTAAAAATAGAGAACGTTATTCTTCTTTGTAAGTTACCTCAATTTAGTAAAATGCAAATGTAGATTTTAACAAGCGCACGGTGAATCTGAAAAATGTAAGCCGGGAATAAAATAATCTCCTTTGGACGCTTAAAGTAAAGGTACATCAGTGGCGTGAACACGTCTCCGAATTGCGTTATTGTTTTGGTCTAGTGAGGTAGTGGAATTAGGAAAATTTCAATCTTAAAATCGTTGTAATACCCTTCTTAGATAAAGAAAAATCAAAGAGATTATGTGGATGGTAAAAAATGTAAAAGTTTTGTACGGATGTTTAAGTAAAATATGTAAGTAAAATAGATGAGTTTGTCCCATATAATATGACTAATCCAGTTTTCCTAAGATAAATAAAATTTATATGAACTATATACCCGTGTAAATAGATTTGAAAACTAACACAGATTAGACTAGATATAACCATTATTATGGTGTCTATCCTGTGTTCACTTTAACTTATATATATATATAATCATATTTCACAAGTATAACTCAAGTTTGAAAAATGCATTCGGAATTGCTTAAGCTTTAAGCGCTTCTGTGCATTAATGTCCACGGACACTTTCTGTCGGCGTCGTTTGCTGTATCATATTTTCAGTAGCAAACAAAAGACGCCAATTATTTTTTGTTTATAGCAAACTGAAATAATATTAGGTTTTTTACTATACCGCTCGAAACGAATATGTTTACCTATCATTAGTAATGATACCGAAAAATATAAAAATTGATCTTTTCAATTTTTTTAAGTAATGAGAAAATATAATACTGGGCATATTTTACTCATGATGTGTTACTCCAAAGGTGTTTATTGTATACTTGCTAACACAACCGATAAACATGTAGGTAGGTTTGTTTTCTCGTAGCGTATAAACGATCTTGCATTAGATGTCAATGCTAACTATTAAAAAACTTAAAATCATAAAAAGAAAACTTATTAACTAAAATAATTTTAAAAAGCGTGTCTCCCTAATGTAGGTGGAATTTCCTGTGCATTGCTCTGGGGTCACAGGTACGAGGCGCCTACTCCAAAAGGAACAAAGTAATAGTTGGTGGAAAAACCCTTGAATTTCGACTTTTTTTATAATTCTTTGTTTATGCTTGTCCCAAGAAAGGATGTAAAGATTATAATAATAATATAGTAAGAGACAAGGTAGCGGACATTCATTCATAATATAAACTTTGATACAACTAGATATCAATACATTTAAATTTTTGAAGTGCATTTTACTTATTTGAATGTGTAAACGCTCATCGAAATCGCAATGGTTTCTGTGGTGCACGGTTAATGAACGCGGAGTCGTTCGCTTGTTTAGTATTAATTGCGCCTTTTGTCGCCTCCAGCCGTCGCTTGCGGTTATGTGGAGGACAACGCTACACATCTTTACGACTGTACACGGACGGAACAAATTGGAGCGAGAAATCCGCTTTGTAACAAACACCTAGTTGCCAGTTAATATCGATTGCAGTTGGGATTGGGATTATTTCAATTCTTTATGAGTTTTTTAAAAACAATTATCACGCTCTTATCAAAATATACTAGTCTCTTAGTAAAAGCCGGCAACGCGCCTGTAAGCCTCCTGGCGTTCCAGGTGTCCATGGGCGGCGGTAAGCACTAATCTAAGTGACCCGCCTGTTCGTTTGCCCCCCTGTCTCATAAAAAAAAAAAAAAATAGTGAATTGTCAAATTATACTCGTCCAAAATGGAAACAATGCATTTTACGCCTGCTTGACATTCTATTTTAACGTTTATTGAAATTGAATATTGTTACGATCTTTTAAATGTTTCAAGTGGCATTGCTAGAATATAAAACCATGTCAAAAATGACTAAGTTTAGTCTAATCAACGTTTCAGAAATTCAATTGAAATCTAGGTTACCTTAACGGTAATAACAGTTCATCATTAAGTTGACAATCTTCCAGAAGCTGGCCTTAAAACAAAAACGTTAAGTTTTGTAAATCACTTAGGCTTTACTGTTTGTTTAAATATATAAAGTCATTTCGCTTGTTAGTTGTGGTATACCGATATTAGAAAACTAAATTTATTTCAAACTAGACGTTTGCCGGAAACCCAAGTTATTTTACTTGAAATTGCTAGTAATATCGCACAGAAATAAATTATTTTAGAGCTCGCTATTACTTCCTCCATTGAGAAGATTACAGTGACATTTTTCGCCGTTTTTCTTCATTGTTCAAACAGAAATAAGCAACTGCAGTTTTTTGATAGCCGTGCAAGCTTTCGACGGGATTTTTTGTTGAATAATTTTATTTATAGCTCTCGTGAGAGCTATGTAGCGATGTTTCAAACTTGTTAATTAAATTATTCCGTTGATAATTTGTTTGCTGATAGTGTCATACTGCATAATTTTCCATTAAATATTGCTTAAAACAGTGTATGAATAATGTTGGTAAATTTTATAATCGACTGCAAAAATCCGTATGCTGTTTATCAATGCTTCGTATTGCAGCGTATTTATTTTTTCATACTGTATTGGAATGTACTGTTTGTATTATTATTATATTATATTACAATCTTATAATCAATGATAAATAAAAAATAAAAAGCCTTTTATTTCATCAAAATTACAGTTACAATGAAGATTTATAATGGTTTATTAAATATATGTTTATAAATTAATGTATATAAATGTATTATGTCACTTATGATTAGAAATTAGCTTTGCTATGTCCAATGTCGAAAAATGTTTATCTTAATGGACATTTGTATCAATTTTTATGCATGAACCCTCACTGGAGGGTTTTGAGGGGGCCCCCCCAGGGTTTTCCCCCCCCCCCTATTTTTCGAAAACAAGCTTTTCGATTACAATCTTATATACAAGCAAATTTATGCTTTAAACACAATTGAAATGTTGAATTGCAAAACCGGGCGATAGGCTAGTGAGAATTGAGAGAGTTGAGGGCATATATGTCTAAAAATGACGTAGAGAGACAAAAAAGCTAGTTTTATTTACAGCCCAATTTTCATACAGCTGGCGACTTGTAAATTTTGTCAACCTGTATAAATAATGTATTCATAGCGCGTGTGAGATTCGCGACACAATTTAAATGTTGCCATGCGTCAAATTCGAGTGGACTGTTTTGATATTAATGGCAATACCGCCCGTGCCGAAGGGAGCGGAATTTACAAAGTTACAACTTAGTTATTCATAAGAAAATTGAAATTTATTAAAATTTATCGTTTTAATTTCGAGTTATTTCTACCACAAAGATTAACTGTGGGTTGATATTAGGAAGTTTATAACGTTGCTCGCAAATTGCTTTGCGTTTTACATAAAACCAGACAAACAGAATGGACTTAACAATTTGGTCACTATTGTATTGTCATATTCAAAATTGTCATTGACCAATGATTGAATGTGTCTCGTATCAGAAGGTATTCTTCAGTGGTCTATTGCTTTCATTAAATTAAAACAAAACCTACGCGTACTGAGTTTCATACAAAGAACGTTAATAATACTGGAGGCGACCATCGCGCCTCTCATCATTTGAATGGTTAAATCTTTCAAAGTGTGTTGCTAATTCAGCATTCAGTCATATAGCATAGCATAGTAGTCAAATCTGCTCGTAGGTAGATATTTAAAATTGGGTTAAATAAAATATAAAACGCATCAAATTGAATGAAAAAATAACAATTGCATTTGAAACAGTACGTATATGTTTTTAATTTAATTTCTATTGGTATTGTGCCTTTGTGTTCGGTCAATTGATTTGATTAATTAAACTCTCGAAGAATTTTGTTTTTATTATTCAAACGAATATTCATGAAAATAGAAAAAAAAATTTTTAAAAGCTAATTATTTAACTGTTCTCCTTAGTAGATATTAACGAAATTATGTATCTATAGAATTTATTTTAACCAATAAATAGGCAGTTTTGTCCTCTTTGTATCGATTCAAAGCGGGAAATATTAAAAAATTATGTTTTTATAGCATGAAAAATGTAGTTGGATATAGGTGAAAAACTCAGTATCATTATTCTCGTATATCACGGTACAGTAGTTTCAATCGTGCAACCTTTACCTCCTTGTCGTATATACACCATTTGGTTGTCGTGTGATCCCAACCAACATATCTTAGTTATCCGTTCTGAGAATCGATATACTTTAGCTTCATTTGGTGACACCCAGCCTTAACAAGAACAAAGGACTGCTTTAACTCCACGATAAAACATAACATTAGCCAGCCGCTGCGATGGGATGCTATTTATTTTGCTCTGTGGATAATACATTGCGTGTTGGTTTAGTGTTGGGTGAAATAAATAGGTTGAGAGCAGTTATTTCCCTAAATCACATAGAGCTGTGTTTATATGGTTATAAATGTATTTACTTGAGTTAGATATAATTAGGTATGTATAAGCTTGGCCCACTCTAGTGGTGTGATAGATTGACGTAGATAATCTGCTTTTTACCAAATTTAATAATGCGAAGAACTGTTTTAAAGTGTTGAAGAACGATTTTCTAATGATTACGTAGAATATATTTCTGTTATCGCCACACATAATAATCTGAGATAGATTTCATTTTATAATCATAATCTGATTTTAGCGCTACTATTTACCCTAGCAACTGCGTATTTTTAACACTGCTTTATTTCTTATGTAATACAATTAAAAATCATTGAATATCATAGTGATTTGTAGCAGTGATAAACGAAAGAACGTTCCTACGCAACCGGTACAAGTTGGCGTAATAGCTACGTAGAAATGGAGTCGCCGAATGGAACACCTGTCGCTAACGGAGGCTGGATTGTTTTGCCGGAACAAATGGATGCGATATTAGGCTACAGTGTTATTTTATTGCCCTCATTGTTGTCAATATTTTCCGCCGTTAATCTTTCATCTGTGGGATATGCGTTAAATGATGTAAAAAATATTTAACTACGAATAGGGTTTTTACTGATGGGCCGATTTTATAATTCTAGTAATACGTCTTCTATTTGTTAGGCTTTTGTATGAATTCAATTCCATTTCAATTAGGTTTATTATGTCAATTTGGCTGATAATGAAATAATTTATTATTAATTTTAACGAAAGTGTTTTTTTGCGAGTTTTTGAATGGTTGACGTAATAATATTATAATAACAGTTTATCACTATCCTTATTGCTTTAAATGAGGCTAAATATCAAACAAATTAACCATAAATTGTTATTTAGCCGATACCATTTGACCACAGCCAGTTATGTAGTATATTATAAAGTGTCAACTGACAAAAGTTTTTTTTTAATCAAGAGTTACTAAAACCGCAACGTAATGGTATTTTACAAGAGTACGATGGTATAAGGGAATTAAGACGTCATTATTACTGATTGCAAATATAATAACAGTTTTGTTATCTTAACGTTTATGTCTAGAGGGAATCAGATCGTGTCGAAAGTCTCTTTTATTTGCATTGTTAATATGACTTAAGTAACAATTTTAGCAAATGAAATGTACAATACTTAAGAATACAAAATTAGGCGATAATCTAATATAAAAAAAATCTCGTGTCACAATGTTCGAACTTGAACTCCTCCAAAACGGTCTAGCCGTCTTGGGTTACAGGAGGAGGATACATCATACAAAAATACATACAATCCTAAATTTTCACCCTTCTAGGATCAACCTTTATTTTTTATTTATTAATTGAAAATAGAAATCACATGTATGGCAAAACAACGTTTGCCGGATCAGCTAGTAATTTTATATCATTCTCACAAACACGTACATATAGCGCTTCGATATTAATAGGATACACTTGAATAACATTTTCACCACTCATTTAAACTATTGAACACTATCAAACCATCATGAATATAGTTTTATAAAGCTATCGCGTTTAAATGAAGGTCGAAGTGCTGCAAACTTCAAATTAGCTTCACAAATTCAAATTAACTTGAAGCCAATATTGGAAGTTTGTTATACGAACTAGTGATTTCGTGTACTTGTTATAGTAAGTATTTGGGCTGCCAATGGGTCGGTCTATTCAACAGAATTTGGGCCTTATAAAAACAAGCTAAATATTAAACTCTTTGAATTAATGTGCTTTCTAAAAAAGCTTTGTACCTTACTAACGAGTATATAGTAATGTACAAAGCTTTATACTTCGATAAACAATTCATTAGAATTCGTATCTACATTATCTAAAATGTACATTAATTTTGAACCAGGTATTTTATCTAGTAATTTGTTTGTTGTAAAATTATTTAACCAAACAAGCGTAGCGGAGAAATCGATAGTTAAGAGGAAATATAAATGATGAATATTTAAGATGATCTATTGTTAATATGTCATCCAGCGAGCGAAATAAAAATTGAAATCAATGCAATATTGTTTCCTCTATATACGCCCTAAAGCCGTTCATAAAACGTCGCATATTTGACGAGGCGCCTAGGTCGGGCCTCATCTAGATAATGGACACTTCAATACAGAGCGACATACTATCGCTTCGATGATTCTAAACAAGATTTTTACTCCAAAAAGATTGAACACGACACATAATTAACCTGAATACCTGCTATGTTTTGTGGAAATGAGAATACTGGTCAGGTCACAGCTTTATAACTTTTATAATAAGCTCTAACGTTTATTAAAGCTTTTGTGGCCTCTTAAAAGGTTTAGCCATTTGCTGATGTTGTTTTGTTAAACGTAAAAGGATCACTAGAGAAGGAAAATTTTAAAAATGAATATACACGGGTCAAGAAAATGATCGGTTTAAGAAGTAGATATCGAATCTTAAAAAATAGACGACCAATCTATAAAGCTTATAAAATATAAAATTTTATACTTTAACTATGTAATAAGTATATGATAACAAAATGCGTTGCTTTAACAGCATCTTTGGCATTTCTTGAAATTACTAAAAGAAAATTTGGAAAATTTTACATTAAGGAGTTTTACTTAAAATAAATTACTTTCGGAGCTTACAGTTTCACTTTCTTTCAAAAATTGGGGCTATTAATGTCAGAGAGAGTAAGTACTGTAGTACGAGTAAAGGAAAAAAATACGTTAGAACATACACGATTTTAAGCTATCAATGTAAATGTGTCCGAATTTGTATCAGTTAAACAAGTTTTGTTTTAGCGTATAATTAATTAACACCAGTTAAAACTAAACTCTTATTTGCGAATGTAATAACGAGTAACTGGAACTGAATACAAATAGTTAAAATGTCTCACATCGAATGTTAATTATTACGCGTGTACTGGTTGGGATTACGTGCTTCCTAATGATGTACATCCGAGTGTATCAAAACTGCGATGGAGAATTTATGTGCGGAATCTTCGATACCTTTTTTAAACTGGGATAGTATGTAGTCAGATGTAGATATTTAGATAATTTAGATACTTTGTTATGCTGAAATGTCCAGGCTTCATATTGCGGAATAAAATAGGAATAGAAGTGTACTAGTGTAATAACATTTTTAAATATAGGACATTTAAAAAAAAATGTTAATTAAGGATCTTGGTCGCCAAGTGATTAAGACGGTCCATACGTTCACATTTAGGTGCACCTCTACTTGCCCAATAAAACATTAGCAACTTTTCCATTGTCAGAATGTACATTTGCATTTGCTGACAATGGAAAAGCAAGCACTATTGCACTATACAATATTAGACCCAGACTTAATACAAAATTTTTTTTTCTAACACAATCATTCCGAATCACCCAATAGCATATGAATATAGGACATTCTACGTTCCGAATTATACGTAGGTATATTTAATGCTACTTTACGATATTCTAATCAATATATTTACGAACACATTTTTTTTTTACTTAAGATTTTCTACAGAAATTAATGAGTGCTACCATATATTACTATAGTTTTCTCTAACTACCAATTAATTTGCCTCAAGAGGCTTATTTACGGTGTACGCAAGGCACAAAAGGCAAGAAAGAAACGCTCGACTATTACTCATAAGTAGTGCTTAATGAGATTAGTTAGGAAAATAAAAAATCATCTGATTGAGAAGTGGAAGTATTTTAAAACGTTGTAAATAATTATCTTCTGCAAATAATGTATTGTATATTTGGATTATCAATAGATTCAATTGGGTTCATCGTTGTTGAACTGCTTGCCTCTTTCTATCTTCTTTCACTTTGAATTTAAAATGGGACCGTCATTATTTTAATGTTTTTTAGACTTTATTAACGGATAAAGCTATTTATTTTTACAGGATACCGCATTTCATTTAACGTTATCCGGTGAAGTTACGGCCTCTTTATAAACGCTATTGCTACAAGTCAAGTTAATTTCTGCCAACTAGCTTTAAAAGGAAATATATTGCTTATATATCAGCCAATGATTTAGTACTAATAATTTTTTGTGTTACTATTGTATCATAATATTGTATACCAAAGTTTAAACTTACTATGTTCTTTTTGTTAATTCAGCGGTATAGTGGTCACTGCCCGACTTGCCGGGAGCTATACTGATATACAATCTACGTTCGTAGAGACGTGTAGCATGATAAGCAAACTGCATACGCCGCATATAAAGAATATACTCGTCCGCAATTATAGAAATTATTTGCCAGCTTCTTAGGAACTTGCTTGAAGTTTGTAACAGTGTAAATTCGAACTGACCTCTCGATGTGGTGAACAAAATACAAACAAAAAATCGCTATTCAAAATAATTAATGCAATATTTACCCTACTGCTTCAAATAGTACTAATAATTTAGAAAAAGGCCATTTATAGATCAAACTACACTACATCACAAATGCTATGGCCAAAAAAGATAGGCTCTATCTTTTGAATATCGTGTTCAATGTATGTTCTCTTTAATTTAACTAAAAGTTCTCTATCGCAATACAGGCTAATTAGTGTACGCGTCGACAATCAACGATGAAATGTCAAGTAAATTGACTCTTCACACGCGATTTACGCAGTTTGAATTATAACAGCTTATGAGATGGGCGGATCTGATTATTTACGGCGACGAATGTTAATTTGCGGTAGTATACAGAAACACGCTACTTGATATATCATCGTATTGTAAATCTCAATGGTGCAAAGCATGTATCATATCTGCTTTAAAATGACAACTATTGCAATATTTTTTATCAGTTTTAAAAGGTAGGCTGTAAAACTGTAAATATACTTGGTAGATATAAGCACAATTAAATTGTAAACTGATAATAACTGAATGTGATGAATGGACGTATATTTTTTGAATATTTTTCGATTTAATTGTACATAATCTGTCCGATTCTTCTTCATTAAACCGATTAACACATGTTTAAAATTTAAAAAAGTTGAGAATTGTTTACTTTACACAGCCTATTTCCATACTATATACATTCACTATAAACCTCGGAGTGGAGAAACGTTGCTCCTGCTCGAAGCTCATTTAATTTGTTAAGTTTCGTCTGAGGCATGTCCGTAAACGATGCAATCATGTCCCGATCAACAGTAAACAACGTTATCGTATGTCATTTCTCTCTTGTCACTTGTAGGTGACGGCTCTGACGTATGGTAATAATGGACATACATAATTATGTATGGAATCGATTAAGGCTTAATTATTTTATATTTTATATGTGTATGCCGTAGATTTTCAGTTCATTTTGCAAACTATAAGTAATACATTTTAAAGAACTTAATTTTTAGGCGATTAAAATTTATAGGAAATGTTATTGTGTAGGTTGTAAAAGATTTATAAGAAGAAAATGAAATAAGTAACTGCATACATGAAAATACGGTTTATGTGATATGAGACCAAGGTATGCTGAGTTCTTTCGAAGGCTGTAAAAGTTTTATCACTCGGAGTCAGCTGTTACACATGCTTTCTTGATCACTCAGTAGATGGCTCTGTCACAAAATCTCGAGTTTAAGTGCAATGAGCTCTTTGAGCACCTTTATACTATTTCGAGCGAAGTAACATGAAATAGTTAAGTTCGCTCCATTAATCTAGTAAGTGTAGTATAAGAAATATATCTTTGAGTGATATGCTAATATTCATATTTAGTAGAGTGGAAGTATGATCTTTATGGGTTCGTATCATTTGACAGAATATATCGTAAATATATATCGAGCATTAGTAGGTGCACTATTACCGTTAGGCAATGTATTATAGATATTTTGTATGGCAAAGTTCATGAGAGAGGTTTTCCTTGGTAACAGAGACAGATCGTAAAAGTGTATCAGAAACCGCTTTCCTTCTCTTAAAAGAAACAGTAAAAATCTGAAACGCTACTCTGCTAGAAAAGTATAAGGTTTAAACGTCCCAAATTTAAAAATTACACAAAAATCTGTATAGCGCCATTATAACAGTATTTTTTGTAGTATTATCAATTCCAAAAACGTAGGCGGGAATTAGATTGCAGATAGGCATCTGGTCTTATCTCAGAGACGAGACTATTAATATTTTTGGACTAAAGCGTAGATATACATCTGGGAATTATCCGACTGTTCTCTATACGTGACGTGAATGCGCACAGTTTACTCACTTTCAGTTGTGACTGAAATCCCAATACTATACACATATTTTTAGACACTACAGTATTGATAAGTTAAATAAAACCTCATGAAAAAAATATAAATAAAACTTTCTCAGCTTTATATGAAAGCGATCAATGAAAACACAAATACACGTAACAAAATGAATGGAAATGCAAAAAATATAAGAACCTTAATGACATAATTAGTCACGTGATAGTCTCTGGAAGTAAATATTTTCCAACTACACAAACTGTGATGTATTCGTGGCTTTCGCGTCACGTACAAATGTAAAGAAGTGGTGCTCGCATAGCGCCATAATAGTTTTATCGCATTACAGGCCTACGAATTATGTGTCAACTTTCATGAGGATGCGATATTTTTATAGTTCCATTTATATGCATACTAGGTCAGTTATACAATAGTCTGCATGAAACTAAATGTTATATTTAGGCTTGTTATTACTTAGTACTATATTAAATGTATACACACTAAATCCACGATGAAACTTAAGCACTAACCTGCCCCGGAAAAACGTATGTAGAGGCATGATAGATTCGAAAAAATAAGCAAGAAGTCGCCTAAAGGTTAACATTAAAGGAACATAAAAATTTCGTAAAAATCTTACTCAGGTCGTTTACCTTTCAACGCCAGGCTTTTTACGGTACCCGCAATTTTAGAGATAGGTATTTTTAAATTGTCTGCTCCGTAGAGGCTTTCGCTATTAAAGAGAGTGCAGAGGAAGGTCTCTAGGTATATGAATAAATGGGAGATGGGTGCATTTATCATAGCCCCGATGCTTAACGGGCGTTTTACGCAATTAGTTAGGAAAAATATAGTGGGCTATTATCCGTTTTAAAATGTTTCGCCTTGTCAATGGCCGTTTGCTAAGTGATGTATAATAGGCGAGTTTTAATTGTTCAAGCGTCTGTTTCGAATGTTTTATTTATTCTATACATACGCATTATAAAAAGCATTATGTTTCAGCCAGTTCTGTTGTAGCAATCTAAGTTACAATATTATTTTTAATTAGGATCCAAAGACCTTTGAACTTCATTAGGTTCCGTTCAGAGAGTTATAGATTTGGTTGTCGCAGGTGAGCCTTAAAGCATTGTACTATAAAATAAATTACAGTGCTGACATGAATTAAGTAAATGCTAAGAAAAACGCAGGTTGATAAAGTTTTGCAGTGTTCTTAGTAAATTGCGATTCAACTTGCCGTTAGAAATCTCTTGTAGCAACAAATTGTTGAGCTTCATCACTTTTATCGTAAGTTGAATGCAAACAGTGCAACATAATCCGACTAAAAAGTTTGCGATAAAACATAGAAATTTAGTTTTGTTCTCGACGTCAGCAGCAAGCGCCTGGACCTTGTTTCGAGCTATAAGTACCACTCCAAACATTATTCTCTTGTCAACGAAACAAACAAACGTTTTTGCTCCCAATGTTTTGTTCGGTTTACGAAACACAAATTGAGCTAACGAACGCCCGTGTAAATGTTACTATTAGTTCAATTATCTGCATTCGTTTTCATAGTCCCTGTTCGTTATTTCGTTTGTTGAAAATTTAGGTAATTATATTGTATTTATAACAGTAGATAGTAACGTGGATATTTTGTAAATTGTATTAATATATTGCTTTGCATAGAACCTTCGTGGAGTTATAGCAGTACCGTTAGTTGTTGTCTAAAGTCTAAATTAGTAAAATTTGTTTAAATTACATTAAACTACTAAAGTTTTGTTTAATTTATTATTGTGTGATATGAATTAATATAAAGAATAGGTATTTTGCGATATTAATACTAGTAATATGTGATACATACGAAATAACAAGGATGATAATAGAAGTATGTTATAAATATAGGCTATCAAAGGAATACTTAGGAAGGAATATATATCCTTATCGCTTTATTCACAGAATGGTGCGGCTAAATCCTTAACTGGAAACTACAGATAACCTATAAATTAGCTAACTTTTAGCTAACTATCCAGGTGCAGACGAAGATTGGGGATTAAGACTGTTAAACATAAAATAAATTATAGCAAATGGGTGTAATATTTCAACGTCTTTTGTTAATCCATCAAGGATTGTTAAACTTTATGAATCAAAGGGGGTTTTATATCATTTATTGCTAACAGATTATAAACCTGCAACCGAAAAGATTTTGTCTTGATCACTGCAGAGTACTTTAGTAAAATGATTAATGATTATTAATCTTAAATGAAATCAGATCATCTCTGATAAGGACAAATTACAATTTTAAAATTCGAGTCATAAAAATTAATAATGGGTGTTATATAATAACTCTCAGGATTGTAGAAGTAATACAAGATAAGATGGGCTTTTCGGCTTTTTAATTGAAATGAATTATATTTATGGTCGAAGTTTATATACTACGCATAGCTGCCGAGTTAACAATATTTCAACGTACACACCTCAATCTGCATAATTAACTAAGTTTTGCTCGAGCATCTCGGCTTTACTTTGTGACCTTAAATAACCTTGATATATACGTATTGAACAATTTTAAAACAAGTGAAACTAAATATTTTGCTATGCGTAATATAATTGCTATTTACGGAATAACTTCTAAAGAAGTGACATTTCTCCGTCTATACTCTATATGTTTTTTTTCAACCTGTGGGTCGCGACCCCCTGGGGGGTCGTAAAGGGGTCGCCAGAGGTCGAAAAAAATGGGTACTTTAGTAAAAAAAAAACAAAATTAAAGACATACATGATAAAAAACCGAAGGTCAAGGGGGGTCGCTAAATATTTTTTTTATACCAGGGGGGTCGCGAAATATTTTTTTATACCAGGGGGGTCGCATCATGAAAAAGGTTGAAAAACACTGCTCTATAGTGATGGTCTTCAGATGGTTTTTTATATGAAATAATGGGTGGCGCAAAAGTCGGGTATTTGTTTCAACAACAAATTAAAACTAATAATAAAATTTCGTAAAATTTCCATTAACATTTGATGATGATGGATCTAAAATGACACCACTCGTTATAAATGTAAGGTTAATCGCCGAAAAAGGTGCTCGCTGAAAATTCAAAACACACTCAAGAAGATTTGTACCACAGCTTATTTCTAAGTAATCACCGCAAAATCCCGGTACTCGGCCAAATTAAAATTCAGTAATGTCACTCTTAACTTATCTGCCAACTTCGAAACAAACTACCAAACAAAATTCAGGCTGAACATAGAATGAGCGAACTTTGTTCGCGATTTATGATACCTTGAAAAATATATTTAAATATGGGGTTGATATACCGCGGCGGGCGTGGCTTGGCAAACTTTCAGGAATGTAGAGCGACGTGGAGTGGCCACGGAAGCCTGATGCAAAAACTGCCATTTCCGGACTCAGCTAATTTAAGTCTGACGCTGGAGTTAGATCAAATCTTATAGTGGTTTAGGGTTTAAATTGAATACCAACGAGGATACTCCACACGTTAATAGCCAATTATAATGGCAAAGCAGAATAAATGTAAAAAATAATTTGAATTTACTGTTGCTTGGTACCTTTAAATGGTTTTATTTTTTTAGATGGACTCGAATAGGATCTGTTTTATATGTGTCAATTATAAATATTATTGCAAATAAGAGATTTTCTCAAGTAAGTTTCAATGGTTGGTTATATTTTTGACTAGGCTTGAGTAATTTTAAAAATATTTCATAGCCATCTGATATCTCTTAATCTCTGAGAGGATGAAAGGGTGACTAATCTTTTGCTATTATGCAAATTAAATGTACGCTTTCAAACATTTTCTCGTTGAAATAGCTCTCCTGACCCTTGGAAAATGCTTAATTTTTTACAGCTCTGTTTGACGCAGCTGTAAAATCTGTTTGATGAGTAATCGCTATTGCGCGGCCTGCATGAGGCGGCTTCGGTATCTTGTGAAACTATTTTGAAATGGTACTATGGCAAGTTTATCCCAAGTAGATAAATAGGGAAAGGTATGAAGCAATCAAAAGTGTATAAGAAAACTTTACATTCTTTATTCTCTCTTTTTATCTCCCTTATGAGATCCTTAGATAACTGCTGTCTTGCAGTTACGGCCATTAAATTCATTACTCATATACTTCAAAAAAATTACCTGTATACAGTAATATTTAATTAATAAAGGATAAATCGATACAAAACTAATAAATCTATAGATAATCATCATCATATTGTTTTACACGAAAACAAATACTATTAATCAAATTATGTTGCTCTTTAATTTGTCTAATTGAAGTGCTGTTTTATATGTAAATTGTTATCGGACGAGTGTTTGGATATATTTATTGTTAGAGTTTACATTGAATCATCTAAATAATTAAAATATTTATATTTTTATATTAATAGGTACATAAAAATATCTTAATTCGTTCGTTTGTAATAAAATTATTGAATTTAATCTTCACAGTTGATTTTAAGCACCGAAAGGTTAAAACTTAATTGACAATAATCATATCATATACTGTGTATCATTACGAAACAAACAAGCTGTCACTTGCAATACAGTACGTTAGTTGCTAAGTTATTTAGCCAGTCCATTAATTTTTCGCATCACAAAGAGACGCCATGAAAGAAATCCCAAGCGAACCCTCGGCCCTTAAACTAGTGTCTGAAACATTCCCCCTTTTTGCTAGGCTCGTCAGAACACAATGGAGGCGGGTATGTTAAAGAATCATAAATCATGGCCTGATTAATGAAATGTACGGGTCAGTCTAATTATAATGTAAGCAATTGTTACTTGTATATCAGTTAAAATAATATCTACCTTGAAGCGTTCTTCTTCAATGGGATTTGGTCAATTTAAGGTAAGACGGTGTACTTATCACGAATTGCACATAAGAAGAAAATGAAGTCTAATAGTCCGTCGAATAACAGGCGGCCTCATCTCTAGGAAACGATCTCTAAGCAAGGGCTAATACAAAGAATTTACAAAAACTATATAAATGCAATTTAAGGTATGACGGAGACTCACGAATTCCAAAAAAAATGAAGTCTGATAGTCCGTCGAATAACAGGCGGCCTCATCTCTAGGAAACGATCTCAAAGCAACGGCTAATACAAAGAATTTACAATAAACTGTATAAATGCAAAAGATGAATAATCTATTTATAACAATGTTTTTTTTTGACTATTATAAAGATGAGGAGTTTCTATTTCGTAGTGAACAATTATTTAGTGTTGGACAGTGCGGTTATTGTCTCAATGTTTTTTTTTAAATATGCATGTGTTAGTAATGCACTTGAAACCGTGTAGAACACCTGGGTAAAATATATTCTCCTAAACATGAATGCTGTATTACCTAGTTTGAAACAAAAAGCCAAAAGTTAAAACTACAATATATCGCACAACTTCTGGCCTTACGTCGGGATGGTCCAAGAAGGTTCTATTGGGGCAAATGTTCTTTTAACTCGTAATGAATCGCTTTTCCTTTTTCAAAAGTTTCGCAAGGACATCGGTTTGTTCGGGTCGCTTGAAAGGAATTTCAATGAGGTACAAATATATAATAGTTTATGCCTTAGTTATCGAATGCTGACATAAATAGTTTATAGAGATTAGGTTAGATGTAAATTAGAATTTTCAAGTGTCAACGATAAGATTAATTTACGTAGACAATAAATTCACTTGTATCAGTTTAGTGATAAATATGCTATTTAGTTACAGTAAATTAGCTAGCATCTTCATATCTGAAAACATAAAATGTTTCAACGCTACTATTTAAATATCTCAGACATTGATTTGCGCTATTTTAAGAACCGATAGGGATAAGGGATAAGTTTTGTACTTACGCGAGGGGGCAACCCCCCGTCTCCCCACATTTCTTTTAGATATAAGTTTTTGTTTTCCATATGCAGTTTTATAAAAACGTCGATTAAAGCGACTGAAGGGAGCTTGGCGATTAATTTTTGGTGCTTTCAAAAAAAAAAATTTTCCGCCGGGCCTTCCCCCCCCCCCAAAAAATATTAAACCAAAATTTTCCCCCCCCCCCCGGCCCCCCCCCCCCCGCCACTTGTATGATTAGCTGAAGGAGCCCGTATTTTTTACGAGTTACGCATGACATGACCGAAATATTCTAGCTTCCTTTTCTTTACTGTCATGAGCACCTCTTTATCATCATTCATTAAAGCGACTAGACTACTATTACTATTACTAGACTAGATTTTCTAAGCGAAAAGACACATAAAATATTTTCATGAAGAAAAGGTATGTGTGCATTTAAGGACAGCGAAATTATAAGGTTTTATTCTTAGCCATTACCTGTAGTGAATAATTGGTTTGATGTGTATAACTCGTTCATAATATAAAACTTTGCGGTGACTTTTTATGTCCAGCCTGTGCGTATAAATAGGAGTAATTGAATAGTCTACCGCGGAGTTAAGTGACAAATAGTTCTGAAGGTGGGCGGATATACCCAATTTCCCTTTCCGCCTCCGTCTGCGAAGCGTGGTCATCCTCGCTTCTATTTACTTCAATTTTAATGTTACACCTGTCTATGTAACTGCAGTTAATGAAATTACTTTAGCACTGATATTTAAAATATGGAGAAGCCTAATATGATGTGATGTCGGAAATGCACCATTGTAGTTGAATACATTAAATAAATCATTTGTAAAAAATTAAATTACTCATTGTAATACCGATATTTCGTGCGGCTTTTTTTTATAATATTGCAAAAATACCAGGGGACCTCGCCAGGGGGACCTTTCCACTTTGTGACGTAAATATTAAATAAATCCCCTTTCGGCCTTCACGTGGGAAGGATTAATTTGACACGTGTCTAGTTGGATACTTTCAAAATTCCCTTTGGAGAGTGACCTAACCTAACTCAGTTTTCGTGAAACGATTGTATATAAAGAAAATGAACCACAATATATATGAATCTGCACAGATTACTGTAATATTTGTACTAACTTTTCCCTGCTGTTCCATCCGTGACAGTTCAGACGCGTAAATGGCGGACGGACTGGAGTTAACATGTTTTGAAAAAAGAAAAATAAATTTTTCACTAATGCTCAACTAGTATTGGTAGTAGTGGTTATAGTGCCATTTAGTAATTTGCAAATCTACTGAGTTGCGCCTGACATTAGCGAGATCAACAAAACTGTAGCTTAATAATATTAGCTAAGTTTGAAATTTCTTTTCTGTACCCATCTTCTATAACCATATAATAATTTATGTGAGATTTTTTGAATATTTCAAAGCAAGAACGGCATATTAAATTTGTGAAAACTTCAGGGATAACTTGAAGCGCGGGGACGAAGTTGAATGGCACAAATTAGTTGTCTAATTCTATCTTCTCTTGTAAATTTGTTTAAAATCGCTCTTCACCCTGGAGAAATATTCGCGATGAGTCTCTTTGTGGAGTGAATCTTCGGCTTATTTGTAAATCCGAATGAAACTTTCTAATAGCTTATAGTAGCTTAATCGAGATAGGCCTCCCGTGACTAGTATTTATTTTTTTTATAGAATTAGAGTAGAACGATGACGTTGCAGTATCTTAAACTTAATTAAAATTGCGTAACCATACAGTTATAGTCCATAAAATCTATTTTCTTTACCGCCTTATATAGACCACCGTATCACGTAAGCAACGCCTACTACAGTGGGACTTGAAACGTTGCAATACAAATTTTAATTACTGTTTTCTCAAGTTTTGAAAGTTCATAAACTCTATCAAGTGCAACGTTCAAGATCTAGTAAGAACAAAGCGTTCCCCTCTTTTATTGAAACTCATTTATTTTAAGACACACCTTCGCCTGGTCACGCGATATCTACATAGTGTTAATTGATGTTCTACTTTATAGTCTATGTGGTTGGTTCTCTATGAATATTTTAGTATGCTATCAATATTACAAATTAATGTTGAAGTATAATGCTGGAGTGGTTCTAGGTTTACCGTGTTTTCATGAGCTTGATCCAAAGCCCATCTTGCAGGACTTTCGTTTAATGAAAACAGCTATATCTAATATATAATTGTCTTCTAAGGGAGTATGTTATGGAGTCTTCAATTGCTCTCTACAATCGCTCTCTGCATTTATGTAGCCATGTTTCAAGTCATTAAATCAAATTAAATGTCTCGAATGCAGTCCTGACTGGAGTATATTGTTATCCAAAGACCCACATGATCATCAGATCAGTGTTTTCTCACCTTCTTTCTCTTCTTCTATTCTTGTTCTGTCTTATAACTTCGTTCTACTAGTCTAACGGGCTTTGTGATTTTAAGAAAGTTATTTCAAGAAATTAATATATTTTCTTCCCATGCATATCAAACGTGATTCCAATAATAAAATTAATGCCCAGCTATAGTTATAATACTGTAGATAATATATAAAATTGGTGTGAAATTAACGCGTATCTATTAATCTAAAATACAGTTTAAATTTAACAGTGTCGTTAAGCTTTATTGTTGTTAACTTCTCCGCCATTTCAACTCGTCTTTGCGTAACTGTTATTATTTTTGTTGCAGTTTGTAGAGTAACAAAAGATAATGCTAGCTTTATGTAAAGCTTAGGAGTGTGGATATGTACCAAAATGTGGAACAAGGAGCTTCTTAGATATTTTTATAAGACTTTATAATACCGATTTCATTTAAAAACCCTCTAACTCCCAATGGGCACCCAATTTTTTCGGCATCGTACACAAAAAATATGTTGTGTGCTTACTATGCTATCAATACGGAGGTAAATAATTTTATTTCACTAAATTATATTATTCTTCTAGTTAAATACCGCATTAGCTACAATTATAAAACTCTATGCACGAGATTCAAAACATAAACAAGTTTCATACAAAATTAATATACATGTAAATTTAACAAGCTATCTGCTAACACTATCCTAGATACTCATACCATATAACGCTCAATAAACTTTTATACGTTCCGAGAAAAAAAGCGAACGGAAATGAAGCTGCTTCAGCAAAAAAACGCGCTTAAGCTGTTATTTCTTCCTCCTAATTTAACGGTAAGTTAAATTAATCGGCGAATAAAAAAATAATGTTCTTTTAGAAAAGGCTAAAGTTTTGAGTTTAGTTTAAACAGTGAGTTTTTAACGTCTCATAATGAAGACTTATATGATTTGCACCGGTGCCATATTAGGGCGTATTTTAGGTCTTTACGGTTTTTATTTTATATTAACAATCTTTTTATGTGAAAAAAGAAAAAATGTAAGTGTAATTTTGCAGATATTTCATCCATAGTCACATTTCTAAATTTCTAATTCTAAATTGGCTAAATGCGTTCTTTTATTTTTAATTGAATTCATACAATGCGAGTATAAAAGGAAAAACCAACAAGGCCTGATATATATAGGTAGGATTGGATAAGAAATAAGTTCTACCTTTTTTTAATTTCGCACATATAAGGACCGGCCTTTAATATGGATAGACATTTTAATATTTTTTTTTTGCATTGTTTTTATAAGAGAAATAATATTGACTTAGGGTTAAGTCAATATAAATAACGTGAATTTTATAATAATAAGTAAAATTTGTCATGGTATCACCTAGTCACAAATTTCGCTTCCTCTGGTTTGGTTGCCATTTTTTTCAGGTATTCTCATGTAATAAAACGTTGATCCTTAAATACTTGTCAACTATTTGAACTATAAATATTTATATGTTTGAAACAAAAAATAAATATTAAAATATTATAAATATTCGATATCTCTCGAAATCCACCAATTACTGACGTATGCAACATATACTACAGAGAGTTAGACTAAAAGGTGAGACCTGTTTTAAGACCAAAAGAAAAACCCAACAAAACTAGAGGTGGCGAAATTTGTGACATAAGATGACAAATTTCACTTATGATAAATTATAAAAATTCATTATGCATTGATTTTTATTAAAATTTAAAATTCTATCCATATATAAATAAAGACTATCTTTTATTTTATATTTAGTGCCTTATTGTCTTTTGACTTTTATTAAATGTTATTTCATAAAGTTTGCCTTATCATGTTGTAGAAAAAAAGGAAAAGCGAATTGACCTTTTTGTTGGCAAAGGTCGCAGGAAAGTGCATGCCATGTTTTCCAGATATTGTATATTTATTAACACTCTCTATAGCAAGCTGATTTTTCTAACCGGTTGATATGTATTTCTAAAAAAGTTTTCTACTTTCCGAACAGTTGCTATACAAAAATGGAAACGCAAGATTTTGAACAGAGATTCCACAATATTAATGAATTTTTGTAAGACTTTAAAATAGAGTTTGAGTGCACGTATCTATCTCTGAATTGAATAAAGGGGAAGTTTTTGAACTAGCATCAGAATTTATTGTACGCGAAAGAATTTCCTAGAGCCGTTTTCGCGTCGACAATTGAAAAAAGTTTGGCGCGAATATTACGAAGCGTGGCAAATATTCTTGAGTTTTGAAAGTTTATTTTACTTTATACATAGATTTGGGAGGACTTCGTCATATCCTTCTAGTAACTTGAGTAGGATGTCACTTATAATATATATAATATAAGTATAATAGCAAATTTACGTAATGTAATTTTGTTATATATTGTTACCTTCATTTGTAAGAATGACGTTCACGAGTAATTATTAATTATTCAAATGATTTTAAGTGGAAAAAAATATTTCAACTTTGACGAAAGAATAGTCTGTTTTATACATTAAACTTCCTGTATAGTAAAGTTCTTAGCAAGCAAAGTTATTTTTATTTTAAATCAATTTTAATACAAGGTATTAAAATTGATTATGATTGATGAATACTCTCTAAAGGCAAATCAAAAAGGCATCAATGTCAGAACCAAAGTCCGTTTTTGCTTACTCAGGTTTTAAAAAAGGTATACATTATAAAAACTTCCATAGCAAAACTTATATCCGCAACTTTATTTAAGACTAATTGCACTCGAAACTACATTAATTATATTACACGGTTCATTTAAACATTCTGCAGAGGTTAAATGTACGTAACGTTTTATGTAATTTTTAGATGAGTTTAATTCGCTCAAATATGAACGGACTTAAGTTGCAGGGACTTAATTAGTTGAGCGGAATTTTTTGGCTACGTTGTTCGTCATTTTTGTAGTTCGGTCGATTTAGTAATGTTTAACTGTAATTTGAATCAACTCAGATGTTAAACTGTGTCAATTTAAACTCAAATTTTCAAAATGCATGCTTTTCTGATTAGCAAGATTTACGTAACGCACATCAACCACTATTTAATTAGAAAATATATCACTTGAGAATTGAATTTTTTGTGTACCTGTCATTGTAATAATACGAAATTATCATTGGCAAATTAAACTTTTTTTGGTATATAAGTTGCTTACATTGATATTCGAAATTTGAATTTCTATTATCTTATCATTTAGGTGACGTGTAAGACATGTCACTTTATCAAAATTCATACAATCTTGTCTTCATCAAACACCTTATATGATCCAATTAATAATGTTAGTAGAGAATAATACATTTATGGTAATCATTACACCGTACTATGTCTCGGGTACGTTTGATGTTAAATTGGATTCTGCTTATTTTAAGTTCATATTGATAGAACCTATCCTGTAGCTATTGAAAGTTTGTATTTCATAAAATTGGGTCGAGTTTTCATAGTATTTAAATTTTGGTTTATTTTTGTTCGCGTAGAATTATCTTTTAAAAGTTTATACATGTATTTTATTTAAATGGTATGTTTACTTAGGAAACGTCAGACGAAGTGAAATAGTAATTTATAATTTAGCAACTCGTTTTAATATATTAAATATTCTTTGAAAGTATCACACATAAGTACAGTTGCGATATACAAATTGATATGATACACTTTATTAATCACTTAACGTCTATAGAAAATTTAAACAAATTATCTGGAGATTTCACCACAAGTAAATGTACTTAATTTAAATTTGTTTATTCTATATAACGTTTCGGTATTACAATTACGTTTATCGGCGTAATACTCGTCAGGCAAACAAAATTATGAGGGCGCAGTGTCAATAAAGTATATAAAATATATTACGTTTGTATAAAGCCCTGATTTGTGTGCTTTAATGGGCCGTTTCCAGATAAAGAGGATTTATTTTTCATCGAGTCGTGATTTTTTTAAAGCAGCTTTTTGTTAATTTGTGATCTTCGTTTTTTCTATTAATGCTTTGTTTCGTTACAATTAAAAGTTAATAAATTCATATATAAATAGTCATTGTTTTATCGTAGATGACTCGATGTTTAGCGGTGATTGAGAAATACAGCTAATATCTTATATATTTCTTAATAAAGTATTGAAAATGAACACGAAATCATTACGTATTTAGGTACGTGAATTAATAAGCAGTGAAAATTAGTTTGTGCGTCAAACAAGGGTGTTTGTATTGCAAACAAATTTGTATTTCAGTATCGTTCATTGGGAATTTTAACGAATCGCAAGCTCTACTGAATACGACGCAATAGGACGTGAAATCGACACGTAATTTCCATTCAATTAAAGTGTGTTTTTATTAATTATGTAACATTTTTATTTAATAATATTTTTTTATAACTATGTGTTTCAAGTATATAATACTACCCTGTTCAAAAGGAAGACATATAACCTAAGGGTTTGTACCTAAAATAATTAAGAATTAAAAAAGTAGATAATTAAGGCACAAAAAATATGTCTGTAATGCATATAGATATGATATAACAATCAGAGTACGTCCGTAATGTGATGATAAAAGCTCAATCTCTCAGAATCATGAATGTAGTAAACCTGTTTGAGTGGCTACATCCACCTCACGTCTAATTTGGATATACTACGGTATCATGCGTCTCGTAGCACATACCGATTTCATGTAGCACTTACGTAGCATGTGCAAATCAATATTGAAGTCTACATGAGGAAACGGTGTAATTAAATACTATATTTTTAAAAAATGTTTACATTTTTATTGAAAGACTGTCAACGCGTTGAACAATGTCACTGTTTTGTTATTGGTAATGATCCTAAAATAAACAAATGATCCTGCGCGTCCTTCTCAGATCACTAGTTTTCTGGTACATTAAAATCTGTAAGTAATGACTATCTTTATGAATCGTTTCATATTTTTCATTTCATCCCACAGTAGTGAGGTAAAACTTACATGAAGTGATCTTTGTTACATATATCAACTTAACTTTGATGTTATAATGTGTATAAACAACGAATCACGACACGATTATCTTCGGCGCACGTATTGCGCTCATTTGTAATTTATTCGCAAACTCATCGCAAGTTGTACAATGCTGGTGGAATTAACATTTATATCTGCACGGACCAACTTGCGTTAAATTATAATGTGGGCAAATTTCCGCATACTGTAACGACAATACGTTACGGATCTGACCAAGTTGCTTCCGTTGTTTCGCGTTTTGTTCAACCGGTGATTTACATTTCGCTTTATTTCTTTTGCATTCACCTTTATAGGTTTTGAAATACTGGGCAGTTCAATATTATTTTATTAACGCACATATTTTGTCAAAAAGAAATGATTTCTTAAATGTTGTTTAAAATAATGTTTTTACAATACTGTGGGCGATGAAGGCTTAAATGCCCAGAAACATATTTAACTGCTACTATAGCTCACGATCATTAAGTTATAGTGGTTTTTAAGTAGGTGAAAAATAGAGGGTGTTTAGTTAGATAATTTATAACACTCGACAAATTAAGCGACCCTAGACAAAATATGTTTGGGCACCCCATATTTATATGCTATAAAGTAGCGAGTTGTTATCTTAATGTAAAAAATATGTCAGTATATAACACACGTAAAGAACACTTTTACATGATCACCTTTTTTACGTTTGTTTGTATGTATCTTACGTGAGTAGTGTTGAGTTCAGAATTACTGTACGTCTATATTTCATAAGAAAAGTGTGTTTGTTTCGATTAAGACTAAGAGCAATGACTGGCCAGCTTTTATAATTTGGCCTGCTCCTTGATATTAATGATTAACCAAAACTTTTTAAAGCTCGAGAACATCATTGTAGATTTATAAAAGAAATCTCAGAGCTCTCGTGGGTACATTGTCTTTAATTAGTTGTTACATGCTTATTTTTGAAGAGTTTCTGTCCAATCCAGACAAAGCCATTAAATGTATAAAGAGTATAAATATTATGTGGAAAGTTTGAGGGTTATTCGAACGTGTCGGGGATTAAGTAGCGAGCACAAAAACGTAATCCCGTTTGCATAGGTGTTTTTCGAACCTGTTTGCGTCTCACCTTATTGTGTTGAAGAAATATTTGCTCAGGTTTTAGAGTTCCATACGAAAAGTATTCTAAATGTATCGAACGTTATAGAATAATGAAAATTCTATCTAATTTTAGGTAGGTTAACTACGTTAGGAAATGGAGTAGTCAAATGAATGTTGCAATGACAATCGTATTGTTTAAATAACTTTCAATAACGTATATAAATGTAAATTTATCATATTATATTTGTGAGATGAGCATGTTTGTTGGCTGCGATAACTATATAGTTTATCAGTTGTATTCGCACCCATAACACATAAAAGATTGCCTTGCGGCTAACTGGCTGTGTGTGAAATATGACCTGATATTCTTAATGTTTCGTTTGCTATACAGCGATATTGATCAGTGAGAGATCGTATCATTAATATAAGTTTAATAGTGTCTTTCTACAAAGACTTGAATTTAAAGTTACTCCAGAATTCATTTTTCCACCAAAGCTTTCTTGAATTATTAAGTTTTGACGTCGGTTAAAATTGGTAAAAACTGTAGTGTACAGATGCGGAACCAATTTATAATGATATGTTACGATCGTCTAGTCCCTATTTGCTGAAGGGCCGGGATACCTGGAAGTTGTAATACACAAGTGATTTGTTTGTTATCGATATATTGAAAAAGTGCTCACTGTTTATGCTCAAGCTAGTGAGTATTATTAAAGATTTTTCATTCACCTTATTACTGTCGCTTGCAATAATTATAAAACTTCGTTCTATATATTTTGTTTCATATCCTGAAACTGATTTGTTAACCTTATCCAATGCTGAATTGATAATTTTTATCGGCCCAATGCTAAAATATGCATTGAAACCACACCTGAAAGGCCACCGCAAGCTTACTTTGATGCGGTCCTTCTACGTAAGACTCGAAATTTTCTCTCTAGCCACAAGCTCCTTAGATATACTAATATATTTTAGACCTTGAAGTAATAAAAGATATGTACCTAACTCATACAGTTGGTAAAACGTACCAAGAAAACCTGGACTCCGGAGAAAGGTCGATAATGATTTGAACGAGGTATATAAATAAAAAACTAACTTTATAAGTGAAGTAAATATTTTTAATACTATGTTCAAATTTACAATCCGATATAAAGTTGAACTCATATCACGTTTCGCTGTTATCAATAGCGACCATAAAGGAATTCTGTTTGCGCGTTACGATTTACAAAAAGATAAAGCCTTGAAATTGATCTGAATAAAATTTATTTAAAAATATATAACGTTTTTATAATGTGACGTTAACATGAAGTAATGATATTGGTAGGTACTCCGAAGTGGAGGAATTATTTTGTATGTAATTGGCATTTGCATGTGTAAGTGAAAAATATAAGCACAAAAAACACCTGTCTTGTCATTACTAAAGTAACTCTGTTTATTATTAAGCCTTTTGTAGGGCTTGTAGAATCAATAAAATTAGGTCATTATATAAACTATAATATCATATGATAACCCTCAAAACCGATTCAGTCTAAAACAGACCCTTTTCACTTTGAATAAAAAAACACAATTTTTAAATCTCCTAATTTAAATTAGATACGTACATATGTCACTCACTACATGTCGTAATTATTTATAGTGCGAATAGTTTATGAGCTTACGAATATTGTGTTTAAAATATATGACAATGTGCCGATAGACAAATATTATATGATTTTTAATGGAATTTAGTATGTATGTAAAAGTATTATATCTATCTTTTATCGCCGCGACTGACAAACATCGTAAAAATCAACAAAATGAATTTAGTTGACGATCGCCCGTGCGTACGACTACATATGCCACGGGCCATTTTAAAAATTAATCATGATACACGACGGGGGGTTTTCGTCGGATGATTTCCCAACAATTTTCCGGCTACGTGGCCAAATCTAGCTGCTGTCGGATTGGCTTGACGGTCTAATGCGTCACTCCACGAATATTCAATTTTTGCTTGCTTTATGTAGAATTGTTTATTTCACAATCCTATTTTGTTGAGAGATTGCTTCCTTGGATACGAAGAGTGGAAGATAACAGTGTTCTAGGTATACTGCAGGGACATTTTTTGTTCAAAGAATAAGAATTAGTTGTTTAGTTCTGTTTTATTTCTATATCATGAATGCAATCGTCTGTATATATTCCATGTATAGGGAACAGTATGTTAGGTAAAAAAGGAAATATAGTATAGTATATAAATAAATATATAGTTAGTATATAAAGTAAAAATATAGTATAGTATAGTAAGTTTATCAGCTGTGTTAACAGCCATAATATTAGTTATAAATAGCTTATATTTTGGCTAACGGACCGAGTCCTGACATTATGATTATTAGATAAGGCAGTGTATGAAACTAATCAAAGCTTGTCAAACTAATTGTCATCAAAAATTGTCAAACTTGCTAAAACACTCGTATGATAATTATGTTAGTGTGTTTTAATACCCCGCATTATACAAAAGTTCCATAAACTGCTATTAATAAATCTTAATTTTCTTTGCGGCTTTGAGTTACAACAGTATTGGTTTAAAGTGTGCCATATAAAATTGAAAGCACTTTAGTGGATTGCTTAATCACAGGGGTCCATGCCCTGGGCGGTTTAATACCATTTTAATAAAGCCTTATAGTTCTGTAAAACGGGGAATAATTGCAGTCGTTATAAATGTGAAAATTTAATATTGCCATTTATTGAATTCCATTGAATGGAATCAGTCTTGAATTGGTTTTATTTTGATATTTCAAAAATTAAGTTTACTTCGAAAAGGTCATATTCCCGGAATCATTCTGCAAATAGTTAATAATAAAAAATCAAATTAAAAAATATAACTTTTATAACAATTTCAGCATCTCAAAATTAAATTTGTAATTAATGAAGTCGGTCAAAAAGGAGCCAAATTTTGCGGTAATAATTAATTAGTTTAACAGTTTATCGTAATTAATCGAAGGGTCAGAGTCCAAAGTTATGTTCAAGTATGATTATGAAGTTAAAAAAATAGTACGGCCTTATTATATACGTTATTCGTTGTAGCGTGTGCTTTGTTAAGAGTGTCGATCGATCGTACTCTTAAATTACCCAGTGGTCCTCCTATTATCAAGTCTTATACCACATAATCATAGACCTCATTAATACATCATAATGAGCGTTTAGCATCAATTGTAATCGTTATAATCATGAATATGTATTTCTATATAATTGGCGCATATAATGCTTAGCAGTATTAGCATAATTTGTCGTAGTTCCGATGGCCGATGTTTATCAGACACATTTCTATGTAAATACCAACGTCTGATTGGTAATTGCTGATTGTGGAATTGAGTGCCCTGTTATAATTGATTGTTGTGCAATGTTTGAGTATTTCCTTACTGTTTTAGTGAGTTGAGTGAGAAAACGAGCAAGAATGTAGAGCAACTATAAAATATAGGTTGAGGATTTTCTTAGGAGAGACGAAATTCGTTTTTCAGAGCAATGCTCTGGACGCTTTTAAACGTCACTTAACTTGACGAGCCCCGCTTGAGAGGAGTTGCCAATTTTTGAGCAGAGTTGTTTGACCTCGGAGACGCATCCGTCGATACAATCATTTTAATTAGATGTAACTTATTTTGCGTGCAATGTGCACAAAACCATCTTTATGAATTGAAAATCACACGATTTGAAATATAACAGTTAAAGAAACAAATAGTTTTAAATGGTCTTATTCAGTACACTCGCATTCGTAGTAAATGTAACTTAATAGCCTTACCACAAGACTGATTCAAAGAGAAATGAAGAACAACGGTATATACAGTAGACTTGCAGCATATTAAAGTAAATGACAAGAAAGTTATCATATAACGTTTAATAGGGAATACCAGTTGGGATGCGTTTTAAAAATGATATTAAAAATTAGTACTTATACAATATTTTAAGTGTTTAATTTACTAATTATTTATGTATTATTTATTCGTTGAACAAGACTTATTGGTGTCCGGCGAGTTATCTGAGATATGTAATCTCAGTATTACGTGGCATTACTAGGGACAGTGTAAAGTGGCATTGTTTCAGCCATCAAGCGAAGGACAAAAGAGCTCACTTAAGCCGGGTAAGCCCGCCCGTGTTTGTACAGAAGGCAATAATGGACGATGTCACTCCCAACATTTGACCAGTCACAAGGCGAACTGGCAACGTACGCTCCAATACCAGACGAAAACACTCTACTATTGTCTCTTTATTAACTATGGATATTTTCAAATTGGTAATTTCTTTTCGCCCTTAAGTTGTGTATACTTATGATAATCACACGTTATTTGCTTATCCCAGATATAGGCGATTGTCGAACCTAGATACATATTAACTAATAATGCCCTGTCCTCAATGGGCTTAACAATTTAGGGAGATCTTGTGCTTGGTATTAGTGGCACTGCAAAGGAAGGGTCTGAACTCAAACTAATTTATTGTGGCCCAATTGAATCTTCATTTGACAACAATTGGGAAGGCCTTTGTAACCTGTAAGGATTTGTTTCATTATGCCGGTGCTAACCCCTGAATAACCCGACGTGCGTGACATTCTGATAAAGTGACTGTCTTTAATATACGACTTCCTATTGGTTCCGTGCTAACTAAATGTATATTTGTTGATTGGACTCGGTACGGGTCTTTGGTAAGAGATATGCCATATTCATATACTTCATGTATAGGAAAATTAGTTTCCTTTGCCACCGCACTTTTCGGCTGAATAGTTTGCGGCTGGCAAAGGCCCATTTGTTTATGACTGAAAACAAATACTGATAAAATTTAGATTAATAAAAATTGGCACTGCTTCTATAACTATAAGCGTATGTTACACTGAAGATTTTGTAAGGTAATATACAGTTTTACAGTGAACAATTACACTCTTTAGCGAATGTAAAAATTATTTTCCTAATGCAAAAACGTCCACTCAATTTCTTTTCACAATAAGTCGTAAGCTTTTGCAATTTTCTTACTTGAAATCAGTATGTTAGTACCAAGGCCGAGATATCTAAGTATGTATTAACACGGAGATTAGCGTGTCTTCGGGATTACTTTCAAGCTTTTGAAATAGTCGAATTGCAGCACATTAATAATTTTTGTAGGAAAGCTGCGACTTGGGGCTCATAACAGCGGAAAGCGCATTTGATGACTCCACCGGGACGAGTTACCGCCGTGTATCATCCGCACTAGTAACTTTTAATTAAAACTAAATTGTATAAAAATATTACTCCGTGTGGGGATATTAAATAATTATATTTACGATTTGACCTTTTATTTATAAAAGTGTTTTTATTAGTTCATATAGATGATTTATTGAATCAGGCGTTACTTTGCGGAAGTCCATAGTTCAAAAACCCAATAGACCAGTATGAAAGCAGTACTCCGCGAAAAACCCACAACCACTCAACGCACGTTTCGCTCCGACACCGGAGCATCATCAGGAGATGTTGCCTCTACGAACAGCGTTCGATGAGTCGAGTGGTTGTGGGTTGTTTCGCGGAGTACTGCTTTCATACTGGTCTATTGGGTTTTTCATATAGATGATGTTTTGTTTTAATTTTTTTGTTAATGTTGACGATGCGGTGGATGTAAAATTTTAAATACAATTTATATACCTCCGTTTCATTTATGTATATATAAATATAAAGAGAACCTCTTTATTTCTAACATTTCTTATTTAAGACAGAGACACATGTCAATCATTCATTTTTATTTTTTCTGTAAAATAATGTATTTCAATTTAATGTATTAGTTTTTTATGTTTGTAAAATTGTTAATAGTGAAATGTACAGTTTTAAAATGGCTTTGTACTTAGTACAAACATGTTTATTTTGCACATTAATTCTTTGATATAGAAATTACAATTTCAGCGTCCCACTGTTGAGCGAAACACTGTATTGTATATACTTAAATAGAAACAATACACTTCGTATGTCGAAATCTATTTGCATCGTGTAAGTGCTTTGCGTATAAGTGTTTAATGGACCGTCTCAAGATGCTTTACGCATTTCACGTACGAAGAACGTTATATGAGGAGGAACAAAATCGTCCTGTACTTAATTATGATTTTATTGTTTATTTTTAATAATATTGAGAAAGATTTTTTTTTAAATTAATCTCCAATGATTTTATTACTTATTGCCATTTTTAATGATATTGAGAAAATATATAATTTTTTTAATTAATCGTCTTTTATTTCCTTAAAACAGTAATATGCTTATAGAACGCACATTTCAATATTATTGTGCGATATATGGATTAATAAAACAATTCATATTCAAAATGAATGTAGACGTCTAAGTATTTCTAATAAAACTCCGCTTCTGAGAAATTCAATAAAAATCATCTTAAGGCTTTGCATAGTAAAGTAGAAGAATATATGGTTTTGTTACTTATAAAATAACAGTGTATTTATTGGTCGGACACAATCAAATACTTTATTAACACTACATATAGTGTATTTTGAATACCTCTCACTTTAAAAGAAACCATTACCATTATGTAAGTACCTATTTAGTGTAAGGCTCCAACACTATCTATGGCCTTAGAAACTCACGCTCAGCCATAAGAATAACGCTGCTCTAACCTCTAGGTAAATATTTAGGTGTTTTGACCTAAATATAAAACCTCTAATTTTAATAAACTTTTGTTTAAAGTAAAAAGCGAGTAAAGAGTAAGCCCACCTTAAACTTTGTAGCCGATACTGGAATGAAAATTTCTTGTTTTACCTACTGGAATGAAATCGTTTATGAGGCAGC
The DNA here is from genome assembly GCA_963693355.1 of Pontia daplidice. Classification (NCBI taxonomy): domain Eukaryota; kingdom Metazoa; phylum Arthropoda; class Insecta; order Lepidoptera; family Pieridae; genus Pontia; species Pontia daplidice. The sequence continues at coordinate 6,408,859 of CAVNZL010000136.1, read as the reverse complement.
GGAATATTGTGCTAATAAGCAAACAAGAGCTTAGGAAATATAGAGGTTCTTTTATTTAATATAGAAACGATGTTTGTTTAGTTAATTTAATTATTCTATTCATACTAAACTTTGTTTTACATGTTTTTGAATGACGTTGAAAAAATATATATTTTATTCACCTTGTAAAAGGTTTTTATTTATTTGCAATTGTCTCACCATTAATCTCCATTTTGATTTAGTCTTTTATACACAAGTACACAATAGACATAACCACTTAATATGGTCTGTCTTATTTGTATGTATGTATGTCTTATTTTTCGTAACGTAATAAAACAATTCATAGTCAAAATACATTTCCGTCTGACAAATCGTATAACACAAACAAAATTCACAAGAATAAAAAGTAATATAGGCATGCATTAATAAAAAGTAAAATTTACTGATTAATTATTTGTACCTATAAAATCCTTAAAGTTTTCGGAGCTTTTACGATATTCTAAAAGCTGCGCATTTATGATTAACATGAAAGTTTTTAACGGTGACTATCATAATCCTCCCGAGTAAAGTGTATTCATAAAACTATCTAGACAGTTTTAATTAATTTTGCGCTCTGCTGGAATAAGACTCAATGTTGTACAATATTATTTTTTAAATATATATATGATTTTGTAAATATAAAGTAGGTATCCGGCGGTAGATGTTGCACACCAGTAATCTTCAATCATTTCAGAATACAAATTTAACGTCGGTCAATTATTACATTTATCTGAATTTCAATTCAGAATGAAGTAATTTTTAATTGTATACTATACAGAGCTGTTCAACTATTTTTCTTATAAAACTAGCACAACGACTAAAATAACCGTCGAGATGGTACAATAATAATGGCATCGTAGAGCCAAAACTAGGTTATCACTTTCCAAGGGTCGATGTATGATATCTATCACCGAGCGCTCTGAAAACTTTTTGCAGAAAACTTGTATTTGTATGTGACACTACTGCAGGTATAAGTCCGAACAATTCATAAGAGTATTCCCCTTTTTACATGCGGTGTTACAACCAGTAAATCCGCATCAGCAATTCAACATCTAGGGGGGTTCTAAAACAGAGGCAAGACTTGCTTCGTAAATTATTCACTATAGAATTATGAAATCATATGCAATAGTTGGTAGACAAATCGTAAATCACGAAGCTATGATTAATACTTATAAAATTTGAGGCAAACGCATTAGTTTTGTAGCAGTGGTTAAAATTAATAATAATGTTAATAAACTTTCGTGTCGAAATAATCTTCAACTATTTCCCGCTTTCTTTGTGAATAGGTAACAAGAATAAGAAATGCCATGTCCAATTTTCACAGCACGTTGCTGCGAAAGCCGTGGCTTATGGACCGTTGCAATATTCTTTCTTGTAAGCTCCTAAACCATGTTCATTCTTTCATAAAAACGCTTATTCTGCACTTTATTTATCTACGAAGCTTTGTAATCTTTTAATATTTTTATACAAAGTATGGACGCGAACACGTTTTCAATTGTATATTGTAGCTCACATAAATCCTTTATAATAAAATTAGCTGACTTGGCAAACGTTGTATTGCCATACATGTGATTTCTGGCAATCATACTTTTTAGCTCAATAAAACAATTAATAATTAAAAAAATAGAGATTGATCGTAGAGGGGTAAAAAATTAGGGTTGTTTGTATTTTTGTATGCTGTATCATGAAAAAATTAAAAACCTTTTTTATCTAAAATTGAAAAAAGAACTTTAGGGGTGGATTACCCTTAATGTTTAAGGGGATTAAAAATAGATGTCCGATTCTCAGACCTAGTCAGTCTTGTTAAACAAACTTAAAATAATAATACTTTCCCATCATCATATGGTTCGAATACCAAATTTTTGGGTTTACGACTGCATTTCTCGAGCAAAAACTAACAATGATACCTAAGAAGGTTTTTATGTAAAACTCTGGAATAATTGAATTACAACAGCTGAGAAGACCAAAGCAATCCAAGTAAACAGCACGTACAAGTGTGTTGAGTGCGCCCTGAAAGGAATAAATGTAATGTGTTCCGTTGGGAATTGAGTCCAAATTAACAAGTAGCCTTAATTGCCTAGAAGAAACCCGGTGGTATATTGTGAGTGGGTAATTCTATATTGAAAAATCCTAGTCGCATTGTCTTCAAGTAAATAACACGTAAACGGGTATAGATCGCAACTTGTAGTCCCCCGGAGTTGGGAAACTTGGGAGATATACCGCGATGTTTATGAGAGCTTAAATTCGAAATCGAATTGCGACGATATCGAATGCAATTCTCTTCTCTATTTAGAAAGCCATTGGCAACCTTCCCGCAGGAGACAAACGTGCCCGAATACGTGACTTAAACGTTAGTTAACGTGGGACAATTTAATCTTGTGGTATTCTCATTGAAACGTCTCAAAATGAAATTGTGCGATACAAGACGTAATGTTACGCCGTTTAGGGTGCAAATTAGCGATCATAATCTATGTATTTTTACAGTCATATTTTTTTACAATTACTAATAACAATATAACGAGGCTTAACTTCGGGAAAAAGCGTCCAGCATCTTAGATTAAATTATATGGAATATTTAAATCTATTCCAAATTTATCTATCGGTAAGACTTAGTTATTACCTAAGTATTTATAAGTATCTCAGTTTAGTGTCCAAAAATTTAAAGGTCACCTTATTCAACATAATACAATGTTTATTAATATACGTTCCACACACAGGGTATATTTACAATCAGCTCGTTCATCGTTTAATCTGAGAACATATGATTTTTATGACTCAATTTAAGATATTGGCTCCGACATGTGAGTGTGCATAAAACTTACTTGGAGAAAATGTTTCCACTTCACGGTTTGAATTTAAGACGACATTTCCAAACTCTGTTGCATTTTACGTACTCGGGAATATTTGAATGAATTTTAATAGGATAGACTTATATAATGAAGTATTTGTTGAGAGAACCAAATTAAGATCGTTGAGTCATTAGCATTATGTAAAAATTTTAAACTACTCGTAGTGTTACTAAAAACTATAGTGAAATGAGACGGATTAGTGAATTAGTTATTAGTTTATGAGACTAATCACACTGAAAATTACAAAAAATAGTAATTACAGCATTTGAAAATTCAACTGTTTAGTTGTTCAACACGCCGATGATTGTTTCATCGGACTGTCAATTTGTTAAACATTTTAAAATTTGCATGTTACTCAAAGGGGTTATGCATAATAACATTTAAAAAGGTAAAGTTGATATTTAATAGCATTTATTTCTTATTAAATACGGTAACTTTGAAACCGTCTCCACGTATTTAGAATTGATTCAATTGGAAGCCCTAAAAGGTGAGGTCTGGACGTGACCACGGTTGCTGAAAAGCATCCCAAATGTATATAAAAATAACAATAAAACGTCTCTTAGTCCGGAACCTAGTATTGTATTTAAATGTTTTACTAGCCTTAATAAAGACAATATTATAACCATAAAAATCGTCCATCAGTTGTTAAAATTAATAGCTAGCACAGTTCCTTTGTATAGTTTACAGCTTCAAATGAATTCAACAGACGACACGTAGTGTCATCTATTAATAAATCATAAAACGACCTGAGCTCCATTCAGATATTCACGATAAAAACGTCATAGGAAAGTATCAAAATAACAAGAAGCTCTCGTTCGTCTTTACGCTACAAGATAGTTCAATTTCATGGAAAACTGAAATCAGTAATTAGTCTAGCCTTTCAAAGATCGTAACGATACAGAATGTGGTGCTTGAGTTAAGTGGCTGACTGCCTCTCAAACACCGGCTGGAGTGGCTTGTTAATTCGATGAATCAAATCAATAATTTATTTCTTATACTTGAGAGTTTTCAATCTACACAATTTTTTATATTTACTTATGTTGGACGAACTTCAATTTGTCCCTGAGTTGTTTATGAAAGAAGCAACTGTATCTATGTATTTGTCTGTCAGCTTATGAAGTCAAAAATATGATTTCCTTTTGAATTCGATTTCAATAGAATAGAGTAGGTATATACACAATTTGATTTTGATTCATGTATTTCGATATGTACTGTTCTATTATCGCAAACAATAATTTTGCATTAAAATATGTGTGTATAACCAGAGCCTTATTACTGACTTTATTACTAGACGATTGGGATTTATAAAAAACTCACTGTCATTCTATAGAAAACAACTAATAAAAATTTAGCCATTACATAGACATGCATGACAAAAATGAAGGATGTACGCAAGAGCTATTATATTGTATATAAAGTAGCTATAGAACCTTAATGAAAGTGGTAACACTTCATATTATATAGTAAACAGTTATCCTAAATTTAATTTGATACGAGTTATATAAATAAATCTTGAAATACATATATTCCCTCAAAGAAAATGGCTTAGTGAAGAGATTAAATACAGCTATTACCCCTCCTTCAATAGATTATAGACATGTCCAGGCTATAGATTCGGTCGCAGGTGGCCATAGTCCGGTGCATTTACCCTACGGTACACGTGAATCGTTAACTAAACCCGCGCTCAAATTCCGCTCTCGTTTTGATTGTTGTTAAACAGCTTCTACGTTGGAGATTTTAATTATATTGCCTCGTATAGACGTGTTTTTAATTATAAAATTCATTTAATGTATGCTGATTCTTGAAACGCTCTCCTAGCATTAAATATATACTTATAATTGAATATTTTTTTATGCTATAACGTTGTTTTTACATTATATCCAATTTTTAACTTAAAAAATGATATTTTATTCCCATTTCCAAAGCTTTTACAAAGCCACATTTGCGATAGGATTTACGTTTAAAATAGGAATTCTATTTTAAGATATTATACATTTACCCATCCAATATAGAACCTTTAATTATAATAAACCCCATGACATAACATGTTTCCGGGTAATAAATTTGCGGCCACGCAAATAAAGGGCGAAAAGGGAAACAATTATAGGGACAAACCGGAATTATTTAGTCAATATACCGAGAGGGCGATTGTATCAGTCGCTACTGTACGAGGTGTTTTATTGCGCTATCGAAACGGCCGAGATAAAATCCTAACAGATTGTTGAATGGTTTTAAAATGCCTTATATTTATGTCGCTATTGTCATTGAGTTTGGCTATTCCTGTAGGTTTTTTCCCTTAGTTTTATCAGCCGGTCTAGCTTCGATTGAAAGTTTATTAAAGCCCAATTTTGCCTCAGTATAGGACTTGGAAACATGAAAATAGTGAACTTATAAGGCCTCCATTGAATCATTTAAGGATGAAATTTTTAAGACTGATGCCGTTATAACAAATACTAAGGAACTTTTATATTTAAGGAGCTCTTACTTACTAGGAGACTTTACTCGTTTCTTTCTAATGTATTCACAACAGCTATACATAAAGGGACAAAACCAAAATTTTTTACGTTAGATTTTGAAATTATCACACAGTACGTTAAGATAATGAGACAAGATTAAAGTAAGAGGTGTTTCACCTCGCAAATTAATCGATCTATCGTGGAGTCATAACTTTAATAACTTAGGAACTAAATACCTATAAAGTCGTCAAACAAATGAGTGTATCTGGTTGCACAGTTTACTCACTTTTATTGCGTCTCAACAAAATATGTTACAAAAAAAATCTTATTTATCTGAACGTATGAGTTATGATGTATATCCTAAAACAAAAGGAGAAATAAGTTGCTTTCAAATGTTTCCGTTACTACCAAAGTGTTCTGTAAAGAAGGATTTTTTTTTTAAATATAGAAATAAAAATCAAGAAAAAAATCATATTCACACACACACACCATCGCAGAGGACACTCGGGCTAGCCTTTCAATGAGGCCCAATGAATTATTTCAATTTCATTAAACAAATCTTTCATGAACCAAATTAACTTATACCTAGATTAACAATACGATAAGATACATAATTTTTAAAGGAGATGTTCTAAAAACTATTGATAAATTGAATCACTACCGGGTCAGTAAACTGTATCCCGAAGAACTTGCAGACAGGCGCGACCACAAATCATTATAAGTTGCAATTACCGAGCCTCGTAAATACCGCGCCGTATATATTAGCTGCATAGTTGCAAAGAATGCATTTGTTATTGCTGCTTTAGATCATGTCATCCAATTCTCATCCAACTATATTGAATATCACAAATATATTTGAGATGTTCTATTATTTTTTTTTAAATTTTTCTGCTCAGTTACAACAGCTCTTTTGTAACAGCCAATGTTATACACACGCCATAAATAAGATTGATGAAAACGAAAATATCTTGCGAAAAATATGATACTTTTAATTTCTATTCGTAGAAGCACGTACGGAAATCCACTAGGCCCATACACAAAAGTGCTGTTACAATTTATATCCACGCCTACGCAAACGATGTTGAGAACATTTTTTTGTCCAGACATCGTATTTCCTTTTTCCTCGTGCATTATCCCGTAACATTAATTCTGCGTTTGGGAAGGACAAGGAATAAATTCGCTTAATCTAATACAAGCAACACTGAGAACAAAGTAAACGTGGTGCGAAATTAACAAATACCGCTCTTACACGTTTGAGACACACTATCAAAGACGAGGTTGCTGTAGTGTCTGCGATGTTTGACTTGTAGGGATATTTAATATAATTAATATGGCTGCGTCTATGCTGAAATTACGTTTATCATTTGGCAATAGATGATAGTGAAATTAGTTGTAAAATTGCAGAATGTGACGTCCCCGAAATCACTGGTGAAAATATTTAATTTAGTTTAGGATATAATATATTATGTTTACAGTTTTAATTTTGATAGAGTTTACTTAATCTGGTATTTTGTATTGGCTTGTCTGTCAATGTTAATGTTTAAGAATTTAGGTGGTTTTTAAAAAAAATATTTAGTGCTTAGAGACGAAACGTATGAGACTATTATTTTTATTTTGAGCTTTTATTTTCATCTTTCTTTATTAAAACTACAATCGAAGCAACACATGGAATAAATATTTAATCCAGGCTTTTCCGTTACCGTGAAAGATAATTGTCTGCAAGTATGGTCAACCTATCTGCCCTTCGAAGCGTAGAAAACTGAGAACTAGCGCAGCTTAGCTGTAATCCCACGCGAATATAAACAATACCGCTAAAACAAACAGAGCCAACGTAACGTTAAATTAAATGCTCTTTAATTGCAAAGAAGATATGTTATTCTTGCGGTAATACCCTTTAAACCACCGTTTATATAACAAAGACAAACGTTTTAAATGTAACACGAAGTATATGAAACATAGACTTAGTTGACGTCGAAAGAAATTTTAAATATTTAAATTTCATGGAGTTATTCATCGAAATAAAAAATAGGTTGAAATAAAGTGGCTAAAAAATGCTTTATCTCTTTTCACGTCTTTATCAGTTGTATGTATGATCTGGTGTCATCGTGTTAGAGAACCACTTAGTATTTTTCACTGTTTCGACCCATGTTTTATATTGTTCTTTTTTAATAGTGTAAGCGGACTGCAATAAGTCACGCTTTTCAATAAAATAAAACTTTTGATTGACTTAAAACCCACCTAAGAAACAGGTAAGTCTGTGCATTTCGTACCGTTCCTATCGTAAAGTTTATCTGCAGTGAAGTAGAAGCACAATGGAAGGTCTTGATAGCAAATTACTTCCTCATTGTGCATTCTAGCGTCGTACCACCGTCTCGTCTCTCATTAGCCAATCATTTGCCAAACCTTGTTATACTCGAAACGACATTCGAACTATACTTGGACAAGTTATTAATTATTTTGTGCAGATTTAATATTGTACGAGAAGTCGAATTCATTGACAGGTGATGTGTAATTTATCCTGCACTGTGATTAGTTTAAGATCGTTGCAGATATTAGTAAAGCAAGTTTCTCTGCATGTCATTTACAGAACATTAGGGCAGATCAAGCAGGTTAGAAGCAGGCCATATCTTTAAATTTCGAACATTTTATTATCGTACATGATAACCAAAAGCATGTAGATCCAAACACTTAAAATATAATGTAACAGGCCTATTTACCGTTGATATAATAAACCTCTCCGAGTGTTGGCTGGAAGGCGTAAACCACAATATATTGCGGAGACGAGCAACAGCTCCCTGAATCTCCCCTGAAATTACTGTCTTGCCACGTTCATAAATTGCACTTATGCATTCACATAAATGTATAAACACGGCGACCGCACTGCACCATATCCTGCATATCATCTACAATGTTATCCCACTCTTACAGCCTTACTCATACGAATCAGATGTGACAAAGTTTTAATACCCGGCGGTAGATATTGCGATATAAAATATATTGAATATAAATTAGATGACTCATTTGGGCACAATGCTGGACTGCCGAACAGATGATCCTGGATTCGATACGTGTGATGTGGTGAGCATACCAGTTGGCTGTGGTCTGCTTCGCATAAATATGTTTTTAAAAAAGCCGATATTACGTCAGTAATTACAAACTGCCATACAGATGAAACCCAATTGTTAACAAATTCTAATTTCCGATATACATCCTACAAAGCAGCCTCCAAGTTTTTCCAATCTATATGGCTTTAATCCTTTAAGTGCGGCGAGTTCGCGCTTTAATCCTGTCTTCGTTATTATCAAAGTTTTCGTTGCGTCGATTTCCTACTTATAAATCTTGAAATAGTCGCGTGGAAGTTCTACTTTAAGACGACAGTTCTGTTTCTAACACTCTAACTTTTCTCGGAAATATCTTTGCCTTTAACAAAGGTTTTCATTGTGTTAGTTTTGCACATTTAACAATTAGATACAGACACGTGTTAAGAGATTTAATATGCTTGTTGTAGGTATTCTGAGCTGTGATGCCTTTGTGTTTTTGAATCAATTAATAATAATTAACTTAATGAAAGTACTACTTAGATGAAGGTTTTATTAAACTTTTTATTAAACAAACTGTTTTATAAAGTTATCTATAATATTAAAGTCTAAAGTAATATCTGTTAAGATACATCACTATAGTTGAAAAAGCGTAATAAAATTTATAAAAAATTGTATAATAATAAAGATTTTTGGTTCTCTGTTTGTTAAAACTGGTAAGATTTGAATTTAAAAGGAATATCTATACTGCTAAAGAAGTATGAAGTAAATTTATCATATAATTTACTATTCGTATTTAAAATCACCTTATACTAAGTAATATTTGGATAAAAATAACTTATTCTATTTTACAGACTTCTCCGTTTAGACTATACTTTCTGTTTTCAATAAAGAAAAGGATTTTGTAACGATACAGCAATTGTATTGGGAAAGTAGTGTTTGATATTAATGTGTTCATATGGCCAATCACAAATGAAAAATATAAATTTTGTTACATTTTTCTTATCGAGTTTTTGTTGTTCAAAAGTGTATGTTAAAAATATACTATTTTATTCTATATAGACATCGGCACATTATTAATACATCGTACTTAAATGTTAATTTGGAAACTGTAGAATAAAGAAAATGTGTACTCTTTTCAAGTAAATTTGTTTACGAAGTGTTGTCGCAATTAACGGCAATTTGTTCGTCCCAGGTGAGTACTCTGCTAAAGTTACTACTGTTAGCCAGCTAAGACACAAAATCTTCCTACATTGATATAAAACTATGGGATTTTATTATGTATTTTTTTGTTTTAAATTGAATGAGGAACCATCCTAGTGCTCATCACACTTGGGCAGATCAGGAATAAAATCACGTTTATTGTATGGGAGCCTCTAAAGTAATTATGTTGTTGTATCTTTTAGTTGTACCAGTAAAAGAAATACATTAAAGTGTATGTAATGAAATTTAAACAGTTAAAATTAATCGTTCTTACGGTCCACGATGTAGGAGACGGATATACAAAATGAAATATTTAAATTATGTTTATCAATAAAGAATTTCTCTATTTCATGTCAAAATATGGACAGCGTTATACACTTGTCATATAACAGCCTCCCAAAGGTGCATCCAGTAGTCATATTTCAATAGTTTTATGTGACATTTGCTTAGTACCGTCGCGTCCGTGCAAACATCGGGGCGTAAGGTAAATGGGAACCCTCTTGATACAGTCAGCTCAAGTTATTAGGGTCCGTGTGACCTTGACAACTTGCTTTTGCCATTAGGAATTCATCCGAATTAATACTCTTTTGTTGTATGGTGTAACTTTATCCGTGGTAACAGTGTACAACTGTTAAAATTCTAAAGGCAATTCTAAGTTGCCTACATTATTATTGCTTATTTATTTCTTTGATAAGTCTCACTTATTCCTTATTTAACTGTTACAATGTATTAAGAACGAAAGAGACTGGCGCCCCCAACATAGGGTATCCTAGTGGGGGAGCTAGGGATCTTAGTTTTACTAACTTGTACTTTTTTGAATCTAATAAAGAAATTTATTTATTTATTTATTTTATATTTAGCGTGTGATAGATGTTTTCTGTACAAATTGTCAAGTTACTGGCTTATAAAAGGCACGCGTTTACCCAACAAAAGTATTATTTATAATATCTCATTTATACTTCAATATCAGAAGACTTCAAATTTAAATTACATAAAACAGTTTTAATTAATATATTTGTAATACAAAAAGGAAGAGATTCTTTATTGTATTGGACATATTACGTGAAAACCTAAGAATATTTAGACTCAAGATAATCGTTGATTGTGGCCGAGAAGATCTCTACAGCTTCATCGTGTAATGATTATTTGCAGATAATTGAAGTCTGCGAGTTATAGCCGACATGGGCCGACTGTACTGCAGTGTTTGGATGTTCATATTTAGGTCATATATAGTGAAAATATTTAGATCACCATAAGATTTTGTATCCGTTCAACCATATATTCAATAGTTTAAAGGAATGTATATAAAAATGCATCTATTGAAATAAAAGGCGATCAGTTAATTTGGCATCATATTGCGCAAAAAAAATAATTATATATTCTTAAATAAAAATCCGGTGGATACTACAGAAATATTTGTTATTAATAGATAACATGGCAGTTATACCAACAAATAAATATAAAAGCTACTTTTTTCGAAACTGGTTAAAAGTTATTGTTTTCGGACGATAGCTTTATCAAAGAGAGTATAAATAAAAGACCGGAGGTCGTAACGATCTTTGCCAGAACGTAACCTCTCGTGCGATCAAATTCTTTGTATTTCCGTGCACAGTCCAATTAGGATATTCGAAAGAGCTTTCTCCGTGGAAAAAGTTATATGGCGACCACCACTCTGTAGAGGCCTTTGATTAAGTAAACTATATGGGTAAAGGAAATATGATCCCACAAAAACATTACATGTAAAGCACACAATCTCGCAATGCAATTTGACGTCAAAGTCTTTTCTATATATCTATGGCAGCAGCTATCCGACATCTTTGACGTTCAAAATTTGATTTTTATATATAAACTAGCTGATCCGGCAAATGTTGTTTTGCCATAAATGTGATTTGTGGCAACCATTTTTTTTAGTTCAATAAAAATAATTATCAGCTTTAAGTGTGCGGGGATATGTTTATAATCGAAAGCGTTTTAAACAATAAAAGTATGCTTTATTTAGGTTAGTAAATTAATCTTTATATAACACGTTTGACGGTTTAGCATAGCAGTGCCATCTATTGTTTATAGACAAATCTACGTCAATAATTATACACAAAATTATTTGCAATAAAATAAAATTGCGAATATAATTAAAGATCTAAGCTATCCTATCTCTTAAGTTGTACCAGACTGCTCACGGTGTGTTTAATTTAAAATCGGTTAGGTACGTAGTTTAGGAGTCCATCGCGGACAAACATCGTGACAGGAGATTTATATATATTAAGATATTGTTGATTGCATGATGCATACAATTCGTTATCAACATAATTTAATATGTAACCATTTGGATCTAGAATGAAAAATTACCCTTTTACAGAGTAGCGTAAGATTTTCTCCTCGTATATTATGTTCACCATAAACAAACCAGAGGTTTTGATAAAATTAAAAAAATACAGACAAACAAGCTTATATTGTATCTATAATATGGGTGTTAATGTCTCGACGGCACATAAAGAAAAAAGTGGAAGCATAAAATAATTTTACGAAAGCCTTTAAGAAAAACTAGTCCCATTTAAAAGTCACACAGAATACGATTTTATCACGGTACAAAGTTAGAACTTTCCGCGCCCGAAGCGTCGTTGAAAAACAATGACACATTTTAACGTTTTGCTTTATAAAACTATATTTTCTTTCCGCGGCTTACCTACTTTCTTCGTGGATTGTGAATATTTGTTTTTATTCTCTATTCTATTTGAAAGTTCTCTTGATATTTGACATATCTTTTGTGAGATTTGGACTTATTTTATTTTGAAATGTGAAGCATATTCCGTTCGGTGTACGATTTTATCCAATCAATATTTAATTTTATCTTTAATTTACATTCATAATTTGAATACTTCAATAGTTCATAATAAACCACGAGGATATAGGAGCTCGTAACTATTTCCAAACAAACCAGCTTAATAATCCTATAAATTTTAAACATTAATCATTTTTCAGTGTCTATCGCGCAGATGTTTATAATCTTCGATTAATAGCCCTCTATCACCCTTCGGATTCCGAGACTTAGACGATGAGCAGGTGCTTAAGTTGTCATTCCGCGCATCGGCCACAGCTCCTTAATCCACCTAATGCTTTCGATATTACCTACTATTTGTTCTCGTACTAGACGTTGTTTAGATCGATATAGGAACTATCCTATGGTATACTAATACAATCGAAGATGTTTTATTCCATCAAATCATAAGAACAATAATTGTTAATTGCATTGAACTATGAATTTCGTTTTGGAATTTATATATTTTCACAAATGTCAGTGATATTTGTCGTTGCCATTAGATTTACGAGCTAATAAGTATGTAATAGGAGCACAAATTGCCTGTCAATCCGACACACAGCGTAGACAGCGGCTAACCGCTACGAGCCAGTTAGCGCCGGCCGTGCCCGGATTGGACCGGATAGAACCAGCGCTCGGCGATGAGATCGTTAACCTCAAAGACTCGATGCTGCCTTGTAATTTAACGTCACTATTGTGAATACGAGACGAAACTGGAAAATTTCGCGTTTATATGCAGTTTTATGTTTCAGGGTTTATTTATCCCGTATCACTTAATAATTGAAACATGACCAATATAATTAGCTATTGAAAACGAAAGCCGTGATATGTCATATATTTTAAGAACGAACTCAGTGTAGCCACAACTAAAATATCGACCAAACTCGTTTTAGGTCGCATAGTAAATTGAGGATGCTATTTCAACATCCCTGAATTTCCCGCCGACATAAGATCTTTATTAGAACAGTATTTCCTGGTGAAATTTTTAAATTTCGAAACTACTTCGGAATCGGAATCGTCACTCACCAGTAAAATGTGTTTTAAGTTTGCCACTGTTTAAAGTGACCTGTTTCACATGAAAGCTAAATAAGAACATATCTTTTACAAATGATGATAGTTAATATTGTAAATGCGAAATTTAGAAATTATTGATCATAATAAAGATAGCGTTAAAATACCGGAGTTTTAAATGAATTTTTCGTATCTACGTAACTGTATCCAGATATTTCTCGATTTTACGTTTGAATTTTTTACTGGTCGCCCACTGTGGATTCAGCACACTTCCTACGCCGGACCCCATGCTACCCTTTGCCAAGATTTTCAATTCACGACGGTAAAATTTACATTGCCTTCGGCTAACGCGATAGCCAACAGCGATCTATGATATTTCTTTTGCGTAAAATTAAGAAGCCCTGTTAATACTAATAATTCACATATTTATTCCTTTGACGGCGGCTGCGATGAATTATTCGAAAAACCTATCTTATAATACAAATCTGAAAGAATGTCTTAGATAACTAAAGGAAATTGTAGCGCTATTTTAAACGAAGTCTATATAAAATTTATAATCAATACGTAAATTCCAAATAATATTTGGGATAACTCGATCCCAAACAAACGTTGCATTTGAGTAGTGCAAATCGATAACAGCTATTTCGGTGCATGGCTGCAGACGGAATCAATGTCTAATTGGGAATCACGCCGGCGCAAGCGTCATTTTTAGTAACGATCAATGGTTCTATTTTTATAGTGTTTCGGAGCTTTTATTGAGGTAATATATGTAGGCTGTATGGAACTTATTACTTGTTTCTATTTTATATATTTAAACTCTTTTAAAATAATAAGCAGTGTTGTTTTCATTTTGTATATCGTATATCAAAATACATATACGTATACATAGGTTATTTAACTTAATAATTAAATGGAAGAAGAGTACTTAATGACAATTTCTATATAAAACTCTTTATAACTCCACCGGGAATCCTACACTAACGAAACCAAAACTTTGCCTTTAAAAGAAAGTACATAACAGTTAAAGTTATAAAACGCAACCATTGTATTCTGCGGCCGTCTCAAATGGCCGATAAAATTGTGCATATCTTGATCAAGATTACTACAATTTATTATTAGTTTAAGGTGACATGAATCGTGCAGAATATATGAGGAAATTTCATTACTATGACAATTAACATTGTTAGCCATACAATCACGATTTTATAATCGAAATTATTTAACTTATATAATTGAAAAAAAGTGCGTTTCTTTTGTTTTATGTGATATGCCAATGTTATTTTTATGTGCTCAAGATTAAAAAAGATAAATAAATAATATAGGTAAGAGTCTTAAATATATTTTGATAAAAACTAAATTTTTGGGATAAAATAGGTTTACAAACAGCAATTTCCAAACAATTTCCAAGCCCGTCTTACTTGAAGAAATAAGTACTAATTTTCAAAAAATCACCAATTAGTTTAGAAAAAATTGTTTAATATCTTTCAGCAATAGTTTTCTATAATTGCATATTGTTCAAGGTGTGGGATAATCATTAATAATAATAAATTAATATTGAATTATCAAATCGCGTACAAAGTCAAATAATTTGACACAAAGTCATAATTTTTCATTTGTAAGTTACGAAATTGGTTAACTGTTGGAACAAAGGGCGGGAACGGAGTTGAGGAGTTGTTTTATTAACTTTTAACTTCGAACATTCGTAAAGTTGTCACACACAAAATGTTGAGTATAATATACGCCTAATAAGTAATTGTTTTGAACTGGATTTATGGCTTTTGTTATTTAACAATTCAGAAACAAACATATGATAGCCAGCATGGTGTAAATGTAAGTCCTGAGGTGTGATTAAAGAATTCAAATATAGAATACAAACGTGACAAAATGGGATCTTTCAAAAATAACGTCTTAACTATTGTATAACCCATATGGTTATTTAATCAACAAGTCGTTATACATAGAAATCATAAAACCTTTTTAGAGAAAATAAATGTATTATCAATTAATATTATCAGTATATTATTTTTACACATAGTTAGCCCCAAATTAAGCTATTAATAGCTTGACTGTGAGCTGTTATGTTAACACTCTCACAAACAGCAATTATGCTCATCACACAAATGTTGACCTTACCGGGGATCGAACCCCACACTGTCTGTTCAACAGTCCGGCATGGTGACCATTAATTGCTCCACCTGCGTCGTCAAAAAAGGTAAAAGTCAAATTCTTGAACCTCGTTCGCCTTCCGCTTCCTCCACATAATATTCATAATACAAACTCAGGTTTTTCGTACTGTTTGAATCTTAATTGACTTTTTTTGACAAACTATTTATGAATAAAGATACTGATTCTGAAGGCATTCGAAATGCAACCAACGATTAGTAAAAGCATTTTCCACACATTCATTTTCACATAAAAACAATAAATACAACATTGTAAAGTCCCCGCGTCCGGTAAGGCGGGCAATTTTTCAGGCTCTCTACAGCCGGGAGCATATTTATTGTTGAGGTAGGAAGGATGTAGATTACCATACGACTGCCGTGCTTCGCTGTGCCAACTGCCTTCCGCGGACGATTTTAGGAAAAGCTGGCTCGCCACCAATTAAAACTCGTTATGCTAGTTTAAATCCTAGTTTCATATTAATCGCAATTCTGATCTCTCACTTGGTTTTTAATGTAATGTTTTTGAATATTAGTGTCTTTCAGTTTCTTGACGTCTTACGTGTTTTAGTTTCCGTAAATAAGCGATGACGTAGCATCTATTAATGCGACAAAAAGGCTCTTTTTTACTTGAAACAATTCTTTACAGCGTCTGTTTCGTAAACATTGCTTCTAAGCTAGCCGCTAATCTTGGGAAATAATTTATCGACTTTATGTAAATTTACGATCGTTATTGTATCGTACAATAAATATTTTAAGCGAAACTTTTTACGAACTCAATGAAAACGAACGATAAATCTGTCTAGACTAAATTAAATAAATTTAAGGCAGTAACTGTAATGATAATTCATTTGCTTAATAAAACATTTTATTTCTTCATCGCAATCTAAAGATTGCTTTTTTTATTATATCTTATTTGTATACACATCTGTTTGGTTAGACTTCACGGGAATACTCAAAAGTCAATCGAAAAGCTATCGAGTTGTGTGTATGTGTGTTTACGAACACACGAAGTGTTTGCTAACGCAATACGTACACATATTTCTACGAAATTTCATCCTTGTATTTTAGCTTTTATTGTTGATAGTAGCAAAAATACATTCAACTGCAAGTTACGCG
The DNA here is from genome assembly GCA_963693355.1 of Pontia daplidice. NCBI lineage: Eukaryota > Metazoa > Arthropoda > Insecta > Lepidoptera > Pieridae > Pontia > Pontia daplidice. The sequence goes on along the minus strand of CAVNZL010000136.1, from coordinate 6,392,191 downwards.
GTAAATGTGATATCCTTGGGTTTATTTTCTGCTTTTCTGCGACATTTTGTTTTGTGTGTCTTCACAGTATATATTCTAGACAGTTGTAAAATGGTCGATTGCTTAAAATATATTCATTCAGCAGTTTTATCTACTTCTTAAGTTACGTACTGTACTTTACGGTGTCATTATTATAAGTCTTGCTTTAAATGATAAATTTTAATTATTAAATTCGACTTACGATACACTCTGTGAATTCAGTACACTGTGTTGGAGTATCTGAGTTGAATTTCAGCGTTATCGTATTCCTACTTCATAAACTATTCAGTTGACGCCCACTTCTCAAGTAAGCGAACCGTTTATTTGAAGCTGGCGAAAGGTATTGTGAGAAATGGAACGTTAAACCGGATGTCATGGTATTCTTTGTTTGAACTTTATAATATTCTCAATAATGAGGCATAAGGACACGTTTAAAAGAGATCACCTGGATATTGAACTATTGTAGTTTGAAGAAATAAACATTTTTTTTTGTTTTTCCCTTTGTATTTGTTGTTTATATATAGGTAAATAGTTTATCAGTTTTCTGTATCTATTATACATAGGTTGAGCTTTTTAATAGAGATATATTTAAATATACACAATTTAAATTTAATCAGTCATAAAGAAACGTTAAGATTTAATAAATTGTCGTTTTTTATGATCAAAAATTAAGTTTTCCGATTCTAAAGAGTCACGTACGACGCTGATCGTGACTAAGTAAATGATTTTGAGAAAAATCCCTTAGAGTCATTGAATCGGTCCTCATGAAGCCGGATGTCTGTAATTGAGTTAGTGCCAGCACTTCTGACGACTCTTATGTTGTGGCCATTAAACAGGCTACCATGAGGCTTTTATGAAAATACCTCGATAGAATGGGTCGTATACACCTATTACTTATTTACATCCTCGAATGCGGATGGTTTAAATACTCAACGTTATGTAACTCCACTCAAAAGTATTATTAATATTATTAAATACACTTAAACATATTCTAAATCCATAAGTAGTTTTAAAAGCCATTGAAATAAGCACCATCCAGTTAAGAATCCAATTCTCCAAAGAAAAATGCGCGTCAAGGTAAAATCAAAATATATGAAAACGCTCGTTTGATGAAGGTAACATTAAGAGGCCACAGTGGATACGAAATCAATGCGATGAATGGACGAGGAACGAATTGCGGCGAAAGTTTGTGACAGACAAACCGCCGCTGCTACGTATTTGCTATTAGGAGGCGTGATCTGAGAACGTATGGAGGCGGTACAGTTTTATATGTTTGACTTTTCCCTTTAGTAAAACCTATTGTATTTATTTCGTAGTTTCGCTTGCGGTTTACCAATATTATTCAGAAATCGCTTGCTAGCGAAGGCTGTCTTTAGTCCTCTCAATTAATAACGTACCTTTTGTATGTTGTAAAGACATAAAATTTCCTTAAGTTTACTACAGTTTTGATATATTATAATACGAATATATATAGTTTATATATTAGATATGTACATACTTTAAGTAGCTAAGTGCAAAGTGTTGTCAGATTTCCCAGTCTTTTGACTTGTCTATTTTGATGTTGTGCTATTTTAAATAAACATATATTATTTAATAATATATATTTTATACAAATCACTATATAATTATAGTTTGAGATTATATTCGTATTCGCGCATTCATGTACGTTGTTAATAACGCTCTATTGAACTCAAACTTAGTTCTATCCCCAATCCTATGTGTTATTCATGACTCTATTTTAATTGGACTTTTTCAATACAAAACACTGCTATTACGAGAAATGTTGATTCGTTACTACTAAGCTTACTCATTATTTTTGGTGCTGGCTTTTATATAGGGTTTTTTTTATTAGTTTCTGTAATCTGGCATTTAAAGACATCAAGAGTGTTATGAAATGTATTTTCGTTAATAAGGGCAATAGGTTGTAAGAGGCTACATCATGTTTTTGTTTAAAGTTTAATCGTATGTAAGGTCGAGCGATTTTTCGGCTGTGTATCTAAATCATTACTGGCTGACCGGTCTGGCTGCTGGGTGTAATAGGCAAAAAAAAATTGTTGCTTCTAGCTAGCACTATACAAGAAACAATAAAAACTTTAAGTTAGATTATATAAATTTCTATATTTTTGTTTTAAATATATAAAAAAGGTTCTGACAATTTTAGCCTTTAAATCTTTTTATTATCATTACAACAATCAATTATCTTAAATATGAGGTGCCGAAGCCATTATTATTGATATAGCCTTTCAAACATACATATGCGTTACTCTACCGGTTTTGGCAGCGGACGCCGGAAAAGCTCACAGCTGGTGGATTTTTTCCTACTTCCTTGATATTTTTGGGATAATTCACACCATATCTGAATAAATTGTAGCCGATGATTCTGATTTATAAGCTATATTATTGTAAAGCTTTTGAATAGAATACATTATGCATTTTTAAAACTTTCGTAAAACGTTTATTATATTAGTAGGACAATAATCTCTAAGTTATATGTAATGGTAGAGAAATAGTTGGTACCCTTCTCCAGTCTTATGTCGCAGACAAGCTATAGTAATGATAGATTTACTATTCTATAGTATAAAATCTGTGGACATGAAAGTACCCTTCCCATAACCAGACAAGTTTGTTGCACGGGCAAGTGTGCGGCACTTTCCTCGAAGATTGTCAAATCGATCTTTGATGAAACTAATAAAAATATTGTAACAGTATAATACAATACAAATGTACCCAATTATAACAAAGTATCTGCTCTCTAATAAATGTATTGAAAATACTGATTTTGGGGCAGAACACTGCTAACTGCGTTGGGGCATTTGTGTAGTTTTTACATCTAATGTTTTAATGCGATAATTTATTTACTAGATGGTTTTGCTTACAATTCATAAATAACTGATTCGCAAATTCGGACTAGAATTACGCGGGTGTTCGCAATGATTAATAAAGTAATGAATCGTGTAGCTTTTGATTTAAATGTACTTAACACATTACTAAAATTCACTGGTCATTAAACCTTAAATGTATTTCGATTTGTGTCAGATAGAATATGAGATGCAAAGAAAGTTGTACAAGAAACAGAGCTTTCAGTAACATATTTGTATGGTAATCGTATTGCTTCATAAGAAAAATAATATAAAAAATGTAATTAGAAGACACTTTTTTCACGACAAAGCTCCGAGCAGAACAAAGACTATCACGACCTTATGTAAATGATTATTACAATTCAATTTTCTTTCATGTTGAAATTATAGCCGATACGAGATCCCACCCCTCATTTAAAGGCAGATGCTGCGTCGATATTAAACAAGTAACTGTAACCGTGTTCTTTTATTGCCACAGAAATGAGTGTAGTTCACCCTAATTTGAAGATAACATCAATAGCGAATATTTCACGTATTTTGGAATATTTGGCCAAGTGAAAAGTGTCAAAGAAAAAAGGTACGCAGTTACTGCGCTGTCAATGCTTGCACTTCATACAAATCGACGTAACACTGTAGTATAACTATATATAATACTAAAAGACACATTAAAAATATAAATTTATAAAATATAATACCTCACTATATATAAAATGCTTTTTATAAGTAGTAAAAAGTTATTTTAGTACGATTACATAGTTACATTTTAAACCATGAACTGTTCGTAGCTACTACAGACAGTTAAAACCTGCACTGTTATAAAATACATATGATTAATAGAATCAGGCGTTACAAATTCTATATAAAATTCTAATAGACCAATTTACTAGCAATACTAAGAGAAAAAAAAACCCTCAAATACTCGACGCAGGATGTTGCCTCTACGAATAGCGTTCATTGAGTCTTAATTGAACATTTGAATGTTTATTTTAGTAAATTTGTCTATTAGTATTTCAAAATACACGTTGCTGTTTAGTGATAATACATTTGTGTGAATTTGTACCATAACTTTGAAACAATACAATACAAGTAAAAGTTAAAAAAGCTTCCCTGTACGTCTGTCACCAGGCTGTATCTCACAGATACCTATCAGATATTTAATAAATAATTAAAAAAAAAACAATAAATTATATATTAAAGGCTGTCAGTCGAGTAAGAAATATAAGTATAAGATATATAAAGTGTATAATTTCATATACTTTGTTTATGTACTAAAACGGAATGTTCAATAAAGCTGACAAGTGGTTGCTAAATATTATATCTTATATCGATCATAACATTGCGAAACAATTAGTTTTCAAGTTAATATTCAGGTGAAGCTCGATGTTATGACAGAGTGCGGTATAGATTGGCTAGAGTGTCATTTCCCTGCATTAGGCTAATGGCTTCGTGTCGATGACGCAATTTGAGATGACATTAAAAGCGTGTTTTTACATTAAGTTAAAGTTCTGTTGTTATGTAAAATACTTGCATACAATTTTTCGTATGAATGGAATTTTGCCGTTTAAAAAATCAATTTATAAACGTGATTCGACTGTTTAGTACTCTCACGGTTTGGGGAATATTTTGATATAAACACTCATGACTCATAGGAATTAGTGTTTTTTAATGGAACGTAATATATATTTTACAGAAATATATTTAATTTGATTTTATAAAATTTGGTACTGTGGTATCTAAATGATTTCAGCTCTTAAAACCTCAATGTAATCCTCGGTATGACGCAATATGAGTGCTAAGTGCCTTCATAATGTACCGGCGCTTTATATGTCATCTCAATTTATTTGAACTTAAAAATTCAGCACCAGTCCAACTTTTTAAGATGTTCGTAATATTTTGCTAAAGGAAAATATTATATTCATACTTGGCAATATACATGTTATCTCGAGGTTGGTGAGAGTAAGTTTAAATCGCCATATATTTTAAGTTATATTTTGTAATATAGATTGCTTTACTGAAGATACTTAATGTATGAGAATTCGTGGAAAAATTATCAATATATTTCAATAAGGCATTTATATTGACTGCTTTACTTAATAATATAACAAGAAACAAAAAAATCGAATAGTAAAAAATATTATTATTTGTTCGCACCGTACATGTTGCATTTGATTTCTCGTAAAAAAAACTCATATGTGATATTAAAGAAAGTGTTTGCCGCACTTTGATGTCAGCTTTCGTTTTTACGTGGGTGAGTAGAGTCTTCGCTAAGAACTTATAGTCCTACATTGGTGTTGGATCTCAATAACTCTCACTATCGTGATAAATCGTCATACTTGAGTTAGAACCAAATATCGTTGATGTGTGTGTCAGGCACATATGCATAGGCGATAACCTACTTTCCTATTTGTTGAGCGTGCGTCTCTCAGGTAGGGCGTTTAAATTCCAACGTGTATATAATTATAAGACTTAACGGGTCAGCGATGTCAGGCTGTGTGTTTAATGGTCAAACAAACAGATGCAATCTGACACCATTATGGCTAGGACTGGATTATTTATTGGCTGGAATAGAGAAGGCTCATTCAATATTAACCAGTGAAATCGCGACATCAGCCGCAAACACTCACGCTTATTACCGCTCATCTATTGATGGTACGCAGTCAAGCCGATTGAAGCTCTATATAGTATGTAAGCTTATTCATTAGTGTTAGATATGTTACGGCTAAACGAATGTGCAAATGTATTTTACAGTAGTAACATAACTTGATATATGTCTCAAAAAGATTCCCATAATTAAATTGGTAAGTATACACAAGCGTAGACGCAAATATCGACTTTTTTATATTAATATGAATGGGTTTTCCCGCACCTGTTTAGTTAATAGGTCATATTAGTCTAAGAAACAGAGACAGCCACTCTCTTTAATAAGAATACTGATGACATATCTGTATAAATAAAAATATAATATAAATATTGACTTAAAATGTTATCGTTATGAGTATGTATATTTAATGTAGTATTAAAAATGTCGAAGGAGGTGACAGTTTGACATCTTTTCTTTCAACGAATATTCGACTAGTAAAAAAAGGTTTTAGCATTTTTTACAAAAATCTTTACAAAAAATTTCCATCAGTAGAATTTAAATATGAACAAAACCATAACTCGAGGTTTCGGTAAACAAATAGGTCATTAAAACAGAGAAAAAAAGACATCATTTAAAATAACTAACTGAATACATTTGTATTTTTTTTTATAATTCTATTAAACTTTGTATGAAATGTAATTGGACAAATAATGTTTTATGCTCTCTTCGAATTTCTAGAGCTGAAACCATGTTTTCATGTTGAATGTTTTAATTCTTACAAATTATACTCATCACTCAAATTAACGAAGAAGACCTCTCCTTATAAGCGAGCGAGTAGCGAGAATTGTAATGTAGACTTGAAATCATCATCTATCATGTAATTAACTATTTAGGTGGCATCTTTATATGATGTATACAAGTATGAAGTTTTGAGAACAATCGAATGCACTAGTTAATGATAGTGAGCCTTTCCTCACTTATAACCAGAAGTTTATCTGTTCTTACTGTCCTTTCTTAAAACTCAAAACTAAGATAAAATCACGGTAAACTCAGTCTTATTTTTTTACTTGACATGACGCAATTAAAACTAAAGAGGCCCGTTGTTAAATGAAACTGCTACGCTCATCGCTCCTCGCTTCATCTACGCTTCCTACATCCGACAGTCAATCAAAGAGGATTGTATATCATCTCGCGGCATGGTGTAGAAACACCTGTCTACATTAATTATGAGTACATCTTACTATAAATTCAAACAATTTGATTTATTTCACTCCTTTGTCTATGTCGTAGAGTAATTCTCATATTGTTTTAACAAATCAGAACAAAATATGTCACATCGGTTATCCTGTTTCGCGTTTGAATGTTGTAAATATCTTGACTTATATCGACACAAGCGACCCGAATGTGCAAGAAAGGCTATGAAAGATTCTGCAGCAGCTTCGATGGTCGACGCGAAACTGAACCCTGTACCAGTACAGAACCACTGGCTACGCCTAATCTAACCACGAACACTCAGGTGTAAAGGAAAAATGTATTTTTTAAATTAAATTTTGTTTTTTAATACATATTTTTGTTCTTTTTTCGATTTGGAACCACTGAATTCATGTGGATGTCGAACTATTAAAAATTTTGGTTAATATTTATTCTCTATTTTAAGTCAATTTAGATACCAATTTTATAAACTAGTTTAATACGTAAGTCGTTAACTTTGTAATAGTCGCAGCATGTTGAAGTTTTAGGATAATTGCTATACTTAAAAAGTTTCAAGTGTGTCAAAGGAAAATGAATAAGTTACCACTTATAGTTTTTATTTTTTATTTAAACGCTTTATATAGAGTATATAATATATGAATTAATTGTTCCTATAAACTGGGCAACTTGTTGTCTTAGGCCAATACAGTATGGTAATATTATTGATTCATACACTAATAAGGTGTACAATAAAGCAATTATTGAAATAATTATTTAAAAAACAATACCGTAATAAGTATCGCTTTTTTGTATAGACCGTTAAGTTCGTTTCTGATTATACGTATATGGTATTCGGTAAAATTGCATAAATTAATTTTATATTCAGTTACTTTTCGATAAAATCTAACTAAACGGTCACCTGACCACAGGCTCCGTCTCTCATCCGAACTAGACTTCTTTTCAACATTCAGTGGAAAGTTTTATTATCTATCGTGTTGTTGACCTTCGTATAATGTAATTTAATTTTTTCAGACTAGTAACATAACTTAAGTCTAAAATAAGTAGATTTTATATTGGTATCATTATTGTTATCGCTATCCTTCTTTTTTTAGTTTAATATTTTATTAAAATTACGCACATAATCCTTATTAGAATTGGTTAGTTACATTTAATTATGAATAACGATTGAACGTATTAACTTTTAAAGAGGTCACACGAATATACCAATAAAATATAGACAATTAACGAAGTAAATACACTTATAATCTATGAATGGTATAACAGTCAATATAAATATCAAATGTGAAAAAAAGGATTGCTTAAAGAAATACTTTATATAACTAGAAGTGTATTTTCGGTATCATTTTCATTTTATATAATATACACAAGTATAACAGTGACTTTTCCTCCTCTCAATTAAAATAAAAAAGGAGACCCGAAGCGCAGATTTTCTTTGTAGAAGACGCGGATTTTAATTTTTATTCGGATATTCGGAGGCTAAAAATTTATCGGTTCACCGCACGCTTATTTGTTTCAAGGTTTCCTTGTATCTGTTTTCGCAAAGCCTCTTTCTTAGATACCAGAAAAATGAGGAAAATTGCTGAAAGGTATTATAATTCTGTAAATGATGAATGTAGTTGTTAACGATGTTGATAAGTTGTTAATATATTTAACTCTATTGTGTACACTGCCTTCTGTATCCATGACAACTATCAATCAATATATAACAATCTAAAGAAGACCTAAACGTATCTATCATATGATTGCATTTTCAAATTTTTCCTTAACTTGATTTATATAAAATATATGTTAGAAATTTAATAAAGTCTATAAATATGACTATGTGTAATAGCTTAATATTATTTTCTATGTAAAAGTTTATGGCGACCTACAAAAATACGAATGACAAAACAATAAGACTATACTCAGGTTCGTATGGGATTTTATAGATTACTCCTGTTATTTTTCACTCCCAAAAATTTCCTCCCATAGGAAATTTCGATTACGTCGTGGACAAAGTACAAACCGCATTCGGTAACATGATTATGAAGTTATCCAGTTCAAAAGGACCAAATTTCCTTTTTAATCCATTTGCCCGTGAAGATTGATCCCGTATTTTTGGTTTATGAAGCGACCTGTCCTTTATCGAACTATTAAATGTTCTGTAGTGGTTTGTGAATTTCTATCTCTGAGACGTGTTTGATCGGAATATAAGCTAGTATCTTGAATAGCAGCACATTAACATAATCTAGAGGCCCTTAAACACCCATGAGCATGAATGATGAAAGACAACAACTGGGAGCCGTTCCTGAAGATTCCGGTAAAAGTCTTAGATCCAACAATCGACTATGGTAGCTCGATGATAGAACCAAAAAAATATAACTACTTGCCTATAAAACTATTAAAAAGTAGATTCTTAGACCAAATCCAAAGGTAGTAGATGAAAATTTTTAACTTATTTGTATATTAAAAAAGTATAGTATAGAAAAATAGGTACTCTTGATTAATTAATTTATACTTCCCCAGCGCCTTTTTACGACATTGTATAAAAGATACACACAAAAAGTTAAAACGAAGGAAATGGATACTTAAAAAAATCATTGTGACCCGTTGCTAAAATTAAAAATCTCCGAATACAATTAACGGATTATTTGCCTCATCCTTGTACTGAGGCTGTAAATTGCTCAGGTTTTTCGTCGGGCAACAGTAAGTGTTTATTTTTTTATTAGGACATACTGTTGATATCTCTTTAAAAAAATTAAAGTCTGGTCATTAATATTTCCGTTATCAATATGTTAAAAAAAAAAACACATTCGCCATCATTTTCAAAATAACTCGCTCTTACATGTACATATAAACAATTTAAACATTTCGGTTTCAGGTTAGTACGATACGAGATTACTTACAATAGGCTTGACAAAAATAAATATCTGCGTATTCGATAAAAATCCCGTTTTAGAATAGGCTGACAGTATAAAGAAAACTTAGCGACCCGTATTTAACGGCGTATACTATATTTTAATTACAGTAACCCACTTATGACAAAAAGGTTTCATTCAAATAAACTACAAAAGCAGTTAATTGAAACAGTGCGAACCACATTTGAGAGAAGCTAAGAGCTACGGACGGCGTCAGCGTCAGTGCTACGTCGTCCCTCGCGTAGACCGTACGCTGCTACGGCGTCGACCATAAGACGGTGTCAGTGTAACGTATATAAATGTAATGTGAAAGTGCTACGGAGTTGGGATGCGCATTTTTTATTTTTATTTTATATTGTGAGGTTTGTGATTACGAAATGCAGGATAACAGATATTTTATGTTTCACTAAAACGATCACGCATTTGCTTTCATGGCAATTACTTACGTTCAATAAAGAATATTTTTTTTTAATTACAACAATGTATGCGTTATTGTAGGCGAGTTCTAGGAAGGTATTGATTAAACTTGATGTACATTCTTCGCTGTTTTACGATGGAAAAACGTCAATGGTTTTTTAATTTTGATTGGTAATTAGTGGGAAAGTTTTAAGGGAATGGAGCATGAAATAGCTTTTAGTAATTAATGTGGATACAAATTAGTAGTTTCTAACGCGTGTGTATGTTACATTTATATTGTAATTAAATAGAAATTATAGTTAATTAACATTTTGATATATCTTTCAACCGATGAGCAAACTATCAATTACTGAGTTTCTTTTTTGAAAATGGACAGAAAGTTAATAATAAATTCATCAATTTTAATAATGCAAGTAATAAATGATGTAATTAACATTACATTTTCATGTTCAAAAGTACTTACCTGTTTAAATGTTTACTTTGAGCCTGATATTTATTTTTAATACGGCAATTTAAAATGATGGCACTATCGTGATGCTTTATTACGTTAAAAGCTTGGGAAGCGAGTATTTTGTGGTAAAACTGAACCCATAGATAAAGGTTTTAATATTTTGAACATATTTTTAATACTTTTACTTAAACCTGTAGTGAGTGTATAAATTGAATTTCGTGCAGTATTTTATATACACACAAACAGTTTATATGTTTGACAGGGCAGGTCTTTTCGTTCTTTATTTGTAAACTCAATCAAATTTCTAAAAAAATATATTTACCAAGTTTCTTATATAGAAAAAGCATTTTTATTTTATTTGTTGAAAGAAAATACTCCTTTGACATCGAGTTTTCACAACTTTTTCATTCATTTCTGTGTTGGCGACGGGTTTTAAGGAGTTTTCAATTTTAAATAGTTTTTCCATCTTGTTATTAGGAAATGGTACTGTTAATTTGTAGTTGGCTTATGTTCATAACTTGTGATAAACGTAATAAATTATCGTATAAATAATAAATTCATTCTTTTAACAATACAGTCAATCAAACACATTTGAGTTATCCAACATAATTTTGTTCAGGGTCACCCTTCATTGTACCTCAAATAATTCCTCTAAAAAATAGCTTAAACTTATACAAGCCTACGTCACGCAATCACACAACCTGACCGTTCGGTAAGTTGTTTGGTAAATTTGAGAAACACATTGGGAGTTTCTTTGGTTAAAATTATATTTTAAGCAATTTCGTTCCAAATTACCCATATACAACTAATAGATGTGTTTGATGTGATGTAGTTGTGGCTTAGACATACTTTTTGCTTCCACACCATAAAATTATTGAAATTATAGCAATTAATTATGAGCTTTTAATGACTACAGTTTGTCAAATTATCCATATTTTCAATTTTTGAACCATACCTATATATATCAACTAATGTTCTATATATTGATAGAATATATTTTATTGGAAATAATCAGGGTTTTATGCTTTATGGCAGGTGAAAGCGAAGCTAAGGCGAGTGTGTAAAAGCCTGCCCGAATATGTCAGTCCAAGAGCTAAATCCATCGCTTAAGTGAAATAGTACGTAGTGCTCCATTGGCACACTGTCTCTAATCTCAACGTCGATTGCAGTCTGAGATTTCACACCCATTTAAGTCCTTAGCAGTCTCGTAACGTAAAATAGCTCGAACAGCACAAATACTGTAGTTTGTAAGTGAAAAGTCTAATCGACTTGATCGACAGAGTGACGCTGCTAGTTAATTGAGTTCATTTGGCGTTAACAGTTTATTTGTTTTCTTTACCATAAAAATGAATTTATTTTTACAATATTAAAAGTTGAAATCTATCTCAGACATGAACATCTTAATTAAACGTAAAAGTACGAATACTGAGATACATTTACACATGGTAGGTTTGCCCCAATGTACTTTATAACGTGTATTGTGGGATAAACATATTCAGACATATAGACACATATATTTGTATTAGCTGATATTGTCTCTAAACTAGTCTAGTGCGGTCATAATAAAATATAAAATCTATTTAATTTTTTATTGAGACACGCAAATTAGAGTTTTTTTTGAGATAGTGCTAACTAGATAAATAAATAAAGGTATAAATGGTCAATGAATTAACTAAATTAAATAAAAAAACTTAAGCCATGCACGAGTCAAGCCTGGAAATTGCTGCGCGCTCAGTTTTTCTTACTTTAATAAACGCAGCTATTTAATGAAATGTCGGACTTAGAACGCGAGAGTATCGCCAGTTGCAGGCACTCTTTGACATTTATTGTATTTCAGGTCATATTGAATTTATTAAGAAATTAATGTTTTTGCTGTAAGTGAGTGATTAATACGTGTGTAATTTATATTATTGATTGAAGGCATTATTTTACTGTAGGGACTTTCAAGCCATGTGTTATTTTAAAATCTTTCACTATTATATACATTGGCATTGAAATAATAATTGTCGTATTTTTTTTTGTATTTCGCATAATCTGCGGAGCAAGATTTTTATACCATAAAAAGTATTTTTTAATTATTATTATATTATAAAACTAGTTACATAATTTTAAACACAATATATATTAAAATTTAACATATATAAATATATTAATGTATTGGGTTGATGCTTTATCACATTTAATTTCAGTTAATTTTATTGTAAACTCTTTATAATAAGGTATTAGCCAAATCTCCATACGATAATAACAGTATAAATATGACAGGTTTTTTTATTGTGGCGTGTATAAGAAGCACCGAACAACAAAAATTTAACGCTATAACTCAGTACAATAAATAGAAAATAAGAAATTTCGTAGCCATAATTGGCTCTGCCTTGCTGTAAACTAAATCTATTAGAAACCGAAATGGTAGCTTGACATAACTGACAAACTTTTCTTTTACTTTAATTTAAATAGTAATTATTAATCCATTCATGATTTATATTTCGTTTCGAATCCACCTACCCATCATAACTTCTACGAACTAACAAATCTCTTGAACTATTTACCTACAAACATTACATAAAAAACGAATATTGCTTTCTCTATTTGAAGTATAATGAATAAATAACAATATAAATATTGTAAACGTAATACATTTGAGTGAGCATAGCAATGTGTATTTCGTGGAACTAGGTTAGTCAACATTTTTGTCCATTTTCAAATATAATTGAATTACAGAAACACGATTTGAATTTTTATACAGAGACGATACTCTTTTACCAGTTTATTTACTTAGAAACGAGGTATTTAGTACACAAACATGTTCCTGCCCAATGTGTATTTATAACACCGATAACCCCAAAGTATTAAGTGACATAAGGTGTCAATGTATTTATAGTAATTACAATGTCACTATAAAAGCTTTGTAATCGTCGTACAATTAAGTATAGCGTGACGCGGTGCGCGCTATCCCGATTCAACTGGAATTATCTACATCAATTACTGCAAGAAGTGTGTAGTTAAAAAACACCATTTGTTTCACTGACTTTTAAGAATTTTTAAAGTTGAATACCCGTTTAATTGATCGTTGTACATGGATCACGCAATGTGCTTCGTAAAGCAAGGATATGACATTAGCTGGAGTATATTTTTTATAGTGCATATTTGTCTGTCACACTGAAACTGTGTGTTTACTGTCATTGCTTGATTACAATGCAGATCAAATCCAATTGAGTAACAAATATGTACCTTTAAAGAATTATGTTTACAATAATAACACGATTTTGTCTGTGAGGAATATGATAGCTATTTTTGCATTGTGCAAATTTCGTTGGCATAACAACCATTACGTGTAACGATGAAAATATTTAAGCTTTTATAAATACTTATATAAAATAATTTAATTTGCCGGAGTAACAAGCCAAAACGGGATTGGAAAAATTATTCAGGATCACCATAATTTAGTATAACATTTAAATAAAATCATACCTAAAATTCCACAGTAAATTGAACACTCTAAATATAAAATATTTATTGTAACCTGCTGATTATACTGTAGAGTTAATTAAAGCCTCTATTATACTAAAGGAGTATCCATCGAGTTATCTGTTGTCCCACAGGATGCACTGACAATTACTTTAATGCACCTGCTGTGACAATGGACGAATGTATGGCTGTATCGTTCTGCAAAATTTATGTAAGTTATAAGCGTTTCGCGGTTATTTTTAAAGTGTAATCTAGTGGCAAACAATCTCGTATAAATGTTACACTAAATAATCCTTTAAAACATTAACACAGTAACCTAACGCCGTGTGTTTTTTTTTCAATTTTATTCACATAGTTGTAAAAATTATAGGTCAGCATAGTCATTTGTTAATGTTTTAAATAAGTCAATGTGGGATAGCAACATAATTTGTGATATTTGTACGTTTCGATACAACTTTAAATATCAATTTCAAATTGAAATCGCTTCCACCTCACACTTGGTCGGTTCCCATAAAGAAGGTTGCCTTTTGTCCCCTCCCTTTGTTGGTTTCGGATGATCGCACGTGCTGTGGGTACAAACAGGTCTGTTAGTCGGCTTGTCGTCTGTAACCGGATTGCGATGTTTGCTTTCCTCCAGAGCTTTTGATTGACATGGATATTTGTGTTGCGATACATGAGTTTAGCTTCTCGCCTATTTAAGTTCATGTTTTATTCATTGATTTTACTTGATATATAGAGTGTTTAATTGCGTACAAAAGGGGTCTTATACTGCGCTTCTTTATGCAACGTAAAATTAAGAGATAACGAGCTTTATAACAATAGACCGCCATGGCCTGTTGCTAGTATTCAGCAGATATACAAATATATCAGTTTAGACATATAGATGTATGCTTGTAAGCCCATATTTTGAGAAATCGAATAAACTATAATTCTTTATGCAATAATTAAATATTAAATTGATATTAGCCTCGAAAATACGTTTATAGATTTTTGTGAGATGTTCAGGTGTAGTTAACGAGGGTGTGGTAGGATCTTGTCGGAAGTTGTATTGCCTGTTATCTTCAATTAAGTGAGGAAAGCTGTAGGAAACTACGTCGAGGAGGCACGCACGCCACGATCGATAGCCAAGTAGAATGGTAATAAGCAATGGTAGAATTTGAATAATTTTTTCATTATAATTATTAAGTGTTAGAAGTTATTATTTTTGTTGTTAGCTGAAAGTTTTATATCGTGTAGACCACTCAATTGCACTACGCTAGAAGGTGTGATATATATATTTATATTATTTTGTCTTTCTAGAAAAAGTTTCGAAAAAAGACAGATGAGTACGGTAAATATGAACCTATCTTTTAAACTAAGGGATGATCGTGTACATCGGTCTGTTAACATTTGATGTGTGTAGGTACTGCAGCAGTACATCACACAATACAACGTTTCTATGCTAATCCCCTTATCTCACGTGGTTTCAGACCAAACTCATCTAGGATTACCGACCAATGAATCATTGTTAGAAATAATCTGTTTTTATTCAAAATTTAATTAAATGGCTCATTCTTTGGAAAACTTTAAATGACTATTTCGCCCACTATATGGGACGTTTTGCTTACTAAAGTTAATTAGATAACTTGATTTTAGTTATTGCGTGGGTGCATCTTGTTAAATATTCGCAAATTTACCCTAATGGAATCTGTAGACCTTATTCAAATAATATAAATATGGTAAATTGCATTTATAACTGTCATAACATGTTGAAACACTATATTTAGCATCTAAAAAGCTTAGTATGCAGAACTTTGCGCTCGACTTACGCGATTCGACTTTACTGCAAAAAAGGATTCCCCCTTTATCGCATCGAAGACACTCTCCTAAAAGCCGCAGCTAGTATTGAAATTCTCGGTGTCGACATATCAAGTGACGTTCAGTTTCGTGGCTTTTGAAGGCTAGGCTAAATTGAACTTCCAAAAAGCTTCGTGTGATCAGAAGGGCCACCATATACAACTATAAAGCGCAAATCCGCCTCCACATGGAGCTTCATTTTATCACTTCTAACTCAGAGCGATTCGAATCGTCGACGCTCCTTTTCTTTCCAACCGGTTCGATCTTCTTTTACACAACAGAATGCTTCTCAAGGCATTTACTGCCACGTGCCTCCGTCCACGTCTGCCACCAGCGTGGAACCTGCTGCCAACATAGGTATTTCCAAACGATTCACTTAGGGGCCTTCAAGAGAAGAGCGTTTCCTTAAGTCCAACGACACAGCCTCCTGCCGTTGCGAAGTTGTTCTTGCTGGTGGTCCGTCACTTTATTCCGAGTGACCCACCTGATAAAAGTATCTATAAATACAATTTATACTGCCTTTTGCAAACAGAAACATAATTTTATTTTTTTATATAATTAATATATTTTTTATATAATAAATTTTATTTTAGATAGATATACCCCATAAAGTATTTTGTATGCCTTTGGCTTGAATCAAGACAAATTCTAAAATTTAATGAATTATTAGTACCAATTACGAGTACATACCAAATTAATCTCATGCATATTAACATTCTTGAGGTTTACATAAATTTCATTCCATTGCCCTTAAGGGTGTAGTAAAACTATTGTGGTGTTCATAATTTCTATGAAATATTATTGCTATGAAATGTTTATTTTATTTTCCCAAAACATAAACCTCTTAAATTAATATATTAATTTTTGTTCCGAGGCTTTACCGCCATTATTTCGCAGAAATTTTTTTCTAGCAAAATTTTTTTTCAGTTCCTACTAATATTTTCTACAATTAAGCAAACTAATCAGCTTACTAAATTGATATGTTTATCTTTATAAGTTTCATTTCTTAGAAGAAATTTTATAGTTTTTACTCGAGCAATTATCTATGAGAGCCAAGAGTATACATACCGATATACGAAAAAATCATATTTAGATGCCAATAAAAAAAACTTTAAACGACGAGTAGAAGCTGTTCTCACTTAAACAATTTGCCTTTTAAATTTGACACAGCAAATGCCGAGGTTTTAAAAATGCTTTTACACCACATTATGCAAATGCTAAAACAGTGGGTGGCAAATGTCCCCAAACCAGTTAGCAGTTAGTCCGCAGTTCAAACTTACAGAATAGATGCTCAAATACATCAACAACCAAATCGGTTTACACACCATCTCTTGCACATAAATTGTTCGCCCTGGCTCACTGTGTACGCTGGCTAATTGATTTCGGACGCCCTTTGAGTAGAAATGGCCTGTTCAAATTAATTAACACTAAATTATAGGCGCGTCTAAGTTTGCTTTCTTAATGTAAAATACGTTACAATTATTTGCCCTCCAATTTTCGACGCCATCTATTTTGAATTCGCTGACTTTTTCGTAATAAATAATTGTTGATAGATTCGGTATGGGTTGTACGTTTTCTAGATGTACGCATTGTTTTGTTTTGGTTTTAGGTAATTTTAAATTATATTTATATTAATTAACGAAGTGCAGGATTAATAAATATGTTCTTATATATCTTTCAAATTACGGATTAGAACGTTAATTATTTAAGACGTGATTTTTTTGTTTTCTAAATCTGACCTTTGCTGTACTATAAGACAGGTAGTAAATAATTTCGTATTTAGTTTCATAATTTGCGCTGGGTCGATGGCCTGAGTAAAAACTCAGTGGTGAGAGTTGATTTAGGTGTAAAAATAAATATCCTTACTCCAGAATAGTAATTATGTAGTTTTAACTGTTTATGTAGTATAGAAAAATAACGTACGCTTTATGTACATATTTACGCCGTCTCATACTAGAAAAGACAAACTTACAATACCTATTACGACCTTCAGCTGAAACCGTAAAAGTTTCTTAATACAAGGATAGTTTTCCAATAGCGAGAGGCCGTGACTCCAGAATTAGTCGAAGATACAGGATAACGGTAATCAAATTATCAGCAACTTCAACTACTCGCAAAGTTTCAGTGAATCGCGGGTAAACGAAGCTGTAATAAATTAACTTATATTCATTGAGTAAATTCTGACTTTTATCATACGCGATATGCGTTGCGTTATGGCAAAATAGACATGCCGCGATCAAATATAATGTTATCAATACTTAGAAGGAGTAAATTGACGAGAACAAAAATATACCATGCTTATAATGTGGTCGTGATATATTAGACGAAACATGCACAGAAAAGGATCTGTTCGGTACGACATTAACATTTCCTGCAGGTTGTTGGCCATTTACAATGTATTAAAATTATTTTATACTAAATAACAACGCATTATAAAATAACTATCATACTTACAATGCATGCACTGTATTCGTGAAATTACAATCGCAATTTTTCCTTTCCAATTTTTTGTGGACAACTGACGTTACAAATAATAAGTAGTTCCATCGTTTTAGTTGCGGTGTACGTCGCCGACAATCCTATTGAAAGACCGAATGAAGATAAATGGTAGACTCGGCTCCATAACGAGGCAAAGTCGACTGTTTTCAATTTTCTAGCTGCACGCCCGATTTAGTGTAGATTCTGAGATGTATTATATATTTTGTCCCGCTACCGGTGTTTTCTTTCCTCGATGATTGTTTGCTTAGGCCTGTTTGCAGCCTCTATAGTATAACAGTTAACGTGCACTGCCAGTTTAGTACTTCGGCATGTTCTAGAAATTGTTTTATAATATCATCGAAACTTGACGTTATTTCAGTTTGACTCTCTTTATAGAATTGAGTATATTTTATGAAATTATAAATGTTGAAGAGGTTGATTGTTTGACCGCTCTAATCACATTCATTTAAAGAGCCAGGCCAATATTTCTGTGACGTCAATTTACGCCGAGAATTACGGTTTTTTATTGTAACAATCGGGTACGGTTTTGGATTACGACGCGCTCTCTTAATTGAAGATACTAAACTAAACTAAACTTTACTATTGAGTAAAGTTTAAGGCATACCTTGGTCATCAGCACTCTCTCCACAAATCGCTTTTCGAGTTGAAGACATGACAGTTCCTCTATTTTTTCTTCGCCGTTCGATTATTAATTGCGCTCATAGAAAAATCGATTGGTACACACAAGATTAATCACCATACTACTACTGCTTTTCAATAATCATAATGAATTAATTTCATTTTCACCAAAGGAACGCAATACATATTACATATATAAGATACTACTACAAAAATAATAAAGTGCTTAAATAATTTTAATTTATTTACTTTTTACATTTTTGATGATAAACTATCACTCAACAATGTCTTGCCATCGTTTCCATTTTGTTGATAAAACAAGGCTTGAACTGAATCAATGATGTGAGGTCCCAGGAGTGTCATTTTACTGTATTACAAACACATTAATACACTATGTAATACCGAACGTGATATACAATTTCCGAATAATCCTTGGGGAGATATGAGCTGTCGAATAAAATCATATAATGGATGTGTCAAGCACTTGTAATTAATAAATATCATTGAGCGTTGTACACACTACCTGGTTAGGCATTCTAAGCTATACCATAACAAATTTTATAGATAAAATAAGTTTGGAGTAATGAAAATAAGCAATGTTATATGAATCATAGAGGACACGTTCACGTTGTGCGTTTTTAGTCAAATGTGATCAATTATAATGCTACTTACTAACTAGTAAGTATATTCCATAAAATTTGTTGGTATTTAAATTTTCAGTACCAACTATAGATTAATATATACCTACCTGTCATTCATGTTAAGAAAAATTTTAACTTACAATCTGCCATTACTATGGTAACGTTTCCCTAAGAATTGTCTTGCGACCAATCATACGTGAAATTGAGTGCCACTTTCAATTATTCAACCCGAAATCTTTTGAAAAGCTATGAATTTTCACCGGAATCGCTCCAATCGGGCGGCGTAATGATCTGTAAAGTCACGAATTGCCTAATAATTCTTTTCGGCTGGGTCTTCTCGACCCCAAAACCCTCGGTTCGGGGTTTTAATTAGCGTAATATCATTTGTTAATTAAACCTTCCAATATTTCAAGCTTCGATTGCGGTCAGTGTTTCTTAATTATTGTTTTGTTTAATTGTTATACCGAGCATATAGTTTTGTCTATAGCAGCTGCAGGCCCATACTGGGACAGTAAGAGATCAAAATGTTGAACTCTCCGCTAATATAGATTAGTAATTGAAGCTTTATTAAAGGTGGCATTTAAGCAGCATTTAAGGCTAGTAAGGGGCGATATAAAATAATTTATTCTCAAACTGGGCAGTAAGCAAAATAATGGTCTATAGACATATCGAAATACAAATTATTATTAAGAAATGTAAAATTCATCTACGGTGCAAGTTTATTAAGGGTAAATAAATAAATTCAGTTCAAATAACTTCTTGTCTGACAATTTACTTTAAATTTTGCAATAATGCCATACAAGACATGGAACAGTCAATGTTAAATATAATATTAATGTCCTCGTAATTGTTTATCTAAATTATATTTTAAACACATAAAGAAACGCCAAAGGCCCGGGCTGTCGCATAAATCATTAGTCATGGTAAGTTATGGGATAATGCGAAGTTGCTTATGGTTATCACGGAAGTATTTCGTATTCTAACTTATAAGGAATTACGAGTATACAGCCCTCGGGGAAAACCAGTGAAAATCCGAAGTTCGTGTCAGTAATTAGGAGTGAGGTAGTTCGCTAAGGGTGCTAATCTTTAAGTATGCCATCATGCACTAATGAACGAAGTAGTCGAACTACGAGTGTTGTGTACAACTACGCCTAATTAACATAATGTTGCAAGCTACGTTCTTAGAGTGGGTATTTTTTGATCCTTTGTAATAATCACAGCTGATTTAATCATAGCAACACACAGTCATAGGTGATTTAACACTGTGTATAACATAATTGTTTTGGATTAGTTTCAAAGTCAAAGTAAAAAATCATTTATTCAAATAGGTTCGTTACATGATCACATTTGTACGTGACTTAAAACTAAATTTATAGGCTTGTTCACTAACGCGCCAGAGTCTGAGAAGAACAAGCAAGAAACTCAGTCGGGTTTTTTCCGATGTCTATGCATTCAAATTAATAAGTCACAAACCAGCGACAGTAATTCACCCACATTAAACTCACTATATTTTTTCAAGTAAATAATGCGTGAAACATACACGGACACACATTACACATTAGGGATGCTTCAGTTATCAAAAAAAGTATATCATTTGAACCCGCACCACAAAATGGTTAAGTGATTAAAATTATTTGGTTAATGACTGCAAGCAAGCTATTTCTGCGCAGTAGTTTTACATGAATAATCCCGCTTATTCAAATTAAATATACATTTTACATTATCATCTTCGTTCTCATACAAAGCACTATGTGCTTACATCGTCGGGCTCACTTCCCTTCCACCGGAGCAGATTGAAACTTAATCCTGCAGTATAGCCACAAACTGCAAAATAACTCAGCACGACATTCTGAAGAGCCCCGTTAACACCAAAGATTGGCCTCACAAATACCACAAACGAGTTAGGTAATAACGTAACCAACGCAACGCTGACTAAAGACATTGGACACATTATGGACGTTTTCTTTTAGCTCGATCGCTTTGCTGTCCTCGAACGTTTGTAGTTAGGTATTGAACGGACAATTTATCTAATGGTTGCTCGTAAAGCGATGTCGCTACGTGTCAGCCGGCGTGAGTCTCCGATTCTGTCAGGAAGTCGATGTTTTCGACGGAGCTTTTAGTTCAGCTTACTTTAAATTTGTAATGTACATATTAAAGACCTGACGCTTAAACGGAAATTGTTTGTATGTCCAGCGAAGAATAATTTAAAGGCTATATGTGAGGATGAGCGGATATAACACGAACGCAAAAACGCAAAAAAAGAAACAAATTATATCCCTTTCAAGTACGGTGCTCCAATAGGTAGTTCGGGTAAAAGAACCTACTACTAATGAAGGGTTGCCTTCGCACACTACTCTTATTTATCGTTAATGAGGTAGGAAACTTTGTGAAGACTAAGCAACTATAAGACAACCCCTATAGCTTATGATATATTAATATATATACCAATGTTTATAAATATCCAGCCTTATTTTCAAGCGTGCATTAGGAAAAATCTGCAGACTGTCTTTTTTAACCTACATATGTACACTTAAAATTCATTTAAAGTGAATTTAAATAGAAATTCTATATGTCAAAATTAAAAAAAAGTATTGACCGCCTAAACATGTTAAATCTATTTTTGATGTGAAACATTATGGTAATATTTAAATGCATAGATCCAAGAGATTGTAATGCATTTCGATTCACTGGCATC